>CAJSYZ010000009.1:1200000-1736030 GCA_910574455.1 Trichaptum fuscoviolaceum | reverse complement strand
TTCAAACAGAAGCGTGGCGGCGGACGTAGCTTCAGGTCTGCTCCTGTGTAGATCTGCCTAGTATCGAACGACTTTATTGTCTAATAGTCGCAACTTGGTTCTTGATGAGAACGGCACCGCTGTATCGACAGATCGGAGGCACGTTGCATCTGAATGCATATCTCTACGATCAGTAGGATAACTTTACCTTAGACGTCCCGGAAGAGGCGAGGAAGAAGACAGTGATGACGATGACAGCGAGGAGGATGAAGAGGAGTCGGAAGAGGAGGAGTCCGAGGATGAAGTCCCTGCTCCCGGAGGCGCAAGTAAACCCGAGTTGAGTCGCACCGAACGTCGTGAGCTCAAGAAGAAGAAAGCCGACGGGAAAAGTCCAGCCGGAAAGGATGATGAGGACGATGAGGATGATGACGAGGACCTGATAAACCCGAATCATGTCACTAAGAAGTTGAACATCTCGGATTTGGGTGCTCCGAGGGAGCTTTCTCGCAGAGAAAGGCAAGTTCACTCTCATTTGTGCCAAGATATCAAGTTAACTGTAAGCAATAGAGAGCAGAAAGAGAAGAAAGAGGCTCAGGAACGCTACTGGAAGGTATGCTTAAGCATTCTTTCCCGAATCTGCAATGTTCAAAATTTTATCTGCTTCAACAGCTCCATCTTCAAGGAAAGACAGATCAGGCGAAAACGGACCTCGCTCGCCTGGCCAAGATTCGCAAGGAACGCGAAGATGCGTTGGCTAAGCGCAAGGCTGAGGCTGATGGTTAGTCGTATATATTGTCTCTAAATCCTAAAGCGGATTTGCTAATCGATTGCTGTACTATTACAGCTAAAGCAAAGGAAATTGAGGAGAAGAAGAATCTGCAGAAAGTTAGGCCTACGAAAGCTTAGGGTGTACGAAGATTCTCCGTCGGAGAGGTATTGATGCCTGTACGAACGTCACAAACAATAGTTTTATCAGATACTTGTATTTCTCTACTGAAACATAGGATTGGTCAGTCATACTTGACTCGAAGGGCGTGACGATAAGATTGAAGTCGTTATATCCTAAAGACGGTCGCCGTGGATATATTCCACAGGTAATGTAGTGACCATGATCAACTTGTGGTTCTGAATAAAGTTACCCCAAATCTAGTGCACACATGTATTCATTTCTCCCTCAGCTACACTATGTGCGAAAGCCTCACACTGAAGATAAATGGGCCCTCGGGTCATAACTCTTTGCTACTTCTCCAGCTTCCCACAAGGTTTCGTCCCTGCGTTTCTTTGGTATCTTTGCTGATGTTCAGGCCGCGAGTGTCATGTCAATTATATGCAGAAGGTTAGTACTTACTTATGCCTCATGTCAAGGGCGCAGTTAAGTATACCAAGATGCACGCATTTGCCGCATGGGCTCAATCGAAGTTTTAATGAATTGACCTTTCACTCCTCGTGTTCGATGCTTGTTGTTCATCTACATCGTTATCTGATTCTTCTGAATTCTTTGTATACAGTTACCCCAGATCGCCGTGCAAAGTGTAGCCGAATTACTCCGTATCATCAATCCACAGTTATTGTTCATTTATGTTCCATTTATCTTATCCTCTTATTTTACCAACAAATAAATCAACCAGCAGGATGAAAATGAGTAATTTCTTTAGGTTCCGGACTTAGAGGAGCTCTTGAGTCAATCCCGAAGCGGTCCCCAAAAGGAATACTAAGCGAATCGCTTGAGCCCAATTAACACTTCAAGTTACTAATAAGACATGCTTACGTAAACTTAAATTGACGTCATTAGTTAATTCGTCAAATTAAGCAGTCTCTGGCCCCGGCACGAGTTGACCTCCAAACTCTTCTTCCCTCAAACCACCACCATCTCCTCTCGCACACACAAACTTATCGGGAAATCTAACCCCAGAAGATGTCGACGTCGACATCACTATTACAAGATGTACTCCGCCCACATGCACTGGGCGTTGAGAAATTGAATTCGAAACTGGCGGCGGCATCTCTTCGTAGCTCATCGCCGACCAACCTTTCTGATTCAGACGATGAACTCGTCGGAGTTGTCAGTATTACCGATAATATATGGCTCGCATCGCTAATATGATGGTCAGACTTCAATTCCTGGGTCTCCGTCTCGCTCTCAAGCACCGTCTCGCCCACAGTCTCGGGCCTCTTCGCCGACTCGCTCCGGTGCGAGCAAGCGGCGTGTCCCGGGCCCTCTCCACATCGTCTCGAAAGGCTCGACCAAAGACCCTTTGCGTGCCTTCCCAACTGAAGTTTCGCAGCGTATTTTCGGAATGCTGGAAATCAAGGATTTAGCGCGTTGTTCAAGGGTCTGTAAAAAGTGGGAGAAAAGCCAGTCATTGAATTATGGTATGTTGGACTATTAGTCTTTTTTCTTCTGAATTGTTTATCTTTCGTATAGTTTGGTTCCAGCATCATCGGAAGGATAGTTTCCATGATGACTCACTACCTCCAGGCAAATGGACTAGGCGCGAATCCAAATTGAATTGGGTATGTTTCGGAATCAATATTCTATCCATGTCTTACTAATTTATAATAAATCAGCGACAAATGTTCATGAAGACTAATTCGCAGCGCGACAAGGATATGGCTGGAACATTCTATGTTCCTCCTTCACGCGTCTCTCGACCGAACTCGCCATATATCGACTCATTCTCCAGCGGATTAAATGGTTCCTCTAGCCCTCGCTCAGGTTCCGGCTACGTTACTCCGCGTGAGGCACGTGAGGAACAGTGGCGCCAAGAAGCGGTAGAGAAAGCAAAGCCAGGAAAGCTTGAAATGCGCGAAATGTACAAGGAATTGGGCGGCCGAAAGGCGAAGGCCAAGAATAAGTTTGGCGCGGGCAATCAGGGCGTCCGCGACAAGGGTGGCTGGGATGATGGGCACGGCCTCGAGTGAAGTGAATGGTACTGGATGCGGGCCAAACTGTCCCTGGTTGGAATAGTCATTGTTTTTTGGACATTGATTGATTGTTAACTGGAATGTAATGTCGGAATCATTGAATCATTTGTATCGGACTATCGCATGGTCATTATCACGCCATCCATTGTCTAATTCTGCACTGTCTTAGATATTCATTCATGCTTCAAGGTCTGTGTAGAATTAGAGTATCGTTCTGTACCGTGTTTTGTTGTTCTTAGATTTGAAATGTAACGATTCAATAGATTCGGTTCATGTGTGCATCACGGTCAAACGCATATAACTAAAGCTGAATTCCAATAGTTTATCAGTGAGTTTCACGATCTAAGAATACTTCCTACTCTATCTACGCCTCCATGATTTGTATAAGGATCTTGCCCTTCGTCGATTTCCCCCTTCTCCTTCAACCATATGTTTGCTGCGCGTGACCATGCTAGCCATGGCTCATCTCCCGGAACGAATCGAGCATGAAAGACGAAGAAGATAGTTTGCTCTAAACGTGTGAGTAGGAGTGTCGTTATGATGATGAGAAGGCTGCACAGTGGTCGAAGGATTGATATTGTCGATGAGGTTGAAGCAGATTGGTAAGGTAGATCAAGTGGATGAGCGCCTGAGGAGATAAAAGGGAATGAAGGCGGGTGGAGAGATACTGGAATAGGCCTCAAGCGGATTCTCTGTGCCAAATGGCAAAGCCAGCCGGACAAGCCTGACGGTTTTCCAGTCGGATGCCCAGTAAATACTTGGACAAACAAGTTTTCGTCCGATACTATGCATAAGCCCTCTGCTCTTGCGACGAGCAGGGCGTGCTGGGGAGAAGGCGAGGATAAAAGTACGAGGAAGAAACGAGACGTGTGATAGGTGAGCGTTAGGTATTTTATTGGTTTCTCATCCGCATTCACGTTGTGAGGTAGGAAATGTCTCTGCCCTAACGCCGGGTTCGACGAGACTAGAGTAACATGTATCCAACGAGCTTGAGCTTGGTGGTCGAGTACGTCCTCAGTAACGAGACGGCAGTATCGTTCAAGTATCCCCTCGGGCTGCCAGCCAACACCTCCACCTCTACCCAGGTTGTGTCCCACTCCATCCTGCACAGGATTTCTAGGCTCGAGATTCTTGTCAGAGGAGAATGCCTTTTCAACCGACTCTTCTACTGCTCGTGGCTCAGGGCGCGCGTACACATCTAGTTGTTTATCGTAATGTAGCCGATATGCCTCGTACGCGATTCGCGGGAAGGACAAGAAGAGCGTCAAGGGGAATGTGAGGAGTGTAGAGAGGAGGTTGCGTGTGTTAAGCGAGATAACCGAAGTGGGACGTAGCAGAGCTGTGAGTTTGAGACGAGTAGGTTGCGTGGTATAAAGATGGATCTGCACGGACGGGTATTTGAAGCTTGAACCGGGGGACCGATCATTATCATCCTCTAGCATAGATGAAGGAGAGACTGGATGCTTCCACGGCTCAACGATCGAGCATTTATAATAGCCTGAGCGATCATTGAACGGGGAGACATGGAATTGACGAGGAAACAGCCATGAATGTGTAAACCCTGGCGGCACGTCTTCTTCCTCTGACTCCCTTCCAGTGCGGAGAACGTAGACATGTCGCTCTCCGAAGGTATTGTGTACCTCTAAAACAACGATCCAGAGGTTGGGATCGTCCCTCCTGTAGCAATAGTATACGGTAAGCGGATTTATTCCCTCAAAGCCCAAGTAGCTGGGCATGGTCAACATCCATGCATCATCTAGTTCTAGTGGATTGTGTCCATAGCGAAGTAGGACGGCACGGAGCTTCTGAGCGATGCTTGGACCTCTGCCTAACATTTTCATATCTCCTATGTTTCGTTGCAGCTCCTGACCAGCAAGAGTGAAGTCATGATCATGCAAATACGCGGACGGCCGAATTCCAGTCAGCCGCCCCCAAAGACCGCCATATCCGAATAACCAGCCTCGAGACAAGTCAAGTTTGTTGCTTTCCAGAGCATTCAGAGAGACGAGAAAAGCGATGGTTGGATATGTGAACGCGTGGCTGGCTGCTGATGGAAGGAAACGAGAGTGCACCACTTTGTTCGTTAGTATGTATCCATTTGGAATATCTTCATGCATTAGTGTAGAGTGTTGGTTTCAAGCCCAAGTCAATGAGTAAGGAGGCGCCTGGTAAATGGTGAGAGGAAGAGATGGCTGTTAATCCTGGTATCGAAGGCGACCACTTGGCAATAACTTGAAAAGTCCCACGGTCATCTCAAAAATACTATTCTTTCTTTCGTCTTGAAGCATTGCCAGCCATTTCATAGTCTTCCACCTCTTTCTTCCTTGTGATGAGCCTTTTGCGTTCATCCTCCTCGAGTGTTCTATCGTACTTACTAGTAGCATGTCCCGGGCTTTGCAATGAAGCTGAGACATTCTTGTCCCAAGTATGTATCGCCAGTGATCGCACTTGGAACAAAGTACACTTTTCCGTAGTTGTCTTCATCTCCTCTTGACCGGCTGTTCTTTGACTCGGACATGCATGATGGTCGGTAATAGCGAACAAGCGAGGCTTAGGTGCACTAAAGTGGGCTCCGAAGTAAATTAATGCATCAGGGCCCTGTCTTAGTTTCTTGGCACACGTGTTGGTGCATGTATAATGATGAAGGTCGCCACACTTACGGCGTTGAACAGCTGTGCTGTATCTATTTCACCTCCCCAGGCCTATTCGACGAGGTCTTTCACGCACCATGTCGCAGACTTCTCCCTCCTCGCCAAGGGAGGAAACCCCACCATCATCTAACGGAAGGACAATCGCCAGACATGAAGTTGAACCTTTCTCAAGTCTTCTCCATCGCACAAATTCACGCGCTTCACAAAAGGAGTGGGTGAATGGAGGGAATGGGCATGGGCATAGTTATGAGGGACATGGACATGGATTGCTGGACCCCACTGCACTTGCTTCACGCGTCGAGCACGGAATTGCTCAGGGAATGCACAATCTGGAGGCAAAATTCGAAAGCGAGTTTGGACCAGTAGCGAGCCCAACAATCGACAAAAGCTTTGGGATCGCTTTCTAGGCATAGGTCGAAGGCCAATCGGGGTTGTGGAAGAGTGCAAAGAACGTTGGGAAGAGCAGTGGTGAGCTTCCTTTTCGTACTATCGCTGTATCTGAATTGAATATAATTGATTGCAGTACTAAATTTTGCTGTTGCTTTTTATCCCGTTCGCATGGGCATCCCACTTTACAGTGGAAGAATGACAATGCTACGTTCGCTCGTATTGTCGTCAATCGTAGTTCCCCAAATCCCTCCGTTAATTTATCACGAGCAGTTTGGTTCTTGTCTATTATCCCACTCGAAAGATTATTCGACTAATGGCGGGCGAAAAAATGACCTTTTATACAGGAAAGCAGCTCGGAGATCTTTATCTGCATTTCGCTTAATTAAGTAAGCTACACCTTTCGCTTCCAAGGAGGCGGAAGCTACTATGAGGGCTATTTGTAGTGCTGTTGAAGCTACTCTAGCCATCATTATCCTAGTAAAAAAATGCGAGTGCGTAGCACTATACCATCGTCCTTGTGCCTTTGCTGTCAAATCTGACGCGGTAAAGTAAGACTCCGTTTATTGCAGGCAACAATCATTGGTTAGTGAATCTTTGTTGAAAGCTTTGAGCCTTCGTTTAACCAAACATCCAGGCGTTGTACTCCTTCACCTGCTCCTCATACCTGGCACTGCATTTCTTACCGGTGGTGCTCGTATATGGGAACAGAACCTCCACCCCCATACTACGCAAACTGAACCCACACTTTACTGACCATAGGGTAAGGCTGTCCTGACGTCACTCGAAATGACACCTAACCTATTTTTTTTTCGACACTTAGTGTTTTGAGTCTCCTTATTCCTGCAGCTTTCTTCGGGGCATTGAATGATGCCGTCACCGTGACCGCGGAAAGTCAGGTCGTGAGTGATGAAACGCGCCACATGTTCCTGCAAATGAGCCGTGGCATTGCTGTTCTTTGTTACTTGTGTACCGTCCATATATCAAAACTCCTCAACTGGCTGCAATTCTCAATGTGATCGTAGTTACATTGCATCCCGGATATTTCTGCATAACCCACCAGGAGAAGGAAATTCTTTTACGACTGCACCGAATGCGCCTGCGGAGCTGCATAAGGAAGAACATCATCTTGCTCACGGAGATCCGGAAGTAAGCTCGTGGTTCTGCATTGCATTCCTGTTGGCGACAATTGCTGTCATGGCTGTCACAGCCGAGATGGTACGTAGATTCGAAGCCTGATCTACCGAATGCATTGATTTCCGATCATTATTCCCTGTGCTTCTTAGCTTGTTGAGAGTATCGAGTTCGTCCGCGAGCAGGGAGGACATCAAGGAGGAGTGGTTCGGACTCATCTTACTTCCAATCGTCTCGTTCTCCGCAGATGGTGTTGTTGCGATCATGTACTTCCTCCGTGCCGCTTTCTTCCTCGAACCTGAACCGCCTGCCACTCTCGCGAAGGCTCGCGCAATCGATCTCAGCATCCAATTCACTCTCTTTTGGATGCCGTTCCTGGTCCTGCTTAGCTGGTGGACGAATAAGCCGCTGACTCTGCTTTTTGGTGCGCAATAAAAAAATTACGATTACCCGACATCCACTGACTTCCCCGTAGACTTCTATGAAGTCGCTCTCGTGCTCGGGGCATGCTTCTTGGTGAACTACGTCACCGCAGATGCGAAGACAAACTGGGTGGAGGGATTTATAATGGTCATGTTCTACTTAATGATTGTAAGGACCAAGTCCAGAAATACTATTTCGCTCATCTAACTTCTTTCAAAGGCCTTATGCAGCTGGTTCTACCCAGGCCAAGAGTCGATTGAGCAGATGCTGGATTGCACTAGCGTCGCGCATGCGCTTTCAGCTGCAGCTGGAGAAGGCGGGGCTACTGAATCCGGCGTTGTTGAAGGCGCTGCCGAGGTCGTCGCGAGGCTTTTCAGACACTAGAGAAGGAGTATCACATCCATCTCCTTCTCCCTCTGCTTTCTAATTTTCTCTCATCCGCATAGTTATCTACCGCATACACGCATAGTTCATTTTCTATTCGCAATTACCGCACATAGCAATGCCTACAATATTTAAATATTACTGAAGCACATTTATAGTCATGATTGATCACATTGTTGTCCTCGTACCATCGTACTTGTATTGTCAACTTAGAGATGGTTTGTTTGGCAGCCGATACCCTGTATGTCCCCAATAGCGCTCTGTACTCCTATAACTTGAAGTCCTGGTTTGTTCCGTCCTTCGACATCTTTGCGGCACCTATATCGTCCCGCCTCCCCTCACTGATGATTCCCGGGCCAGTGATTCTGCTTCGTGTGAGATGATGAGGATGACAATCCAAATCTTCTGCACGAATCTCCTTCGTCTTTGCCTCGACTAGAAGTGTAACAAAGAAATAACAAGAAAGATCCAGGACGATCATAATATTCCATCGTTGACTCGGATGCACCGGCTACTGACATCCTTACTTCCAGTTGTACATGTACTATGTCGTAGTTTTTTCTCAGAATTAACGGATTCGACACCGTAGTTTATCTATCACTTACTCAAGCCAATTCGCAAGGGCGACTAATCTGCAGTACTTTGCCCGGTGCCTGCAGTAATGGTATAATTACAGTCGGGGAACAATGTACAGCATTTGTTCCCACTGGCACATAGTTATTTTTGGATAGTACCGTGGATGCACGCCGGCCGGCTAGGTGGTGAAAGTACTCACTCTGCCCAACGTAGCAATCCTTCAATATGCGAGTGGGCATCTGCAATGACCTCGAAACTTCCTCCCGTGATAGAGAGCGGCGTCTTCACTGCATCTGTGCAGCGTACGATTGATGCACCAATAGAGAGGGTTTGGGATGTCTTGACAGATCTGCCAAAGTATCACGAATGGTCCGTATCCAGTGCATTGTAATGATCCCAGTACCTGACCGATGTCACCGCCCAGGAATCCATTTGTGTGTGTATCTTCAATCTGCTGAGCTGGCGGAATCAGCCACTGACAGACGCCCTGTCTCAGGCGTGCAATGACCATAGTGGATGCGTCCAAGAAGGAGGATGCAGATCAAACACTCATCGCGGGAAAGTTCTTGCTGATGAAGTGCCACATTCCGCCCTCAATGAGCGACAAGAAGGTTGCTCAGAAGCCATATGAGATCGTCGATGTGGTTGACAAGGAGAAGCGCCTTCTGGCTTGGACGAACATTGACTACCCACGATGGGCGATGCGTGCGCAAAGGTGGCAAGCACTTAGCGAGAGCGAAGACGGCAAGACGTTGTACGAAACCCGAGAGACTTTCAGTGGAGTATTTGCATACCTGCTCAAGTGGTTCCTTGGGAAGTCGCTTTTCCAGGCCTTTGAAGCATTTGCGGATGGGCTGAAGAAGAGATGCGAACAAACATAGGCCAGTACACTTGTTTCTTTCAGCATCAGATGTACTTACTTCTTGTCTTCTTCGAATTCAGTCTGAGATTATTTCCAGTTATTGTATGACCGTGACCGTAAACATACCCCTGAAATCCACTAGTCCTCAACTAATAGCGACTCGGAAGTATTCAGATTATATCCGCACATAAAGGTCCACACAAAATTGTCGATCTGTTGCACCATCCAATATCTTCGAGCGGTAAGTGTGAGAGCTGAGCGGCAATAACGAAGCGCACGAACCTCTGGCAGGAAATTGAACAACGAAAAGAACATTTATTTTACTTAAATTCAAGTTGCTCCCGGCCCGACGAATTCCTCTCTCTTTTCGACGAGACTTTCTCCCTCTCATTCCTACTAAATGCTACTCCGCCTTGCTGTGTTTGGTCCAGATTAACAGTTGGATCTCAATGACATCGATGCATGTCTGAACTTTTTGCTGAACCTCAGGCAATACAAAGTATGATACTATCAACCGGTGCAAGGGTGATCGATCGCCTGAAAGATGCCACACTCCCGCGTTTGACCTTGTTCTCGAGTTTCTGCACGAGAACAATCATGGTTGGTACCAAATTTGCGATATCTTCGCGTCGAAAAAATTCATCCCTCTGGCATTTTAGGCTCTTCCTTCGTTGACGTCTCTGAAAAGCCTGCTTCGGGGAGATAAGGAACGTCCCAGCCCTCATCGTCTCTTCGATTTCCTTCTGTGTTTACCTCAGTTAGAGGACCTTCAGTTGATTCTTGGAGGACGGTTCACAAATGAATGTATCTCGCCACAGGTACTGAGCAAAGTTAAGTCGCTTCGGTTAGGCACAATGTCGCAACAGCCGTCTCTGCAGTCGCCAGGGCTCTCGTCACGCCTGCATTGCGGGCCATGCACCTGAAGGTCGTGCATTATGATTCTTCGTTGGATTGGATAGGCTTGTCTGAATGGTTCAAAATTCTGCTTTGTCACAATGATAACTCTATGGTGGAAGAGTTGACTCTCGAGTTCTTCGACCACAGCGAAGGATCCAATTACATTACCCAATTTGAGAAGTTTCTTAACTTCAACAAACTTTCTCTTGATACCATGGGCTGGCACCCAATCTTTCCTTTGGCTTTGGATGACTCGGACGATACGAAATAAGGTCCCATATCGCCCCTCCGCACACTACACCTGAAAGGGACTGATTATTGCTGAAGGGATTGGTTGAAGGAGGTTCATGATAAGGTAGGCGTCAGCCTATTCCATCTACTTGTCACGTGATTTGTGACATGTGACAGTAACGGGGCCAAATCTTCGAAATTTTGGGAACCGAAAAATAAAATAAAATAATAAAAATACCTGTATATCATGGAATCACTTAAATAGCATGTAAGAAGTAATTCCGATGTAAATTATATTTTTTACAAGTAATTCAGGTGATGCCAGACAACAAGTACTTGCCTGCTGTTGACCCGGGTTCACTTCGGCCGGATTCACGGTGATCATCACCGGCCGGTGATTCACTTTCGGGTTTTGCCGCAACAGAGCGATTATGTCATATACCATATATAGTTATGTCACGTCACAAGTAACGGGGCCAAATTCCGGTCTTCAAGTTTCAAAAAATTGGGAAACACACAGAAAACAGGTTCTAATGCATTTAGGAAAGAAAAACTTTTTTCTCAAAATAACTTTCACTTGGATGCTTTTCCCCCAAAATTTTTTGCATCATTTGATAGCTATGGCCTACACCTAATCTTTGTTGGTGTTTAAAGTCATCTTTCTTCATGTCTGAGTGAGGAGTAGAGTGCGGAATTTTTTGTGACGAAGTAAAGGTCACGTGGTGGCTGAAAAAGCATGACGCCTACCTTAGGATGGATCTGCCAGGCTGCCGAAGTTCCACGATATCAATATCGTAGACTCGTAAACCAGTCGTTTGTGTCGTGAAAGAGAAACGACTGGTATGACTCAATCAGAAGGAGGCCTGTAACGTCATTGTGACCCATTACTAGTCACAATGTGCCTGATTATTCAGCTTAGTAAAGGCAGATTTTCACAGGGTTCTTAAGTTGCCGATGGTTTCCGAGTCCCCGAGTCCTGTATTCAAATCCTGTGTGTGCGGACGCTTGGGTACGGGAGAAGCTGGCTGATATCTCACATAGATTGTAATGTATCGCGCTTGCTCTCGAAGGAGTCTTGTAATGTGACAATGTGCTCAAGCTGTTCGGAGTTGCAGCTACCGTGCTCAAATTGACTCTACGTTGAGGCACGTAGACGCGCGCGTCGGACCTATGACCGGCGCAAATTGCGTGGGACTTTTACTCTTATTTTGTCTCACTCCCACTCTTTCGGTCAGACAGTAGGGTCCTTCCCTTTATATTCAATTCCAAATCGGTCAAACTGTGGTGACTCGGCCACTTCTGATTGAGTCGTACCAGCCGTTACTACAACACTACACTAACGGCTGGCTTGCGAGCCTATCAATATCGAGACGGTCGTTTTTTGGGATGTGGAGGACGCCGAACACATGTTCGCACGCTTGCGAATTTCTTGGGGATTGCCAAGAAACACGAGATACAAAAATACATCATTTCTATGAAATCTCAGATAACTTCGGTTACTCTGCTTTCTTAACATCCTTGATGAACTCTCCAGATGTGCCGGATTGGACGCTCATATCGACTGAAGTGTTCCTTACGAATGCGTTTCTTGAACTTCGAACTTTATCATGGTCACTCCTGCCAATTCCTGAGCCAGGCGCCTTGCTTCGCGGATTTCAGTTTTAACACTAGAGGGAGAGTTCGAGGAGACATTTCTTTCCCAGGAACGGGTTATCGAAGGCTATGTTCGTTGTAACTAAAAAAAGAGCGACGACCAAAGGTCGAATCAACGACAATATCAAAGAGGTTTCACTGGAGGATTCGCAACACAGTGGCGATTGATAATTGACGTGTTTACAGAGAAATTGAATTACGTTTGATCGGATACGCCTTCTTCAGACTCCCGCGATGTTTCATGCATTTCATGGCACGAGCCATCTTGACTTGTGCCTCGGACATCCATGCGGTGATTTAGTGCCTTCAGAAAGCCTACACGTTCTGTCCAACATCCTCTCGCTCCTATCAGATCCTGTGGAGAACCAGCTGCTGTGACGATCTTTTGGTGTGCATGAGCAGGAGCTATATGATTCACTGGCAGAGGCCGGGCGGCGGCGATTTCGGAAAAGTACATGTACTACTGTGTCGCGAAGGAGACCCTGATCGACTTCAACACCAGAACAAGCTCTAAAGCTCCGCAGAACTCGATGAAAGGCTGAGTATTCTTACACAGATGGACTGTAAGGAGGATCTGGGTGCAAAAATACCATAGATGTCGATAAGTAATAATACTATACTATATATGGGGGTTTGCTAGTGTATCACCTACCGTTCTGTCAATCTACCTATAGTAAGCACCACGATCAATTATATATCGTCTCATGTGTGATTGAATACGGATGTGTGTTTATCTTGGAAATAATGGCGCACTGACAAGGGAATGGAGAAAGTATGATATTTTCCGAACTTCGACTTGTGAATTTGAAGCCAAGGCTATCCAAATGCAGAAATTGATTCTCATCTGTGCCGTAGTAAGATGGTTTGGTTTCCTAACTTCCCTTCACTTCGATTTCCCCTCCCTTTTGACACCGACAACGAGCTCGATACCGACGGCGAGCTCGACAACATCGGGCAACACGCACTCATTCTGGCCCGCCTCTTAGACTCTCTTTTATACCGATAGCTGGTTATCGGTCCAAATGGACGGGCCCGCCGTTAATCTCAAGTCGTCGCGCTTCTCGACCCTCAATGTCTTTGGAAAGTTTTCTAGTTCGTCAAAACCACCCCCTCCGCCCCCGAAAGATGCATGGTACTCGCAATTTGGTGGCTCACGTTCGGCTTTGTCTCTTGCACCATCGCGTGCCGCGTCGACAACGAACTTATCATTGGCCGACTGTGACACGGACACGCTTCGCATCCCGCCAAGCCCGAGCTATGCCTCACGCTCGCAATACGACCTAAGTCTTCGAAGTGTGTCACCGGTGCCATCTACGAGTACGATGCAGCCTTCCGAATTTGGTGGAACGTCCTCAAAGAACGGGACAGGCACAGGTGGTTCTGGGTCGAGCAGCTTTCGGAGGGGCTTCTCAAAGATATCGACTTCACTGGGCATAGGCCGACGTCCAAAGTTATTCTCGCGTTCGAACTCATCAAAGCTAACACTGCAAACGGTGGATCCAGACGCAAGCTTTGGGTTTTCGGAGGACGGTGTTATTGTTGACACGCCGGACGGGGACGACGCGATTTCACGGCCATACAATGTCAAGGTACGCACTCTCTTCGCCTTTGTTTCGTTTACATGCTTATATTACCCAAAGCATGATATGCACGTAGATGAAGGGTAATGCAGCTATAACACTATCTCTAATACCATCATTGATTGAATTCTTTGCACAGGTTGGGTGGTTTACCTATAGAATGGGTAAATCAACTTCGTGCCGACGGCTTCACTGAAGCTGAGATTGTCGCGTCACAAACGAGACGCAACCGTACGACCTATCTGCTCAACCATCCCGACCTATCCCCAGACTCTATCCGACCTCCAATACCGCCTGTACCCCAATTGCCTCTTTCACTCAATGTCAACAAACTAGCCGATTCGCCTTCCCTATCACCAGTTTCACCTGCCTCTCTTGTCTTGCCGAATGTTCCCAAACGATCAACTTCGCTACGGCGCCCGTCTGCGAACGACGATGCAATATCTATTTCCAACACTATCCGCAGCACAGATAATCGCTCCTATTCTCCTGTGTCTGTTGCACCCCTCAACTTCAATTACCCTTACGGATCTCGTTCGTCACCTTTACCTTCACCAGCACCCTCGCGCGCAGATTCCTTGCGCTCTAACCCACAATCTTTCTTGTCGCGTACCAACATAAGCATAGCCACCGGCGCGCGTTCGGTAACCGACGTTACGAATTCGAATACATCTATTGCGCGTTCAAATAGTTCGTACACATCAGTAGATGACGAAGACGCCTACGGTGTACAGGAATCACCGCGTACGCCACCTCCGTCGCAAAGGCAAACGATATTCCGAGTAACGAACATGAGTCCGACAGTGTCGGGCTCACCGCCTCCCGCGTACGGTGAGGCTGATCATGCGCGTGGAAAATCGAGGTGTCTTGGAAGCGATGAAAAGGTCTCGGAAAACGGGAGGTTTAGTTGGCGACTTAGCCGTGAATAGCGTTGGGGATAATCGTGGGGTAGATCACAGAGAGAGAAGTGACTCGGATTTAGGTGCTAGGTCAGAAGAGACGGTGACACCACAGTCACATCTGAATATCAGCGCATCTCAAAGAGCTACGGGCCATTCGTATGGGGATGACGAAGATGTTCGACCACTTGGCTTAACGACGACTGCCAGCCAATACATGCACCCCTTAGGAAGCGAACAACCCCGCCTCGCTACGCCCCCTAGTTCGTCACCGTTCAGGTTACACTTATCGACACCATCTCGGACTGAGAACGATATATCTCGTTTGTCTGAAGCGTCTCCGCCACCCTCACCAGTCACACGTCCACCCCCGAAAGCTCCTAGGCTGTCGCTACATGTGGATATGGATAACGACCTTAGCAGCTGGTCACAATCACTGTTCTCTGTTTTAGAATCGTCAGAAACAACGACTTCCTCCTCACCTAACCTTGACTCGTTTGGTTCGAAGTACGTCGCTGCTCCGTCAACAAGAGCAACATCTTCGGCCTCACATTTCAGTCGCTCGACTACATCTCCTAACGAACTTACTACAACACCGAAGAAATCCGCTATCCCTCCTCTTTTATTATCTTCGCCAGCCCGATCTGTCCTCTCTGAAGCTGACCAATCTATTGATGGTACTTCCCCTCTCTTTGATGAGGTTATGTCTCTTGTACAATGCCAATCGCCTGTCAGCAATGGAAAAGAGGAGGATGACAATGGCTTTGATATCGATGCATCCGCCCTTCTTGTCCCTACACGCCCATCATCTACATACCTTTCAAACACGAGCTCCCCTCCCCCTCTTCCGCAATTTAATTATGAGTTCCTCAAATTCAAACCAGATCGATCGTCAAGTATCTCCCAACCAAGTAGCCGTGACTCGCAGGCGACAATATCTGGTAGCTCACGATGGAGTAAAGCGACGGTCACAACTGTACGTGATGCGACAATCGCTCGAGCGACGAAGCCCGCCATGGCAAATGCAGCAGCAGTACCTGCACCAATGCCTACTCGACATGGTCAGACTCCAAGCACTAGTAGTATGAGCAATATCAGTGCAGATTTGACTGGGAGTAGCGTAGATTCGTCGTCCATCTTAGATGGGAGTGCCTTAGACTTTCCAATGCCCCCTCCATCCCCACTTGAAGGTTCATTCATGCCAAGTTCAGGCCCGACTTCACCGCGTCTCCCCCCACCTTCACCTGTTGACCCCGTCCGTGCCTCCATGACAGGTGTAGATGGTCCATTAGGAATAGGTCAGTTGCCAACGGCCTCCACATCAAACAACCGTCTTCCAAGCCCCTCTTCTACCCGTTCGTCTCAATCAAGCTCATCAGTCTCGTCGACTTATTCTTCACAAGCTAACCCGTTGTCTATTACCTCCTGCTCTGAATCATCCACTGAGGGCGCTGACGAAGAGGACGATACTATCTCGCGTCTCACTAATGCAGTCCGTATCGAGCTGAGATCTACGGACTCAGAAGGGAGCTTCCTTTCACCCACCGACTCTGAAGCTGGTTCACGGAAGTGGGCTAAGGAGCAAGCGAAACATATCAGCATGCGCAGAAGTGTCTATTCGAACCCGAGTGACGATGCTGATGGGCTTTACTACGGGGTCGACGATGGCGGCACTCCAGTGGTCGATTGGTTGACCGACTCACCCACGTCCCCCCACTTTGAAATGCATGGAAACGTGAAGCGAGACTCCGTTGCTGTTTTCAACCATTTGCAACGCAATCCCAGCTTGCAACAAGGTGTACAGCAAGGCATACTGAACAGAAACTCACAGGACAGCAGAAACTCACAGGACAGACGACCCTCGATACAGATAAATGGTACTGCAGCTCTTGATGTACGGAGAAGCTCTCAGAAACTCCTTACTCCGTTTGTGGGAGACCTGACTCCTTCACCGATATCAGCGAACTCATCGCCTATGCAGCGATATAGGGGTTGGGTTTCTGAGATCCTCGCACCACTGGAAGAATACATTAATCATGATGTAGATCCCCGAAAGCTCTTCTCGGATATGCAAGAGATAGCTGAAGGAGAATCCGGGTCTGTTTTCGTCGCCAAAGTTGTAGTTCGTCCCAGTTCCGCCAAGAAATCACAAGTCGAAGCTGGTGAAGTCAGACAACTTGTTGCGATAAAGAATGTCCCTCTTGTTCCTGGTGGTTCCTCGAAGTTATTGGACCTTGAGAAAGAACTCGCGATCATGTCTCGCATTCGGCATGAAAACATTCTTTCAATGGAGGCTCTATATGTGGATCTTGCGGAGGACTGTCTTTGGATAGAGATGGAACTTATGGAGCGGAGTCTGGCGGATATGCTCGCCCTTGCAGAAGAGGGATTAATGCTGCTGGAGCCAATGGTCGCACGATTCACGAAAGATGTCAGTTCAAGCGTAGAGAGCGCAGTTTTATTAGTCGCTGACAATGTTGTACATTATAGGTACTTGACGCTCTGGCGCACCTGGAAGACCTTGGGATTGCCCACCGAGATGTTCGCTCTGACAATTTGCTGGTCAACAGTCAGGGCGTCTTAAAGATTGGTACGATTTACTCAAGAAGTCTCATTATGGCGTTGTTCGCTAATTCTATACTAGCTGATTTCTCCTCTGCTCTACTAATCAACCCCTCCGCTCCTGTGTCAACCGATGTGGTAGGGGTACTGTATTGGCAGGTACGTTTCAATGTCATTGATGGCGAGTGAATAGGTTGATGTTTAGATAATTGGTTGGATAGGCGCCAGAAATGAGGGATGGTGTATATGATGCGCGAAAGGTGGACGTGTGGTCCCTAGGCGCAACAGTTTGGGAAATGGCCGAGACCGAACCTCCTTTCATTGGCATCGACGATCCTCAGCAAATTCCCGACACATGGCCTGATTTATCTCAGCCCGAAATTTATTCACGATCTTTCCATGACTTCCTATCCTTATGTTCGAAACCTTCTTCCTCCCGACCTTCTGCTCACGACCTTCTAATGGTGAGTAACGATTCGTTCAGACTCTGTTCTGGTAACTGAAGCTATCAATTAGACACCATTCATTGACAGCGCATGCGCGCGTCCCCTAGTAGTAAACCTTTTGATGCAGTGCAAGGACATTGAAGAACGCATTCATCGCAGACAAAGTGTTGATTCTGGGGGAACCATCTTATCTTAACATATTAGATACCCTGGGCTAATTATCATATCATGTTATTGTTGCTTTCCTGCTTGTTTTTATAGGCCCTCTATCTTGCCTACTTCACCTTCTACCGCATCCTTCAGCTTGTGACATTCTCTAACCACATCGTCATTTTCATCTTCTGCACATTCCATAACGAAGGTTGCAGTCTCAGGACCAAAATCTAGAGCAATGTAAACTTTGTGTGAACAAATGTTGATCGCAGACTTACTGCTAAATTTCCTTCCATGCGTTTGCCAAACCGCAACAGCACACGAGAGTGCAAAGAGACGGACTCTCGCATCCTCGGACCTTGTATGCATGAGGATGGAACGATTAACCGACTGCAACAGGGCGTCGTCATCGATGGACTCGACGAGCGATGTTAGACATTCGGATAGAAGTGCCTTCCCGTTCGCCGGCTTTAGGTCGACACAGATAGGAATTTGCTGAACAATAGGCTCCGTGACGCTGCGAAGTCTTTGATCCCTCCAGAAAGCTGCAGAAGGTATTAGTTGAAATATTCATATTCGGCGCATGATCGATCACTCACTCCCATCATCAGACGAGAAATTCTTAGATAACATCTCAACCGACGCGACCCATAGTTCTGTGTCGGATTCCGCCCCCTTCTGGAATTCTTCCAAGAGATCGACGAAGTTGCTCAACAACAAATGCATGTATGGTGTCATAAGTTCCTAAAGCTCGAAATTAAGCACAATCGTCACACTTCAGTATCCCGTTACAGCTACCTTGAAAAGATCAAGAAGAGCGGAGTATGTTCGGCAAAACGTAATTTTCCTTGAGATCGCTACAAAAAGTCATGAGTATTTACATACTGTGCGCACTGGTTCGTCTCTCACAAGTTTCGTCACCGAATGCCCAGTCGCAGAATCTTCTAAAGAGAGGCTGAAAGGCTGTTTCATTGAGCTTAACCACGAGTTCAACATAAGCGGCTATAATCTCATCCTCCAACTGTTCTATCGTCAGTATTAAACTTAGACATCAAATATAGTGTCGTACCTTGACGATATCTGTTGGAGCCTCGTTTCGAACACCAAATGAGTCTAAAAAGTTCGTGAACAGCGACCTTAAGCTTTCCAAAACATCGCTGCGTTTCGCGAAGTGCAGACAACGTTTAAGCAAATCGAAGAATCTGGCGAATTTGGTCCGCCCATCCTAAGAGGCCACGTTAGCTTTGTGACATTAAACACCTTGCATAATAACCACCTACTGGTCTTGAAAGGAGATCTACAGCAGGCCAGGATCGGAACAAAGCAGTCATAAGTATTTTACTTGGAATGGTTTTTGCGACCAACTTCACAAGCTTTTCGAATTGCGGCGCGAAAGTAGCTGAGCTATCCAGTTCCAAGTATAATTCGATGATGATTTTTAAACTCCTGCTGACCCCAAAAGCCAGAGACAGTCTTCAGTGACGCCGTTAAAGCTCGTAAGGATCCAGACACAGATTCTTGGCAAATACATAAGAGATTTTGGCATGACTTCAAGAGAAAAGAAAAAGATCATACCTTGATGAAATTTCACGTCACCCCTCAGGATCAAACCGCAAGTAGTGATGACAAGTCGGAGATGAGGAATAACGCGAGGACCTAATTTCGCTCTTTTCGCCAATTAGATAATGTAAACGCACAGTAATGGAAAGATATCTTACATTAAAGCTGGTACAGTAACCATTGCGTCGGATACTTCAGGGCGTTTCGCTGCAATATCCAGAACGACAGGCAGCACGGCCGACAGTGCGCTCTCTTCCTTCGGTCCAGCAGATCCAACAATGCTTGACAGGGCCCTCATAGATTCGTTAAGGAAAGCATCATCTTCGCAAGATGATACGCAATTTTTGATCGTGTCGACAATATCTACCATCGCCAGCGAAACCTCCTCTCTTGCGTCTGCCTTCATGAGTGGCACACGTTGAGCAAGTAGCTCGAGTGCGCCTTGCTGCACCTAATAAAGGGTAAGAAACTGAGAACACATCCTATCTCTACATTACGTGCCTTTTTATTAGTGCTAGAGAGCATTGAACTAATCGTCTTGACGAAAGAGGAGACCGATATAACTCTTAATGTCTGAAGAAGTGACCATCGAGAAATGCTTCCGATCTCTTTCAGATCCTCATTTGTCTGTTCGTTCTCATCCAATAGCGCGAGTTCAAGTAAGGTCGAGATGATAGTAGACACGACGCTGTCCAAGTCCTGTATGGCTGGAGATGGGAACATTTGCTTAAAGCAACAACCAACTAGAACAATAAGTGTTTGGCATTGTCTTTTGCGAAGCATCGGAGCAGAACTGGGTTGGTCTTCGTCACTAGAGAAACGTCGATAAGCATGTCTCGGATATACTCGATGATTAAACGGAGCATACGGAGTTATTTCTAAGAACGTCTTTTCCTCGCATGCTGGGTTTTGCTTTGCATTGAGAAGACCTTTAGCTTCCATCAGCACATCCCTTATACTCTAAAAACGTTCATTTAGAGCATCGTCAAGCAACCCAACAAATCGCACTGACAGTGATTTGAGTAGCAACCACATAGTGATGTAATATACTCAAAGGAAGGCTGAGTGTTGACTGAGCCTCGAGTATGTCTTGTCTTGAGATCCGAGTGGAAAGTTTATCAGCAAGGAGCATGATTACGGGAGGTAAGAAGTCCTGAGGATTTAACACGTTGACAAGGTGAGTGAAAAAGCTAAGGCATTGTCAATAAGCGAAGGTCATAACAAAACTGCTGTTTGAATGCACCTCGTTCGACGATGTCGAGGTATATGGTTCGCTGCGTCTGTGAAAGTCCGGAGAAACTCCCTTGCCCCTTTAAAAGCACTGTTATTGACAGTTGACCTAAGGCTATAGTAGTTATCCGACCAACCTATGAATAAGTCCAAGCGACTGCTGAATTTTTCTTTCAACGAAGCCGTTACGACAGGCACGATACTCTCCGTCGTCTAAGAAGACAAGTAAGTGGGTATATGAAATGACGAGTGTCTGTGAACCTCACCTTCTGTATGACCTTGAAACTGTAAGAGTCGTCGCGATGGAAAACATTGGAGCCCATGAACGTGAAGATGGGCATAACGTTCCGCAAGACAGATTCAGGGGCAAGCCTAGCCAGCGAAGCCATAAGCAGTAGTGCTTGGTGGAATGTTTGTGGATTTTCGGAAGCTATGGTGGATGGGTGTTAGAGTAATAGAAAAAAGAATATCGTTAGGGAAATCACCTCGCATAAGATCTACGAGTACATCCAACCTTATAGCGTTTGGAGCGAGATTCGGCATTTCCTACACAAAGATAGCTCAACGCATGGAATCAAAGTACATGAGCATTGGCGGCGCACCTTCACTTGCGAAGCTGCCGACTCGACACAGGTCATAAGTAACTGCTCAACGTAAATAAGGTCTGACTGTGGTGCAACGACAGAACCAATGGTACGAGCAAGAGTATCGAGCAGGACTGAGATGAGATCGAGGGACCCAGGCAAATCCGAAGCAGACAAAACTTCCGCAAGCAAAGTTAACATGGGAAGAGATTCTTCTTGTCCTGCTACAGGTCTGGTAACATACGGAAAAAAGTAAGCCGATACCATGACAAAGTGTAGCACGAAGATTTAACACGTACACATCTGCCTTTTGACGTTTAGCGGTGCGTTCCCCAGCTCCAGCCGACGTTGGTTGCAAACTTTTTAACACTACGGAAACCAACGACGCCTCTTTGAGAAGTTTGACGAGAAGGGATTTTATGCCCATCTAGGTGATAATTAGCCATAATTGTTTTTAATCCCAAGACTAGTTAACGAGTCGAGATACTTACGACATCACTTGCACTTGTCCCCATTTTAATGAGAAGGAGAGAAAGCTCCAGTTGACGCTTATAAGAAAGTGAAGCGAATGTGCCATCCGAAAGACTCTTCAGCAGACAATTCCATCCGGGGGTACGTTTCCCTGTCATATTTTTTTAGATAATACGAAAAACCATGTCTTTATTCACTTACCAATAGCATGGTACTTTTGTAGGGCAAGTAAAAGGATAGACCATGCCTTACTTTCGTCCGCGTTCATGTCCTTCGTAGAAGATCTATCGAAAGACTCTAGGGTCAATACCATTTGTTCTTCTTCCTTAGGGCTTGATTCAATTGGCCATTGGGATTCCAGTCGAGTCTTGATGAGTGGCAATAACATCTGCAACTTGATAGCATCAGAGACATGGCAAAGCGACCTTAGCAATGAGGATGACAATGCTATGACATGACAGGAAGGAACATGCGAAAGAAGATAACACAGAATCCTTTGTCTTTGTCTGGATAAAAGGTTAATACAACACTCAGTGGGCAGAAGTAGGAAGTAGGACTTACTTGACATCCCTCTTTCCTTCAGCTTTTGATGCAGACAGCCGCTCCTGATGGAATGCGATAATGTAGTTGCCGTCACTTGAGAAGTGCTCCTTGCGCTCTGCCAGGGATTTGATATAGTTGCATTCATCCAACCAATCGAGGTACTGCAGAGACGCAGATGAAGGTCCATACACCTGTTCATAAGCATAAACAGCTGATGGCTTCGCAGCCACTGACGCTTGCGATAGAATTGCGATGCACTCTAATGATGCATCACGAACTCGCCTGTCGGATGACTGTAGCGCACAAAGTAATGCAGGGGAGTATGGTCTGGAAATCAACCGGCGCCTCGGACGAATGGGCACGAAGGAAAGCAGAAGTATGACGAAGTGCGACATATTTGATAGCCTCCGAAGCATGCAACCAAAGTCCGGCCAGGAAAAGTAAAGAGTCCACACCCAGTTGCCGAAATAGATGGTGGTTGATATACGATGCAAGTGCGTTGCTCGAAAGCACAGAGTTAACGGAGGAATACACTGCGCGCAACAAATACAAATAGCGTGCACCTCTGTCCTTTGAAGCATCGACCTGCACAGGGTCAGCAAAGCCTGAGGTTGTACAGGCAATATAACTTTTACTCGCCTCATCGTGTAAGAACCAATCAATTTCAACATTTACAGGTCGAGGGATGGATGGAAGTAAGAGACATATAGACAGCTGCGCCTTCGTCAATGTCGATCGACTGCTTGGCTTCAAGATGATAGCCTCGGACAGCGCGTCTTCGAATGCTCCTTCATTCAGAGTGTCTGCATCATCGATTTTGCCCACGTTCCCAAGTTCGGATATTTCAATTGCGTGAAGAACACTAAAAGCAGCATCTACTTGGTGCTCGCCCGACAAACTCCTTAGGAGCTCCTTCGTGATGAGAAAAACAAGCAAGCGAGTGCGTGGATCGACACTAGACTCCATGTTTGTCAGCAACCAGTCAAGGAGGTCCGGATAGTCGTTTGAGGCCCGGAAATTCTCTACAATCTCATAAGACGAATGTCAACTTAAGAAATGGAAAGGGGAAAGTACCAGAAAGTGCCTTAGCAACTGCTGCATTTGTCTTCGCCATTTCTTCGGCACTGATACTCGCTTTCTCGCCATCCTTAAAGCCACCGACTACCTCCTTTACAGCTTCTTTTAGACCTTTGAGTAGCTTGTGCGAACTTAGTTTTGATGAGGTCACGACTTCCCAAACGCTCATTGCCGATTTTTGTTTTGATTTGGTAAACAATGCGTGAGGGAGAATGATCTGAAGTAGCACTTGGAGACCTAGTTCCGGCTTTGCTTCGTAAAAGCCATTGCAAAGGAAAGAGAGGTGCACACGCAACACTGGTCGCGAAGTTGTCTGAGTAAGTAGTGACTCAGCAAGCGCCTTAAGGGTATTCGCGTCCGAGACGAGAGGAACGATTGTTGCTAATTCCATGTACAACGCCTCAAGAACAACAGAGCTGGAATCATATAATCTTGCAAGAAGAGCGTTTTTAAGGGATAACTGTAAATGATAATAAGATAATGGACGGTAGACAAATACTGCACGACTCACAATCTCCTCCTCGGTTAGACTGCTGATGTCCCCGGAAAGAAGCTTAGCAATCTGTCGGACTGCACTTGTTCTAATTGATGGCTCCCCGTCAGTGGAGGCAAGAATAGCGTCTCGCGGTACGCCCGTAGGGCCTTCCGGCTAAAGTAGTTTTACTTTAGCGAGAAGTCCAAGGTGGCAAAAACGTCTCACCATTGAAATGTCCATAAGCAGTTGATCCAAGGCGGCCCTGTCTCCGTGTGCTTCTGCCAGCTCTTCGATTGCTTTGCGCAAGCGCTCCGGGTGACGCTGGTGCAGGGACGACAGCAACTTCCTGGAGTCGTTCTGAATAAGTTTTGAAGCTATTTCTTTCACGATGTTCCCCGGCACTCGGGAATTGGTTACCAGAAAGTCTAGCAATTCTACTGCGGCTCTATTCTCGCTGGCAACCAGATGCGACAGCAGTGGAAGTAGCAGCTTTCCGACGCCCGCATATTTCAGTGACGAAGAAAGTGCTCGGATAAAATCACTGCACAGTCTTCAGAAAGTTGATAGCAAGTGAATATGTTAAGATAACTTACGGCAATGCAATCAATTCATCCACTACTCCTTGTGGAAAGCTGTCCAAAGGCTCTTGAGGCTTTAGCACCGAAATGAGAGCAGTGGTTAGCTGCGAGGCATCCACAACTGCCATGGCTGAGGCACTGTGTATCAT
Source organism: Trichaptum fuscoviolaceum (assembly GCA_910574455.1). Classification (NCBI taxonomy): domain Eukaryota; kingdom Fungi; phylum Basidiomycota; class Agaricomycetes; order Hymenochaetales; family Trichaptaceae; genus Trichaptum; species Trichaptum fuscoviolaceum. Next base: position 1,711,621 of record CAJSYZ010000009.1, on the reverse strand, counting down.
TGCATAGACTAGACTCTTCAAAGCGGTGGTCGAGAATGCACATTTTTGCGATAAAGCAGCAAGTAGTACGTAACTTCCTAGCTAATATAAGTGTTAGACAAGAATATCCAACTGAAGAAGGCATCCTACTCACGATTCCATCCTTTCTGTTAGCAGCAGACACCCTTCTATCCTGTTCCTCGACTCTCAGCGGTTGAAGTAAGGCCGGAAGAAGATACGCCAAGGTACCAGCATCCAAATCCTTTCCGTTCGCGCGTGCCACGAACTCTAGCAATAAGGATGTATTGAAGCAAAGCAGCGTACGGTGGACATTGATCCCCCCCTGCTGTCCGAAAGCCTCCGGCAAAAGATTGGCAACAAATCGCGCCAGGTCTTGACTCTTCAGCATCTCAACAGCAAGAACTGTCCGAGATACAGGTTTTCCCGCGGATTTGTACGACGCGAGGAACGCCCAAGGTGCATTCTCGTCGATTGAAAGGATTGTAACCATTTTTGCAAAGTGGGGGGATTCGTGGTAAGGTAGGAAGAGTGCAAGGATGTCCTTGACGTTGAACTCTTGTATGCGAAATCTTCGGACCAGCCATTCAATTACCCGTCCTGCAGTGACTTCTAACAGACATGGACCTAATGCCCTCATGAACGACGCTATAGCCGCATTGACCTCCTCCGCTTCCTCTCGGCCCAGCAGCGTCCTATCCGTCTCCCGAGCCTTCTGCGAGAACAGAGACTGGTATACGGTCGACTGCTCGTCGAATATCGCAATAGAGGCATAGATTTGCTTCAACTGGGCTAATGAGTTGATCGCAAGTGCGAATATTGAGTCCAGGTCATCGATTTGGCCCTTCGCATTCGCCGAGAAGAGATATGAGGAGGAAGCGAAATGTTTCTTGCGGGCGGTTTCCGATAATAATGGCGCATTGAGTGAAGCAGATTTTGCAAGCTGTGATGCAAGGCTAGTGGGCATACTGTCTCTACAACCCTCGCTGGATTGCTTTCCGATTGTAAGGCAACGCCAGGCTGGCGCTTAAGAATGCACTCAATGCAGATGCAGGATTCGTGCAAAACTTGAAGCGAGTGCAGAACTTTTTGCAGACTCGGACAATTTAGATATAATTCCCACGGTCTGCTAAAGTAAAATCTTGCAGTTCCGATACTTCACTTTCTTACCTCGACTACGACTAGCTAAGTAAACCTATTCACGACACGAAAAGCATTCTCACTCAAAGCGTCACATCATGAATAGACTACCAACGGAACTGCTTGACCAGATATTTTCTCAAGCAACTTTTAATACGTCACAGGACCTATCTGTCGTCATCAACAATCCACCACTATTTGAATACTTGGAATTAGAGCGAACTAGTGCGCAGACTATTGCAACATTGCAGACCAAACGATCTTTGACATCAGGGAAACTACTTTCTGCTGAAAGTGACTTAAGTGTTACTTAAACGTCCTGAGAGACTGAAGTCTTAAATAAGGCAAGCTTTACTTATTCATGCATGTCCTCCCATTATTCAGGACAAGTTGGCTGAAATAAGTGCGGGCTGGCTTAAATAAGGAAAGATGGCTGAATCAGTGCTCTAAGTGTTTCAGGCATTCTGCACCCCAGTGCTCCAGTGTATCATCCTTTAATTACAGCAGTAGACAAGTGTTGTAAGACAAATTGCAGTGCTCAAGAGTCTAAGTGCATAAGAACGTTCCAAGTATTTCATTGCATCAGAAATATATAAGACAACATTATGTAGCTATCAGTGCCTCAGCGTTCAAGTACATCAGTCATTTACGCAAGACTAAGCATAGCAGTCGCTATCATGGGATCCGCCACGACATTATCCTGAACCTCTTCCGTGACGGGCAGTGGCAGGCCACATTTCGCTGCCGTGCCTTTGTTTCTACTGCTACGCCAAAGAACATGCAGAATTGAAGACTGCTCTGCGAGTCGATGGTAATATAATGTTGAGCGCACGGACAGAAACGAAAAGAAGAGGCTCACTAGTGATTGATTTGCCCTTAGAAGTCTACGCAGTCCGTAGCCGAATCCCATTTTGAAGCGTCGTCCTCCTCATGATCACCATCTCCACCTAAATCCTTGTCCTTGTCCTTGCCCTCGCCCTCGCCCTCGTCCTCGCCGTCGCCCTCGCCGTCGTCCTCGCCCTCGTCATCGCCCTCGCCCTCGCCGTCGTCCTCGCCGTCGTCCTCGCCCTCGCCGTCGTCATCGCCCTCGCCGTCGTCATCGCCCTCGCCGTCGTCATCGCCCTCGCCGTCATCATCGCCCTTGCACTCAATCTTGTCAACTCCCTCGTCCCCGCTCTCACTCAGGTTGTCGTCACCCTCAGCATTAGCATGCTCGTCCTCTGCATCACCTTCCACCTCGCCTCTATACTCAGCCACCTCACGCTCTTCGCCCTTATCGTCGGTTCCGTCGGTTCCGTCTTCCCAATTATCAGCGTCTTCGTCATACGCTTTTTCGCAGGTCGAATCTGCATCTATAACGTCAAAATACAAGGAGAAGTCCCTGCCAGTGATACCCGATCCAACAAGTTCGGTGTTCTTTCTCGTATCGATATCTGTACTGGCATCGTAAGCTAGGAGGCGGGATCGAACCTTTTCCCAGTTTGATTCAGTGAAGAAAGAGGGATTTGACAACAAGTTAACATAGTCGTCCGTATGAGGTTGCCACAGAGCGCTAGTGAAATACCACTCAGCGCCGCCAAGTTCTTCTTTGATATTTTGCAACCGAGCCACCTGTTTATCAATGGCAACCTTGACCTATCCATGGGAAGATCAGCGAATAAGGACAATATAAGTGCTGAAAAAAGTAGATACCGCTGTTGCCGCAAGGGCGAGGGCACCGATAGGCTTTCCTATGGTGTTTCTGTCCAGTATTTTATGCCGACCCATGGCCAAGACAATGTGTACGGACAACACTGAGACCACAAGGTCAGAGCAGAACAGTCCTTGCTTCTGTACAATTAGGGTCAATGCATGGACACAAAATGCGACAATAAATACTCTTTTACTTACCCTCTCCATACTATACCAGCTTTCCCATAGAAACGGTTCGGCTTTCTTCTTGTCAACTAGCGACTGCAACGTCTTCACAATTGCTTCGTTTCGCATTGATTTTGATTGTTCGCCGCTGATAAAACTTGCAACTGATTGCTCAGCTTTCTCAAAAAGTTTCTTGCGCCAGCTATCAGAGCATCTCTGGGCCACCTGAAATACAAGGATCGCATCTCAATTTGGTAAAGGTGACTTGGAGATAAGTTAGATTGACTCAACTAGAGAACAGATATCGGCGAACTGAGTTTCGTAACTGAATTCCACAGAATCAAACACTTTCCCCCACAGTGAGCTGATGAGCTTATTGTCCGGAGTTTGCCATGGTGTGACGGACTTTCCAACTGCGCGAAATAGTGAAGGTAATAGAATATGAGTCCATCCTGCCTGAGTACCGGGAGGGAGACACTGGTTCGTCGCCCTTTTCCTGCCTGGCACGCGAGATCCTTCCCTTCCTTCATTTTGATCCTTGTCCTCAAGTCCCACTGATGTCTGCATATAAGTAAATCAGCAAAATATGTCATAGAAATGAATTTGATTCGACAAACTGAGCTAGTAGTCCGAGAGACTTTGCGATGACCTTGATAAGCCCCAGTCACTAACACTTCGGGTCCGGGGGTGCAGGATGCTCTCGTCATTGCAAGGGACGGTGCTCGAGGTGCTAACGACATCTTTCGACCACCAGACTATTAGTAAGAAAAAAAGGTGAATGTCTACATTTAGAGTGTATCAATCGACTCTCACTTACTTCATTATCAGCCACCAGCGACTGCCTCTTGCGATTAGAGGTAGCGGATCCAAGCTCCGGCTGCAGCACGTCAGAAAGCTGTTATCCGTGGCAAGTGAACAGCTCGAAAAGAAGCACTTACTGTCATATCGGCCTCAGGCCGATAAGGAATGTCAGAGGGTTTCCTCTTCTTACTCAAGTCCTTTCCGCCTGATCAGATACGAACTTAAAATGCCGGTTACCATAGAATTGACGCTTACTGTGGCACCGGCCTGTGTGTCCATGTCAGTCAACAATGACTTCTTGATCTTGACAGCCTTATTAGCCTATTGAGATGGTTTAAAATAAGTAAACATAAAATGAAGGAATTCATTGCACGTGAAGGTAGAAGAATTACCACATTAACCTGAGAGTCGGTGTCTGGTGGCGACTTCCTCTTTCCGTTCTTTGTGACTGTGATGTCCTATTCATATTCACACATTAGCGCTCAACTTGAAGTGAAGAAGGAAACGAATAGTTGCCACAGGAGAGCACCGGAAGTGAGCCTACAGTGCATCGACACTCACACATACCTGTACACGGGGTTCCAAGGCTAGTGATTGCACCTTACAACCATAAATAAGGGGGGAACGAGAGAAGTTGAGATAAGATAGACTTACCGGTGCGCTAAGCTGCGAAATAGCAGTCCTCTTGTTTGCATCCTATCAAAATACCAATTCAGTAAGCAATGAAGGAAGGATGTACCATGAAGATCACTGTCTGGTACTCACCTGTCCACCTGGATTTATCTTGTTATTCTTATCCTCGAGTACGGGAAGGGATTACTCAGTAGATTGAAAAAATGTAGAATGATATGACATCGCTTACCGTTGAAACCTGCGACCCGGAAAGAGTGTCACGCAATAACTTCCTTTTCTTCGAGTTGACGTTGCTGCTACCTCCATCCTGTTCATGAGACGGCAGTTGGCAGATAAACAATAACGAAGGAATATGAACAAACGGTCATGGAGCAACTGACATGAATCGAACAGTAATCAGTCGGACTCACACAAGCTTGAGCCGGCCTTGTTAGCCTCTTCGGATCGCTTCCGCCCTATAAACAAGTTATTCAGACTGCATCTGCCATTCTAATGCTCCGTCAACTCACAACATTTGATTCCGAATCGACAAGATGTGCCTTCTGTTGCACGCTGATTGTGCTATTTTTTACACCATGATAGCTTGTAAGGGTTATTGTTTCTCCTTCATCCTCCCAGGGACTTAAGTTTTCATCATCTGGCAATTCGACGGTGTGTCTGGTGCAGCTTTGCGTCAGCAAGGTCATAATATAGTGGTAGCAAAGACAAGAGCGTCAATGTTGCAGGTGAAGGATTTCCAACTTGAAGTTGGGTCTCGGCCCGGGAGCGTCACGGTAGTAGTAGCCTGAGTAGGTAGTCGGGATGATGATGATCATACTAGTATGAGTTTAATAATTGAGTCTAAATCAAGCTTCTCACTCACCATTACATCGACTTGACAGTACCAGATACTGATTCAGACGCAATGCAAGATTCAAACCTCAAACTCACAAATTGATCCTTTCTGAGTCTATCCCTGCCACTGGCACCTCAAGACCTCCACCCTCTTCACCAATGAAAGTGGAATCATCTGTGTTGCGAAGCGCCCTGACAGGGCGTTTTGTCTTGTCGTTCCGCCTTGACGTAGCGGGCGAGTCTATTATGTCCGTTTCTTCACCAGAAAGACTCTCGTTCGGTCCTGCAGGAGCGTGAAAGAATGCGTCGCTGGGAGTCACGGTGGCGGCAGACCTGGACATCTTTGCGGTCTGCACACGTGTGCGAAATGGAAGTTCACCTTTGGAATCTTCTTTCCTAGCCTTTTTTGCAGGCTCCCTGTTTGGCTCATCCATACTCGCTGCTTCGCATTAAGGTGAGTCACAGTGTTCAACCTCCAAGCTTTGAGATCATCTGAAAATGTATAGGCAATGTTACTCACGAATATCCAAGTCTTCGTTGTGTCCATCTTCACAACCCGATACGTCTTTAACATCGTTCTTCGAGTCTGTTTATGCCAGTTCAAATGATCTGTGTCATCACTGATCTAAAGTTGAAGACTTACTGCTAGCTTCGCCTTTTGGCTTTCTACGTCCACGTTTGCCAGTGAGTTTGGGCACTGTTGAGCCCATCTGGGTGCGTGTCTCAAGAGCCTTTGACAAGTTGTTTTCAAGCTCTACGGTCTCTAGCATCGCTGCTTCTTGGTTCTCTGCTGCAGTCACCTTCTTGCGAACCTTGTCAGCTGCCTCTTGTTCTTTTGCTGCCCGTTTTTGCTCCGCAGCGAGTTTTTTCCTCTCTTTCGCAACCGCGACTTGCTGGGCCGCAGCTCTGCGGAAGGCTGCCCGCTCTTCCTTCTGCTTTTCCTTCTCTTCCTTCTCCTTCAATGCCTCATCCCGCCTCTCTGCCTGCCGTACTTTCCTTTTCTCTTTTTCTTCCTTCTCCCGCAATATCTCCTCCTGTGTTCGTCTTGTTCTGAGTTGTCCAACGACTGCTCCGGGGTGCTTTTCGCTGTTCTTAGCTCTTGTCTGTCTTTGAGTTGACATTTTGTGCAGTGTTTTGAGACTTGTATGATGATAAGATGTGTCGAAGGTGCAAGTTCAAGATCAGGGAGGCGGGGGCGTCTATCTTAGACAAGTTGAAAATTTACGCCCACTACTACCGTGACTACTCTATGACTAATTTTAACTCAGGTTCAAGTTCACTGCCAGTGGCACTCCGAGTCCGAGTCACTGCCAGTGCTAGCAGCCTGCCAGTGCCAGTGAGGCTCAGCTGTGAGTCCCAATTGTCAACGTGTACTACTACTGAGGTTACATTCAAGTTGATGCCAGCGACACGGAAAAAGCACGATCCCTTTCATTTTCCACCAACTATTCGATGCACCTTGCCCGGCTGTAGTAGGACGTTCAAGAGTCAATCTGGAAGAGCAAGACATGAATATTCAGCTCATCCGACGTCATTCTTGGCAAGTTCTTCTGCCTGTGGTCACGAATATGAATCGTCACCTATTCGACCCATACGAGCTCCAAGTCCTCAACTTGGAGCTCTCCTGAGGTTGTCCGAACTTCCAACAGAGGGTCATTCTGAGAGCGGCTCTGACTCCTACGATTACGATATTTCCATGCTTACACAGGATATCTCGATGCTCAGTATAGGCCGAGACGAGCTGCTTCAAGATTTGGACAGACCTCATTCTCTGTCCCATTCTGTCACCAGAAGTGACAGTGGCCGTTCTGAAGACTTGGATTCCGACATTGGAGATTATAAGGAGAGTGAGGATAACTTGAAGGTGTATCACAGATACTTGAATGGTGCGCGCCAAATTAATTGTTCCCGGTTTACTGTAGCATTTTGACACCAAACATTGTGCAGCCACTCCATGCGATACAGAAGGGAACTTCTTAGAATATGAAGACTCACCCGCTCCGCGAAACGAATCTGCGTCAAATGACTGGTTTCCCCTATTCGTGTCGAGCAGATTTTGAGCTCGCAGATTTTCTCTATCGAGAAGAGCAAATGTCTGCTGGGAACATAACAAAGCTTCTGGGAATCATGAAGGCTTATCAGCTGATTCAGGCGGCGGAGAATGTAAAATCTTGCGGATGTTCCAAATTGGATGCGACAGAGCCTGACGATGACTTAGATCTGGGTTCAACTAGTACGCTACTCAATGGAGACGCGCAAAAAATGTATAACGTCATTGATGCTACGAAAGTCGGTGATGTGTCTTGGAAATCCTTTAGTAACTTCTACACAGACGACAATGGCCAAAAGGTGACAAATGAGAACACCGAGTCATGGAAGAGGAAAGAATATGATGTTTGGTATCGGGATCCTTTGGAAGTGATCCGGAATTTGGTGGATAATCCAGCTTTGGAAGGCGAATTCGACTATGTCCCGTTTCGTGAGTATCAGCCGAAGGAGGACTCTGATGACAACAAAGAACGAGTCTTCAGAAACTACATGTCCGGAAACTTTGCTTGGGAACAGGCTGTAAGTCATGAATCATGCAGCATTCAAAGTTGGAAGAAGTGTATTGATAATCCTTGACTTAGAACAAAATCTTCGCCGAAGATAAAGCGGTCCATGGGTCTATGTTCGTTCCGGTCATCTTAGGGAGCGACAAGACAACAGTCTCCGTTGGAACTGGCAACAACGAATATTATCCGTTATATCTTTCAATAGGAAATGTATCTAACAAGGCCCGGCGGTCCCAAAAGCTGAATACAGTCCAGCTCGTAGCATTTCTAGCAATACCAAAGAGTGTGTGTCAAAAACTGAGCTATTCATTTGTGTTCAAGTTCTGATGCTTTGCAGCTGAACGGCAGTATGAAAAGTCAGATGACTTCCGTCGCTTTAGACATCAAATCTTTCATTCATCTATATCAAGAATCTTGAGTCCACTGAAGACAGCAATGTCCATAAACAATGAACAAACCATTCTCCGGTGCCCTGATGGTCACTTGCGTAGGTCAGTTCTCGGACTCGGCTCGTATATAGCCGATTATCCGGAACAGGTGAGTCTATGCGCAATATGCACTGGATGGTGCTGCAAGTAAGTATTGTCCTTTCCAAAAATCACATCCAACTCGAGTTAGAGAAAATGACTTACTGTGGCCATATAGATGTACATCACCTCACAAGAATCTAGATAATCCGGAATTTGTTACAAATCCTCGAACAAAAGAGCTACACGAACGATTGATAGAACAGGTGGATGACAACAGCATAAGTAGAGCAACGGTTCGAAAAGAGTATGGGTTCCACCAAGATATTGTGGTAAGTGTTCTAAACTCTCCATACAATGTGAGCTGACCACGACTATGCTCCATAGCCCTTCACCAATGACTTTCCACGTGCAGATATATGCGATCTCATTTCTCCGGACCTACTGCACCAAATGATCAAAGGCGTATTTAAGGATCACCTTGTTGAGTGGATTTGCCAGAGCTTGACCACGACAGAGCTGGACGTTGTGGATAAAAGGTGCTGTTTTTTCACAAGTTGTTTAATGTGAATACTGCTGCTAATCTCCGCGTAGAATCAGAGTTGCTGCTCCTTTTCCTGGACTTCGCAGATTTCCCGAAGGCCGAGGCTTCAAGCAATGGACAGGCAATGATTCTAAGGCACTTATGAAAGTATATGACCTTTCTGTCTTGTTCGAGGCGGTGGTTTGCTGATATTTGATGCAACTTGCTTAGGTGTATCTTCCGGCTATTGTGGGCATTGCGCACGATGATATGATTCGCGCATTGAGTGCATTTCTTGACTTCTGTTACCTTGTGCGTCGGTACACGATTACAGTCTCAACTCTTGATCAAATCAAAGCCTCTTTGGATCACTTTCACCGTTATCGGCAAATATATAGCTAAAGGCATCCGGGATAACTTCTCACTTCCACGACAGCATGCCATGATCCACTATCCTACAATGATCCCTCTGTTCGCTGCACCGAGTGGTCTGTGTTCATCGATCACAGAGAATAAACACATTTACGCGGTGAAGGAAACATGGCGACGCTCAAACAGAAATGATCCTTTGGGTCAGATGATCACAGCAAACCAACGTCTCAGTAAACTTATTGCATCGAGGGCAGACTTCAAGAGGCGTGGAATGCTGGAAAGTCCTCTGGCTGAGGCTTCATGGAGAGCTTTGCAAGATGTTCTGCGCAGGAATATGTCAGAGTCGGAGACAGATGACGCTCAGGCTGAGAGGACCCAAATTCGGAAGGAGCAGATGCACCATGATCATGATACACCCGTAGCTGGCGCAGCTGATGATACAGAGGACTTCTTCGATGACATTGTGGGCAATAATGAACTCAACGAAATTGCAGACCTGGAAGATCCCGAAAGCTTAGTGCATGGGCCTCAGCATCTTGCGGTTCATGACATACTACATGCTGAACGCCAGATGCGCTTGGGTGGCAGAAATGACCCTTTGAGCTTGATGTTAATGGCTTCGAAGTCACGTAAGTATTAGTACTTAGTAACCCATGCTTTTGGTGCTGCACATCTGACTTCTTTGATATCATCCTTGCAGAGTCCAGTACGGTGTACCCTAAGCAACTTAACGCTCTTGCGGCGATAAAAGGCCATCCAGAGCTCCGAAAACTCCCACAGCTCATTAAAGACTACTTATTCAACAAGTACGAGAAGCACAACTCCAACTTAAGGGGCTCCTCTGGCAGAGCCGAACCAGCAGTTGAATTGGACATAAGCAATGACTTTTCAATTTTCCATTCAGCCACCGCTTTCTTTGCCTTCCGTGGCGAATCGATCCCTATAGAACAAGCAATGAGGGAGGTGATCAGGTCCAATCCCTCTTGGCGCGGAAAGGCAAGACGTGATGCAGTCCTTGTTCGAGTTAATACTCGCAAAAAGGGGTTTGCAGGAATGCGAGTTGCCCGAGTTATGCTTCTTTTCTCCTTTGCCGTTAGTAAATTGAAACGTCAGGAATGCGCTCTCGTCCAATTTTTCAAGCGTGTTGGAGACTCGCCTGACCAAAAAACAAGTATGTGGATTGTCGAGCCGGAATATGAGTTAGACACCTTTACCACCTGTCCTGGTGTGAAAGCCAGTGGCAGACGTCACTACTACCACCGTGACTGCAAGGCTCCGAAGCTATTTGTGATAGGTATAGGGGATATCTTTCGTTTGGCTCACCTCCTTGGGGTGCCAAAGGGTGATGAATGTCCTCCAAAGTCATTGACACCCGAGGAGTCCTTGGACTTTTATGATAGATTCTATGTTAACCGATTTGTAGACATGCACATGCACGAAACATTGTACGAAAGTAGATAATGATAAAAACAAACTCTTCATTTAGCACACAAAGTACAGTAGGCACGATGGTTGGAATTCTCTGTACTACGATGTCCATTTTACTACTAGTACTAGTAGTACTTACTAGTAATAAGTAGACTCCGACTTGGAGTCGGAGTCGGAGTACACTCACTGGCAGGCTGGCACAACTTGAACTTAGACCTTCAAGCTAAATAAACTTTCTATTTTATTTAATACAAGTAGTAATCAAGAAAACATTCACATCACAATACCAACGTTTTCAAACTATACCAATACTAGTACTACTAATCTGCGCTGCGCTCGCAGATTAGTAGTACAGCACAGAGGAGCTTGAAAAGGGAGTAAACTGATGAAAAATATCAGTACAACCCTTCAAGTTGACAAATTGAATAACCTTTCATAAACATAAATGAAATATTCGAATAGTAATAACTTGAACGGAATGTAGAATGAAAAAAAAGCCTCCGAGTCCTTATTGCGTACTAGTATAGTAGACATTTGCGACACAGTACAAGCACAAAGTTATCCCACATGAGTGAGGGTCAATATCGTAGAAGCCGGACCTGCCTGAGCACCCTAGTTACTACCATCGCGAATGGGTCCCGAGCTGATGTTCGAAGAGTCGTCTCCAAGAGGATTAAGGTTTTCGAGAAGCGCTAGTAAGATTTTGTAGTCTTCACAAAAAATTGATTCACTACCAACTGCTGTGGAGACGAAAGAATCCATCTCGCGCTCTGTCGAAAAAAGGTTCTCGCGGTTGAAGTCATAATCGTCATCGGATTGGTGAAGTTTCTGGACTAAGCCACGTAAAATCACCCTCGAGGACCTTGACAAGAGGGTTGCTGGCGACTACTCCCGCCCGTTCTTGTACTGTCGGTCGAACGTTGAGATGGAGGATTACGTGCATAAAGAGGTCGTCCGTAAGAATTAATAGACATTTCTTGATCAAATTGAATTTGTTCAGGAAGGTCTGGCGTTCTTTGCGTAGTTCATCCTCGAACTTCTGCCGGTGTACAGCATCCTCCATCTTGCCCACTTCACCAACAGTGTACAATTTGATGGATGGCTTTGTGGTATCCTGAACAGCATCCTCCTTCTCCACAGCGTCGATGACGGAAACAAGCTTGACGAGGTCGCCTGAGCGTGCCAATCGGTGGCGTACATCCACCGCTGAACCGTGTAGAAATACAGCGGAGTAATCAACTTCTACCTTCATTTTCGGTGTTCGATCTGCCGATGCCGAACCTGCCAATGAGTCTGGGATGGAGACTTCCTGATGAACTTGTGCAATGAGGGCATCTAACAAAACCAAACATTCCTTGCACGCGTTGTACGACCATATAAGCAGAGGGACGAAGAACCTCAACGCTTGCACAGGACCCCCTATTACCACTGGCGAGTCATTAGGGTCACGCCCGGAAGCCGTGCGCTGCACTGTCGACGTGGACGAGTCAAGGCCTGATGTGAACACTGGCAGCGAAAATTCCATGGCGTGCGGGTGAGAGTAGTTGTCATTGGTAGTAGAGTTTTGGATCGCCGTCGGAAGTCGAATCATGCCTCGACCGTGACGCGTACTAGCATCATTAAGGTAAGAGGATTCGAAGAACTTGTTCTGAAAGCAGGAGAATATGGAATTCTGGTGTATCCACCTCCCATCCCCTTTTAAGCCAACTGGATAGAACACGTAGTGTGAGTGATAAAAGACCGTTACGCGATCCAGAAATTTCGACCATCCGGTACCATTGATGAACCTAGTATAGTACTCTCGGCGTTCTCGCGATATGAACTCAGAACTTGGAAGGAGCTCCGCAAGCGCCAACACCACCATTAACCTTATATCGCCTACAGTGTTCCGAATAGCAAATTCAGCGGACGTCCACTGGCAATCACCGGAGAAGAAAGTCAGTACAAATATTATCACGACTGGTACACTGCCAGTGGCAAGTCCGAGTTGTAATGAATTTATGACTTACGTTTGTAAGGTGCACATCATTCAAGTCGCCCATGTACTTGAGGAGATTAGTCAAGTTCCGTACTGCCCGGAAGTTTATCAACAACTGCCTTTTCTTGACTTTGTCTAGCTCCTCTTGGTAATCATGAAGGGCTCGTCTTGTCTGTTGGACCACTATCTTAAAGATGGCCACCGTGGAGAGAAGAAGTTTGTCATTCTGGGTCGCATAACGGCGATAATGATTATGCCGTATCTCGTTAACTATCTTCGTGGAGAGTGTGTCAATGGCCTGGATTCCGACGTTCGAGTTCTTAGCGAACACGTCAAGTCGTTTGAGGAGATCGCCTTCGACGAAGCCTGTAGAGCCGTGAAAGTCTAGAGAAAGTAGACGACCATCTGTCTTCAATTGAGTCTTGCGCTCGATGTTAGATGATTTGAGTTTTTCTACCACTAAGAGGATCCGCCTCGTAACTTGAATACGAGTCGTCACTAGTAGTACTGCCAGTGTCCGAGTCTGTATCATGGTCATCCGGATCGCTGAAGTAGAGGTATGACATTTTCAGAGTCTTGTCAAAGAGCAACTTGAATAGTGAAAGTGGGCTCGAGCTTTCAGCTCAGTGAGTACTTATACGGCAACAGGGGGATCACTAGCACACGCCGCTGTGGCCCCGTCGGTACTACTATGTAGTAACTTGAGTTGAAACCATACCCGCAGGCTGCCCAGTGGTCGCCAGCACTGGTGGCAGCAGTGCCACAGTGGCACAGGACCCCAGCAACTTGAACTTGAACAAGTTCAAGTTGAAGCCCTAGTACTAGTACTGCCAGTGCCAGCCTTAGCCTGAGTACTATATACTCAGGCTACTGCTCGGGCCGTGACACCGGCGCAGATGATCATGCCGGGCCTTCAAGTTCAAGTTGTCCGGATAATTGTTCTTTGAAAAGTTTGAGCTCAGGCTCTAGGCTTACTACTAGTAGTAGTAGTAGTACACTGGCATTCCAGATAGTATTTGAAGGAATCAAAATTTGAAAAATGTGAAGTAAATTTCCAGCTAAATCACCCCAAAAAGTGCGGAGGCCTGTTCAAGTTGCAAGTTTGGCTAACAATGCCCTATACTAGTAGTAGTATTCAAGTTGTTGCTGAATTCTTCTCTGAAAGACCGGGCGCCGATCCTGAACTTCGATTCTTTTTTCCGACCTAAGGCTTGTACCACTGCCAGTGGCAACTTCAAGTTCAACTTGAAGTTGACTCGGAGGCGGCAGACCCCGGCAGTGGCCCGGCACAACTTAAAGGCCTGCCAAAGCTTTTATCGGATTTGGATAGTAACCATCCCCGGATCATGATGCAACCAACTTGAAGGCATGGCCCGGGTACGGAGTCCGGATGAAAGGACTGCCAAAGGCCTGCCCGGCAGTCCGACTAAAATTGCGCTAAAAGTTCCCAGTCCCGCTCTTTTCCGAATTCTAGTACTACTAGTAGTAAGAGAATCCACAGTTCAAGTTGAAGTGTTTTGTCCGGATAAAACCCATCCATTCAAGAGTTTCCGGCAGGCCTAGCCTGAGTATGATACTACTAGTAGTAGTAGTACTATTCGGACTCCTCGGGGTCCTAGCGCCACTCGGAACTTGAGGCTCCGACTTACTAATACTATCTGAGACAGCATCATGATCAGTGATAAGCTGAGTTCAAATTGTAACAAGTACTACATAGTAGTACATACTACTACGCCAAGGCTGCGACCCTGACCCTGTGCTAGAGCATGACACGGGTACAGGTCACCTGTGGGTACCTGCAGGTACCTGCGCTCAAATACCTGCGGTTCCAGGTGCACCTGTGCGCAGGTACCTGGTTCCCACGCTTACCTGCAGGTCCAGGTTTGCATATTTTTTGTCCAGGTACCTGACCGGGTACCTGCAGGTACCCGGTAAATCACGTGCGCCCACCTTGAGCGCGACGAACGCAACGATGTGCCATTACTTTCACTCACATTCTACTCGATATGACCACTTCCGAGCTATGTCGAAGCTCTCTATGGAAGTTATACTCAACCTCTTGACCCCGCCGACTACGATGACAACCTCAAGCTCGATGTCCGCCTCCCCGCCAACTGCGCGCTCGCCAACTGGGCGTCGGACAGCGCCTCATCTTCGCGGGAAAGCAGCTCGAGGACGGTCGCACCCTCTCCGACTACAACATCCAGAAGGAGTCCACTTTGCACCTGGTCCTTCGTCTGCGTGGCGGCATGCAGATCTTCGTGAAGACTCTCACCGGAAAGACCATCACCCTTGAGGTGTGGTCCTCGGATACAATCGACAACGTGAAAAACAAGATCCAGGACAAGGAGGGTATCCCACCTGATCAGCAACGTCTCATCTTTGCCGGGAAGCAACTCGAAGATGGTCGCACGCTCTCCGACTACAACATCCAGAAAGAGTCTACTCTTCATCTTGTTCTTCGTCTGCGTGGTGGAATGCAAATTTTTGTTAAGACTTTGACGGGTAAGACTATTACCCTCGAGGTCGAGTCATCGGACACCATCGACAATGTAAAGAACAAGATACAGGACAAGGAAGGGTATGTTCAATTATTCCTTCATGGTTCTCGACTGTGCGCTCAGAGACCGTCTGCAAGTCACTCGCCCGCGCGGTCGACCGCATGACAGAGGCCGCGAGCTCGTTGATGCCGTTGCACGCCTGCGCAGCACACTCGATGACAACCATCCAGATCAGGTTCCCCACCACTTCTTCGCTCGCGTGGTCATCATATGTCCCAACCTCTATGAGCTCGACATCTTGCTCTATGGCCGCATTGTGCCTGTGCAACAGACAGAGGGTGCCGTTGACACAGCGCGCATGTGCAAGACAGTCACATCATTCGAAGCAAACTATGGAAGTTATACTCGAAAGACTCGAAGCCGCCTACCACGATGACGGCCCCGCCGTGCCCAATGGCCGCCTCCTCGCCAACTGCGCGCTTTTCTTTCGTTTGCGCGGACGACCGCAAGTCAGAATGGGATCGCGGCGAAGATCAAGCTAGAATCTCGTACTGCAGAGGTTCAACTGGTCTTCTGGTATGTCTTTTTTTTGCTTTTCACTTACCTTCTTCACACTAATCTCGTTGATCCCGCTCGTCCAGCATCCGCAACACCCACCGTCGCCTGTACTCATGATGCCGCCCCACAAGCGGTACGCACTGTTGCCAACTTCCACCGTCGCAAACCCTCGGCGCTCACCGCCATTGTCCAGGTCCGCTGCCTCCTCGCTCTCTTCAAGCCCATCTCTCCGAGCAGGTATCGAACGATGGCGCGCACCCACGCCCATCCCCACTCCTGCTACACTCCCATCTCCGGGATACATGGTATGTTGTTATTTATATTTATATCTTATTACTACACTACTTACTGTTAAATACCTGCGGGTTGCATCAGGTACCTGCAATACCTGCAGGTAACGGGTCCAGGTAGACCCGGATCCGTTTCCCACGGTTCCGGGTCGGATCCAGGTATCAGTTTTTTTGCGCAGGTACCTGCGCATCACGGATCCGGGTGCACCTGCAGGTGCACCCGTGTCATGCTCTACCCTGTGCCCATCGCCGTGTCACTCAGGCTCACTCACTGGCAGGCTGGCAGACTCCGAGTCTAACTGCACAATAAACAATGACAACTAGTCCTGCGGTAGACTTGCATGATGACAAGACTCAGCCTCAGGCTAAGGCTAGCACAATCAAAGAAGCATTGCAGGCCTTCGGTGTGTAGTACTATACGGTTTAATAGTAATTCATCACTCACAGGCATGGTCATCACTGGCATCTTGAATGTTATTAAATAGGGCTCAAGCATCAATCAGTACTACTCAATGGGCTGTCACCTGCCATAGAGATTGCAACGGAGTCCGAAATAACCAGTCCGTATGGTATGTAGTATACTGCTTGATCGTTACAACCAGCAAAATACTCATGATCATTATGGTCAAATAGGGCGGATATTACTGCAAGACAGTACTCCTGAAAGGGTGTCGTTTCGCCTTCCAAAGGAACACACCAAAGTTGTGCGAGCAGATGATATAGTATTAGAGTCACCAACGGATTCTGGAGGCAAAGCATTGTTGGACTCCACCAACACTTCACAGTCTTATTCCTCTGAAGTAGCAGATGAACTCGTGACGAAAGCAAAGTCATCATGGGAAAACTACCGTAGTCGAAGTGTTCCGCTTGCACAAGAAATTTTGCGCCAAATGTCGGAACTGCGTGTTGAAGCAGAACCGCTTGCGGGAATCGCGTTACGCCATCTGGAGGAAGACGTAGGGGACGCTACTTGGGAGGCGCGCGTGGGCCCGGGGAAAACTAATACCGTTTATGATCTGGGCCAAAAGATCAGGGCTGAAATGGCTGTCGACGCTCCTCAAGAGCATTTTTGGTCCTTGGAGTCGAAGCGCGGGGATGAGGCAGAGGCGGGAAGGTTAAAGTGGCAATCGCTGCAGAGAGATGTTGAAAACCTGATACGAGAACTCGACGAATGCCTGAAGTACAGCGTTTCCAAGTCGCGCATCGCCATCAAAGAGCTAAAAAAGGGCTTGACGGCAGACCTTCCAAACGACCTCACCTCCGTGATCAAAAGTCTCAATGAAATCGCGAATGAGCTTCAGGAAGAGCAGCCGAACAGTACTCTCTACGTGAAGCTCAAATCGCTCAAGAGGACTCTCCAAATCATTGACTTGAAAACGGAGATGGCCGACCGCGAGAGAATCATCGCTCTACCATCCAAGTGCAGCACATGTATGGTTTGGTAGTATCAGCGTTTGCTGAAGTAAGTTTGATGTTCAAGTTACTGCTCTGCGTCTTCATTCGTTTACATGATTCACATGGCACTGGCAGTTGGAGCATGCGGCCGCCGCCACCGCCATCCGCTCTCTGTGCGAGAATGCCAGAGATGACTTGTTCAAGGCGTTCCGGTACGCATATCCGGAACTAGATTCGTTCAAGATTGAGCCGGCCAGTAAAAAACCTGTCGCCGATACGGGTGTGAAACCATCCGCATTGTACAGAAAGGTTTCGACCTTGCACAAGTCCTTCATCTACCCACCGACTGAGACTAAGCCCGCCACTCAGCCTGAGGCCGGCACCGTCACGACTCAGCCTGAGGCCGGCACCGTCACGACTCAGCCTGAGGCCGGCTCACCCAACACGAACAAGTCAGCGAAGAAGAAGAAGGGGAAGAACCCGAAGAATAAACCCCCGAACACAGAACTTCGCGAAGCTGAGGCTACTGAGCCCAACACTCAGCCTAGTGGCGTTAAACGTAACGAGGACCCGACCATGTCGAATAAAGGTCCTACTAGTGAGCTTACACAATACGCTCAGTCTGACAACCCCCCCGACTCGGACACGAAGCTTCCGAGTCCGCGATTCCATTACCAGAATTTGGTTGCAAAGAGTGAAGACTTGGAGACGCTGAAAGGAAATCTCCGTACCGAGTACGACGAAAACGCAGAGGAAGTGCCAGAGCTTGGGCAACCTGCAAACTATGATCTCTTGGACGTGATGGGCATCAACACTATGTTCAAATCCTTCCTTCCGCGCTTTCACGGCGCACTCGAATTTAACTTCGCCCTCTTCCTGCTCTTAAAAGAGCAGGTCATCAAAATGGAGGAGAAGATACAAAACATCCTTAATACTGAGGATCAGCAATCTTTATGCGATATCTTCGATAACCCTAAGAACGAAAAATATAAGGAGATTCTATCTTGTGGCGTAATGCCAACGACGAAAGATGACAATTCAGAAGAAAGGAATAAATTCTTAAAGCGTGTTCGAGTTAGCACCGAAGTAGATGGGTTTTCGGGGAAATCAGACTCTGCCTTCACTCTATCACTTGAAGACGAGGATTACGGCTTCAATGCGATGGCCTCGCTGGACTATATAGGTTCGGAGGAATTGCCAACACGTATGTATATCAACCAAGAAAGGCAGGCCAAGAAGGCAAGGGACAACTTGAAGGAGGCCGAGCCTGAGGAGGCCGAGGATGCGCATAAGGAAGCCGCAGAAGTCTTGAAGAAGCAGGACTTCAAGTCCCTCCCCATCGCACTCAAGCTACACAACTTCATTGGCGACTTGGTGACCTTTTGCGTTGAAAAGTTCGAACGTCTGTCCGAAACGAAAGAGAGGTGACTATCGCTGGTCGTGTTGTCAACGTGGAGTATCTGAAAGAGCTGCAAATATGTGATCTTCCGTTAGGCTTGCATTCTCGACCCGGCTTCAAGAGAACGTCGAAGATTGCGAAACTTCTGGTCCACCTCAGACATCGGCGCAACATTCATCGTGAGCGAGCATCGTGTCTCCTTCGCGCAATACAGATTATTCTTTGCGACATACCCGGCGAAGTCGTCAAAGACGGTGAACCATTCCGCAATTTACTGAACCGATACCAACATGGACGAGTTTGTCCCTTCGCTGCGCAAACGGTTTTAGCTCTTGTTTTACGTGCAGAGGCGAACTTAAATTATCCCATGGGTACGGACCGAATGAGGCATCTTGTGGCTCTGGCTCTGATACAGGCACCTGCCAAACTTTATGGCCGAGAGTTGGAAGATGTCCAGGAAACCCCGTCTTGGATTAAAGATTATATGCTCTCCGAAGAGGGGCCCTACTCCATGGTCAAGAAAGGACCTCAAGAAACCCTTGACATTAATGCTCTTCTTACCCTTCTGCACGTAGTCTGGGGTGTGCCATTTACGCTCAAGGATCAAGAACCGGACAAAGTTGTAGATCGGCAAGTTGAATTGTCAAAGTCAGTTAAGGGCAAGGAGCGAGAACCGGGCAATGTCAATGTCAAGTTTCTGTCTGATCTTACGAGTGCAATTGCAGATGCGAGTGCAGATGCGAGTGCAGATGCGAGTGCAGATGCGAGTGCAGATGCGAGTGGAAGCGATGGAAACGGAAGCGACTCCGAGTCAGCGGCTCTACTACCTAAGCACCATCACTTGCTTCGACGAATAGCAACATCAGTATCACAGCTCATGGATAGCATCTGGGAGAGTTATGTAAATTCTATGGAAAAGGTAGACATTTATACTTGGGATTTCCACTGAGCTTGCCTCGGATGTAGTAGTAGTACTGGGAGGACTCGGTACTCAAACTATTTCTAACTGTTTTCTTTTCGTAGTATTACCTCATACCAGTGCATACCACTAGTATTCAAGTTGTGTCTTTGTATGTTTGTCTCCTGTTCTGTGTTCGTCGACCTTATACTTGTGTTTTCTGTGCATCGGTATTCAAGTTGTTGTATGACTGTATGTAAATAAAAAACGATATGAATTGTTTACTAACTATTCCGAGTCGGACTTGGACTCACTGGCACCAGTGATGCTCTAATTACTGCTCGATAAATTCACGACTGGCTCGAATCCGGGTCTACCAACCTGAAGACCGAACATCGTTACGGGTCACTGTTCGGCAACTTGAACTTTTGAGCTGAACTTGAAGTCCCACGACTCGGTCTCAGGCTCTGACTCGGAAGTTCTTCCGATTCGGAGGTCAGCTTGAAGTCGGAAACTACTAGTACTAGTAAACTAAGCCTGAGGGGCGAAGGTCGGTCCGGCTACTACTACAACTGCTCTGCTCGACAACTATTAGGTATAATAATTTTAATGGAATGACCGGTTGTTATTCTCGGGACGTTCTAGGTCAGAGGGAACTGGACGGCTTGACTTATGCTATTGCCTTCTGGCAGACGACGGAGGAGCTGGAACAAATGGGCTTTGCGACCAACCTTGATTCAAAGACAGACACGCAACTTGGTAGTATTGTTTTCCCGACTCCGAGTCAGCAAGAGCCCGACGTGGACATCGCCGCTCGCCTTTTCCCAGACTGAGCCCCTTCCTCAACTCCCCCACCATGCGCACAAACTCTCTCATCTCATCCTCTTGCACTACCTTGAGGCTTGTCATTTTCTTCAACCTTGGCGCTGTCTCCTTCACATACGACATCTTCCATGCGCTGCTCTCCTGCACTTTGTACTAAATTATGTCGTAACAGATCTGGGCGGAATGGGAGACAGAGGTCTGCACGAGCATGGCACAGGAGTTCAAGGCTGGTGAGTTTATTCTCCTTCTCAATCCTTTTACTTCACGTTATTTACATACCATTTGATACAGAATCCTAGCTCACACCGTTTACAGCGCACGCAAGATGGTGCAATTCTGGAACACCGCCAGACAGCACCACCACCATTGCCATCGCACTCCTGCTACTAGTAGTACCCAGCATCGACATGATGACTTCCCACGTGGGGTCTGACACTGGCATCACAGGCCCTCCGTCGTCCGCTACCACCACTGACAGCCATGGTCAGGTTGGAAACTAGAGACTTCCGGAGACACTTTCATTGTTGTGGGGACTGGTAAGTAGCCCTAGTAGTTATCCGCTATTGCAACAATAGCTCATGACCCGATGAACACAACTACATGACTGGCTGATGCTATGGTTGTTGAAGCGCTTAGAATGCCAGCACGCTTACGAGTTCGAGACGACAGCGCGCACCATCTTGCCGGGCAAGTCTTCTTTCAGAGACAAGTCATTCGGAGATGAGGAGCTCAAAGGCTTCCAGTTTGCCTCACCAGACGACCATCAAATTCATATCTATTTCGCTGATTCCATGGCTCATGGCGGGGATTTAAGAGATGCTCCTTGCCGACACAAGGGACTTCTTGCAATCAGAGAAGGTATGTACATAAAGTGCCACACATCGACTGAAAGTTTAACCTCTCTTTCTGAATCAGTGGTGCGCTGACCGTGGTAACCACTCTCGTCGCGACAATTTCCTCTATCGTGTCCCTGGCTTGGGCAGATCATCGTTGATCCATGCCCTTGCTGGCGCGCTCATGCTCGACATTCTCGCCATCTCACGTTCCGCTTTTTGGATGAACGATGTGACGTTGTCGTCGCTTATGGGCCGTGTGCCTGCCCCGTGAATTGTCCTTCTCGAGGACCTTGACGCTGCATTCACTCGCTCAACTTCGCGCGACGGGTCCTCAACCTGTGTTCCTGGTGGTAAGAAGAAGAGCTCTTTGTTGTCCGACAACAAGGATAAGATGACGATGATGACGACAATGAAGAAATTGGCAAGAAGAAGAAAAGCAAGAAATATGACACTCTATCCGACGTGAACACGCTCTCTCTTTCTGGCCTTCTTAATGCACTTGATGGTGTCGCCGCTGCTGTTGGCCGCTTCCTCTTCTCGTCGCAGCGACGAACCATCTTGAGCGTTTCGACCCCGCGCTCTCGCGCCCCGGTGGCATGGATGTTTGGATCGAGTTCAAAAGCGCAAGCCCTAGGCAGGCTCAAGCGCTCTTCTGCGACTTCTTCCTGTACGCGGACGTCAAGAAGCCCGAGATCACCAAACGCGAAGGCGAGCTCGATGGGATCAGCCTCCTCACCACACCCCATCCTCTGGATCGATTTCGGAAATTCCGGTGTCGGTATTTGCGTCCGATGCCTCGAGTACCGCAACCTTGAGCTCGAGCTCATTGATGAGAGGTGCGTCAAACAGTCTACCTGACGTTGGCAAAGCAGCTCACGACGCAAATTGCGAATTCGAATGCCAGTGCCAGCCTGAGTGTTTTGGTGTCGTGGGAAATTACTCAAAAGGCCTAAGTTACAGGATATGTTGATTTTTTACAACAGAATGCACAGTGCATTCACCATTCTAACTTTGCAGAAAGCTTCTTTAGATGTCTTACTATACATCATAAAATTATCAAGAGTATCTGATTAGTTGTTCAGAAGATATTACAGAAAGAATGTCAGATTCATGAATTAAAAGCAAATTTTGGCTTTATTTGGCATTTTTGAGGTACTCGGCACTTTCAAGAGCCATGCAGGCAATAACCAGTCATGAAACTCCTATAGTAGGACAAGTAGACATATAGCTATATGCTGCTAAATTTTGAAGCTTTATGGGTTTGAGATGAGAGTTTCCGGCAGCATATAAAGACGAAAATGATGCCAAATTTGGTAACCCCGAGAACACAGAAAGTCCTTGTTATCTTCTTACTTTGATTGAGAATTTCCTTTCTTTCTATACTATTATACGTAGAACAAAGATGCAGTTATACACAAATATTTATAGAATTTTTGCTGCTATGTGGAAGTAATAAAACTCGAAAAACCAGAAATCAGGGGGGTGACAATCATCTTTAGTACTACTAGTAACCGGCTGTACTAGTAGTAAGTAGTACTACTAGTAACCGGCTGTACTAGTAGTAAGTAGTACTACTAGTAACCGGCTGTACTAGTAGTAAGTAGTACTACTACTACTAGTAGTAAGTAGTACTACTACTACTAGTAGTAGTAGTAGTAGTAAGCACTGCCGGTGCCATGGCACTGCCAGCCTGAGTGCCACTGGTTGAAGACGACGCACTCAGTTTCCCACTGCATTCTTTCCCATTTCGTCCCAATAGTACTACCTATTCATCTTGAACTCGAAAGCACAACAGCAACGACTTCAACTTGAATCAGCATCATGCTGGCATCATCCAAGCCATCGCGTAGAAATCCGATTCCGCGTGAGTCCTACAGCTTTCTACTACGTTCTCCTATACCAGCAGCAATGATTAATGAGGTGATATCCAGCTTCGCCAAGGGAAGGCTTTGATTTGATAGAATTGTCTCGGCAGATCACGGGCTTTCGCCCATCCAACGAGGAAAATAGTATTCGATCTGCAAGGCAGAGACTAGAAGGTGTAATCGATGGCATATGGCCAGGTGAGTCCTACTTTCTCCTTCGCCGGTAGTCCTGCTTTGTTGACTACTTCTACTCGTGGCAGAGAATCAGAGTATGAGCGGATCAATAGTGCCTCATAGAACCCCTCGGATGCCAACAAACACTCACACTGGCATGTCGACTCGCGAAGTTGACACTGTCCGACCTGGCAGTACTTCCCCAACTCAGGCGCCTACCGTCGTACAGGCTCACTGTACACTGGCACCAAATCGCGCCACACGAAGGGAAACTATCTCGCCTTTAGAACAGGAGGAATATTACTATGGCCTGGAGGGGGCTCCTCGCCTGGTCGGGCGCACCGGCGGCGACTGGGAACGGAACTAACATGTGGAAATGCGTAGGGGTTGTGGGTGATCACCGCATTACTGAGTTCTGGGATGCAGACTTGTTCCCAAAAATATTGCCGATATTCAAGGCACTATATCTCGAGGGGCACGGAAAGGCGAACCTATTTGAGGTTAACCGCGTTGGCCTCGAACGCCCTGCCAGTGTGGGCATTAGACACGAGTTGCTCGCTGAAAATGAGTGGCCCGTCGTTGTTATGATCGGAGTTGATACGGAGCCCAGTCTCCACCCTAAAGTGGGATGCTGGGCTGCGGAGAGGGTGAAGGACATACTATGGGAGCTCGCAATTTATGATGTCGAGGTCGAGATTAGGGAACGACATATCAAACTGGCTTCCGGCGATAACACAGATGGCCCTGCTAATATGAAGCGTAACCGTACTCAGGCTGGTGACGATGACGTTCCTGAGGCTGTCGATGGCAATCACCACCTAAAGCGCCCTAGACCATCTTTCACTCCGTCTGCCCCCGGTCAGAGCATCAACGACCCTCATAGTGACTCTGACGCCGCTCACGGTGTTCAAGGCCAAGGCTGGCCTACAGGATCGAAAAATATCTCGTCCACTCCCGCCAGCCGCTCCCGCCTGATCCGAGCAAGCCCTATGGTTCTAGAGCCACGTATAATGGGCAACTATGAAGATCGCCATACCGCCAACACGTACTTACAGCGCCTTGCTGTGCCTTTCACCACATGTGTTGGGATATGCCTTGGCATCACTGAGACCAGGGGCAAAACGCAGTATGACAGCTATTCAACCGGGTCACTGTTTGGGATTAAGATACAAAACGAGGAGCCCATCTTATATGCCCTCGGTTGTCGACATGGCACCATTCCATTTAATTTACAGTTCCATCTTCATCCTGAGGATTCTGAAAGCAACTTGGAGGATGCCAGCTTGAAGAAAGGCAAGAAATGCAATAAGAAGGGCAAGAAGGGCGTCAAAGGGAACAAGAAGGGCAACAAAACATCGAAAGGCGATGGCAAGAACTATAAAATCACGGAAGCCTCTCAGTACATCGACTACAAACATGACGAGAACTCGAATTATACGGCCTATGTTTCGCTGTTCACGCCTGAGAAGCTGGCTGACCACTTACGAATGATGGAACGCGAGTTGGAAAAGCAGAGGAAAGAATTCGATCTTCTCGTGGATAAGAAGATCATAAAAGATCAGGTTGTAAAGAAGGAAGTCCAAAAGGAATGCGATGACGCGACAGCTTTCTTCAACAAGGTCAAGAGATGCGAATTGAATTTCCAGTGTATGGAGCAGTTTGGATATGTCGAATTCTCTCCGGGAAGGTTCAATCGGTTTAATAAGAAAGATGACGCGAAGAAGCCGAGGACTAGCAAGCACCCCTATGCATCGGACTGGGCGTTGATCAGGATTTGTGACGACCGTTCCCCATCTGACAAGACTACTCTCTGCGAGCAGCATGGGAAGGGGCAATTTTGGAATTATGCAGACTTGAGAAGGTATGAACCAAAGAGCATGTGTGGTTCAGCTGCTTTCGACGACATTCTGGAGTTCATGGGATGGAAGGAAGGCACTCAAGTACATGATGGTCTGGTGCATATCAAAGATTTCACGAAACCGCGCGACATCTACAGCCGTCTTTATCAAGAAGAAACGGACGAACAAGCGATTAAAGATAAGCAGCTCCATAGAGCACTAGCGAATGATGGCACAAAGGTCGTATCCTCGAAGCTTGAAACAAGACGGGTATATAAGTTTGGTTGGACAACTGGCCACACAGTGGGCGTTTATAACAATCTCACTTCCTACTGGGTCGATCTTACACTAGAATTTGATGTCACATTCTCCGGTAAAGGCAAACGTCGCAAAGCCTGTGGAATCAAAGAAGGTGTAAAGGGCGTCGAGAGTTGCTGGCAGGCGGTCCTGCAATTTCCACCCGGCAAGCACTTCGGTGGTCGTAGCCGTATATTTGGAGACCAAGGTGATTCCGGAAGCTTGGTCATCGACCAGGATGCCAACGCACTTGGTACAATCATCTTTGTTACGACTTCGACGGAATGGCAACACGATGGGTTCACTTACGGAGTCCCTATTTGGCAACAATTGTCGGAGATGCGCACCTCCGGTTACGGTGATATTCATTTCGGATTCGAATCACAAAAGGATGATGCAGTGATGTCGGAACTTGCGGAATATCATCCACAGATTAAGGTAACTAGGGCTAACAAGGGCTCGAGGACATGGGAAGCGTGGTTTAATGAGGAGCACCACAAGGTTGAGCGGGAACGAGCAGCATTGGAACCTTTTAATTCACTTAAACCGCAGACTCGGAGTCAGACGAAGTAGCCTGCCAGTGAGGACTCAGGCTTGTACTCAAACTATTTCTAACTGTTTTCTTTTCGTAGTATTACCTCATACCAGTGCATACCACTAGTATTCAAGTTGTGTCTTTGTATGTTTGTCTCCTGTTCTGTGTTCGTCGACCTTATACTTGTGTTTTCTGTGCATCGGTATTCAAGTTGTTGTATGACTGTATGTAAATAAAAAACGATATGAATTGTTTACTAACTATTCCGAGTCGGACTTGGACTCACTGGCACCAGTGATGCTCTAATTACTGCTCGATAAATTCACGACTGGCTCGAATCCGGGTCTACCAACCTGAAGACCGAACATCGTTACGGGTCACTGTTCGGCAACTTGAACTTTTGAGCTGAACTTGAAGTCCCACGACTCGGTCTCAGGCTCTGACTCGGAAGTTCTTCCGATTCGGAGGTCAGCTTGAAGTCGGAAACTACTAGTACTAGTAAACTAAGCCTGAGGGGCGAAGGTCGGTCCGGCTACTACTACAACTGCTCTGCTCGACAACTATTAGGTATAATAATTTTAATGGAATGACCGGTTGTTATTCTCGGGACGTTCTAGGTCAGAGGGAACTGGACGGCTTGACTTATGCTATTGCCTTCTGGCAGACGACGGAGGAGCTGGAACAAATGGGCTTTGCGACCAACCTTGATTCAAAGACAGACACGCAACTTGGTAGTATTGTTTTCCCGACTCCGAGTCAGCAAGAGCCCGACGTGGACATCGCCGCTCGCCTTTTCCCAGACTGAGCCCCTTCCTCAACTCCCCCACCATGCGCACAAACTCTCTCATCTCATCCTCTTGCACTACCTTGAGGCTTGTCATTTTCTTCAACCTTGGCGCTGTCTCCTTCACATACGACATCTTCCATGCGCTGCTCTCCTGCACTTTGTACTAAATTATGTCGTAACAGATCTGGGCGGAATGGGAGACAGAGGTCTGCACGAGCATGGCACAGGAGTTCAAGGCTGGTGAGTTTATTCTCCTTCTCAATCCTTTTACTTCACGTTATTTACATACCATTTGATACAGAATCCTAGCTCACACCGTTTACAGCGCACGCAAGATGGTGCAATTCTGGAACACCGCCAGACAGCACCACCACCATTGCCATCGCACTCCTGCTACTAGTAGTACCCAGCATCGACATGATGACTTCCCACGTGGGGTCTGACACTGGCATCACAGGCCCTCCGTCGTCCGCTACCACCACTGACAGCCATGGTCAGGTTGGAAACTAGAGACTTCCGGAGACACTTTCATTGTTGTGGGGACTGGTAAGTAGCCCTAGTAGTTATCCGCTATTGCAACAATAGCTCATGACCCGATGAACACAACTACATGACTGGCTGATGCTATGGTTGTTGAAGCGCTTAGAATGCCAGCACGCTTACGAGTTCGAGACGACAGCGCGCACCATCTTGCCGGGCAAGTCTTCTTTCAGAGACAAGTCATTCGGAGATGAGGAGCTCAAAGGCTTCCAGTTTGCCTCACCAGACGACCATCAAATTCATATCTATTTCGCTGATTCCATGGCTCATGGCGGGGATTTAAGAGATGCTCCTTGCCGACACAAGGGACTTCTTGCAATCAGAGAAGGTATGTACATAAAGTGCCACACATCGACTGAAAGTTTAACCTCTCTTTCTGAATCAGTGGTGCGCTGACCGTGGTAACCACTCTCGTCGCGACAATTTCCTCTATCGTGTCCCTGGCTTGGGCAGATCATCGTTGATCCATGCCCTTGCTGGCGCGCTCATGCTCGACATTCTCGCCATCTCACGTTCCGCTTTTTGGATGAACGATGTGACGTTGTCGTCGCTTATGGGCCGTGTGCCTGCCCCGTGAATTGTCCTTCTCGAGGACCTTGACGCTGCATTCACTCGCTCAACTTCGCGCGACGGGTCCTCAACCTGTGTTCCTGGTGGTAAGAAGAAGAGCTCTTTGTTGTCCGACAACAAGGATAAGATGACGATGATGACGACAATGAAGAAATTGGCAAGAAGAAGAAAAGCAAGAAATATGACACTCTATCCGACGTGAACACGCTCTCTCTTTCTGGCCTTCTTAATGCACTTGATGGTGTCGCCGCTGCTGTTGGCCGCTTCCTCTTCTCGTCGCAGCGACGAACCATCTTGAGCGTTTCGACCCCGCGCTCTCGCGCCCCGGTGGCATGGATGTTTGGATCGAGTTCAAAAGCGCAAGCCCTAGGCAGGCTCAAGCGCTCTTCTGCGACTTCTTCCTGTACGCGGACGTCAAGAAGCCCGAGATCACCAAACGCGAAGGCGAGCTCGATGGGATCAGCCTCCTCACCACACCCCATCCTCTGGATCGATTTCGGAAATTCCGGTGTCGGTATTTGCGTCCGATGCCTCGAGTACCGCAACCTTGAGCTCGAGCTCATTGATGAGAGGTGCGTCAAACAGTCTACCTGACGTTGGCAAAGCAGCTCACGACGCAAATTGCGAATTCGAATGCCAGTGCCAGCCTGAGTGTTTTGGTGTCGTGGGAAATTACTCAAAAGGCCTAAGTTACAGGATATGTTGATTTTTTACAACAGAATGCACAGTGCATTCACCATTCTAACTTTGCAGAAAGCTTCTTTAGATGTCTTACTATACATCATAAAATTATCAAGAGTATCTGATTAGTTGTTCAGAAGATATTACAGAAAGAATGTCAGATTCATGAATTAAAAGCAAATTTTGGCTTTATTTGGCATTTTTGAGGTACTCGGCACTTTCAAGAGCCATGCAGGCAATAACCAGTCATGAAACTCCTATAGTAGGACAAGTAGACATATAGCTATATGCTGCTAAATTTTGAAGCTTTATGGGTTTGAGATGAGAGTTTCCGGCAGCATATAAAGACGAAAATGATGCCAAATTTGGTAACCCCGAGAACACAGAAAGTCCTTGTTATCTTCTTACTTTGATTGAGAATTTCCTTTCTTTCTATACTATTATACGTAGAACAAAGATGCAGTTATACACAAATATTTATAGAATTTTTGCTGCTATGTGGAAGTAATAAAACTCGAAAAACCAGAAATCAGGGGGGTGACAATCATCTTTAGTACTACTAGTAACCGGCTGTACTAGTAGTAAGTAGTACTACTAGTAACCGGCTGTACTAGTAGTAAGTAGTACTACTAGTAACCGGCTGTACTAGTAGTAAGTAGTACTACTACTACTAGTAGTAAGTAGTACTACTACTACTAGTAGTAGTAGTAGTAGTAAGCACTGCCGGTGCCATGGCACTGCCAGCCTGAGTGCCACTGGTTGAAGACGACGCACTCAGTTTCCCACTGCATTCTTTCCCATTTCGTCCCAATAGTACTACCTATTCATCTTGAACTCGAAAGCACAACAGCAACGACTTCAACTTGAATCAGCATCATGCTGGCATCATCCAAGCCATCGCGTAGAAATCCGATTCCGCGTGAGTCCTACAGCTTTCTACTACGTTCTCCTATACCAGCAGCAATGATTAATGAGGTGATATCCAGCTTCGCCAAGGGAAGGCTTTGATTTGATAGAATTGTCTCGGCAGATCACGGGCTTTCGCCCATCCAACGAGGAAAATAGTATTCGATCTGCAAGGCAGAGACTAGAAGGTGTAATCAATGGCATATGGCCAGGTGAGTCCTACTTTCTCCTTCGCCGGTAGTCCTGCTTTGTTGACTACTTCTACTCGTGGCAGAGAATCAGAGTATGAGCGGATCAATAGTGCCTCATAGAACCCCTCGGATGCCAACAAACACTCACACTGGCATGTCGACTCGCGAAGTTGACACTGTCCGACCTGGCAGTACTTCCCCAACTCAGGCGCCTACCGTCGTACAGGCTCACTGTACACTGGCACCAAATCGCGCCACACGAAGGGAAACTATCTCGCCTTTAGAACAGGAGGAATATTACTATGGCCTGGAGGGGGCTCCTCGCCTGGTCGGGCGCACCGGCGGCGACTGGGAACGGACTAACATGTGGAAATGCGTAGGGGTTGTGGGTGATCACCGCATTACTGAGTTCTGGGATGCAGACTTGTTCCCAAAAATATTGCCGATATTCAAGGCACTATATCTCGAGGGGCACGGAAAGGCGAACCTATTTGAGGTTAACCGCGTTGGCCTCGAACGCCCTGCCAGTGTGGGCATTAGACACGAGTTGCTCGCTGAAAATGAGTGGCCCGTCGTTGTTATGATCGGAGTTGATACGGAGCCCAGTCTCCACCCTAAAGTGGGATGCTGGGCTGCGGAGAGGGTGAAGGACATACTATGGGAGCTCGCAATTTATGATGTCGAGGTCGAGATTAGGGAACGACATATCAAACTGGCTTCCGGCGATAACACAGATGGCCCTGCTAATATGAAGCGTAACCGTACTCAGGCTGGTGACGATGACGTTCCTGAGGCTGTCGATGGCAATCACCACCTAAAGCGCCCTAGACCATCTTTCACTCCGTCTGCCCCCGGTCAGAGCATCAACGACCCTCATAGTGACTCTGACGCCGCTCACGGTGTTCAAGGCCAAGGCTGGCCTACAGGATCGAAAAATATCTCGTCCACTCCCGCCAGCCGCTCCCGCCTGATCCGAGCAAGCCCTATGGTTCTAGAGCCACGTATAATGGGCAACTATGAAGATCGCCATACCGCCAACACGTACTTACAGCGCCTTGCTGTGCCTTTCACCACATGTGTTGGGATATGCCTTGGCATCACTGAGACCAGGGGCAAAACGCAGTATGACAGCTATTCAACCGGGTCACTGTTTGGGATTAAGATACAAAACGAGGAGCCCATCTTATATGCCCTCGGTTGTCGACATGGCACCATTCCATTTAATTTACAGTTCCATCTTCATCCTGAGGATTCTGAAAGCAACTTGGAGGATGCCAGCTTGAAGAAAGGCAAGAAATGCAATAAGAAGGGCAAGAAGGGCGTCAAAGGGAACAAGAAGGGCAACAAAACATCGAAAGGCGATGGCAAGAACTATAAAATCACGGAAGCCTCTCAGTACATCGACTACAAACATGACGAGAACTCGAATTATACGGCCTATGTTTCGCTGTTCACGCCTGAGAAGCTGGCTGACCACTTACGAATGATGGAACGCGAGTTGGAAAAGCAGAGGAAAGAATTCGATCTTCTCGTGGATAAGAAGATCATAAAAGATCAGGTTGTAAAGAAGGAAGTCCAAAAGGAATGCGATGACGCGACAGCTTTCTTCAACAAGGTCAAGAGATGCGAATTGAATTTCCAGTGTATGGAGCAGTTTGGATATGTCGAATTCTCTCCGGGAAGGTTCAATCGGTTTAATAAGAAAGATGACGCGAAGAAGCCGAGGACTAGCAAGCACCCCTATGCATCGGACTGGGCGTTGATCAGGATTTGTGACGACCGTTCCCCATCTGACAAGACTACTCTCTGCGAGCAGCATGGGAAGGGGCAATTTTGGAATTATGCAGACTTGAGAAGGTATGAACCAAAGAGCATGTGTGGTTCAGCTGCTTTCGACGACATTCTGGAGTTCATGGGATGGAAGGAAGGCACTCAAGTACATGATGGTCTGGTGCATATCAAAGATTTCACGAAACCGCGCGACATCTACAGCCGTCTTTATCAAGAAGAAACGGACGAACAAGCGATTAAAGATAAGCAGCTCCATAGAGCACTAGCGAATGATGGCACAAAGGTCGTATCCTCGAAGCTTGAAACAAGACGGGTATATAAGTTTGGTTGGACAACTGGCCACACAGTGGGCGTTTATAACAATCTCACTTCCTACTGGGTCGATCTTACACTAGAATTTGATGTCACATTCTCCGGTAAAGGCAAACGTCGCAAAGCCTGTGGAATCAAAGAAGGTGTAAAGGGCGTCGAGAGTTGCTGGCAGGCGGTCCTGCAATTTCCACCCGGCAAGCACTTCGGTGGTCGTAGCCGTATATTTGGAGACCAAGGTGATTCCGGAAGCTTGGTCATCGACCAGGATGCCAACGCACTTGGTACAATCATCTTTGTTACGACTTCGACGGAATGGCAACACGATGGGTTCACTTACGGAGTCCCTATTTGGCAACAATTGTCGGAGATGCGCACCTCCGGTTACGGTGATATTCATTTCGGATTCGAATCACAAAAGGATGATGCAGTGATGTCGGAACTTGCGGAATATCATCCACAGATTAAGGTAACTAGGGCTAACAAGGGCTCGAGGACATGGGAAGCGTGGTTTAATGAGGAGCACCACAAGGTTGAGCGGGAACGAGCAGCATTGGAACCTTTTAATTCACTTAAACCGCAGACTCGGAGTCAGACGAAGTAGCCTGCCAGTGAGGACTCAGGCTTGTACTCAAACTATTTCTAACTGTTTTCTTTTCGTAGTATTACCTCATACCAGTGCATACCACTAGTATTCAAGTTGTGTCTTTGTATGTTTGTCTCCTGTTCTGTGTTCGTCGACCTTATACTTGTGTTTTCTGTGCATCGGTATTCAAGTTGTTGTATGACTGTATGTAAATAAAAAACGATATGAATTGTTTACTAACTATTCCGAGTCGGACTTGGACTCACTGGCACCAGTGATGCTCTAATTACTGCTCGATAAATTCACGACTGGCTCGAATCCGGGTCTACCAACCTGAAGACCGAACATCGTTACGGGTCACTGTTCGGCAACTTGAACTTTTGAGCTGAACTTGAAGTCCCACGACTCGGTCTCAGGCTCTGACTCGGAAGTTCTTCCGATTCGGAGGTCAGCTTGAAGTCGGAAACTACTAGTACTAGTAAACTAAGCCTGAGGGGCGAAGGTCGGTCCGGCTACTACTACAACTGCTCTGCTCGACAACTATTAGGTATAATAATTTTAATGGAATGACCGGTTGTTATTCTCGGGACGTTCTAGGTCAGAGGGAACTGGACGGCTTGACTTATGCTATTGCCTTCTGGCAGACGACGGAGGAGCTGGAACAAATGGGCTTTGCGACCAACCTTGATTCAAAGACAGACACGCAACTTGGTAGTATTGTTTTCCCGACTCCGAGTCAGCAAGAGC
Source organism: Trichaptum fuscoviolaceum (assembly GCA_910574455.1). Lineage (NCBI taxonomy): Eukaryota > Fungi > Basidiomycota > Agaricomycetes > Hymenochaetales > Trichaptaceae > Trichaptum > Trichaptum fuscoviolaceum. The sequence continues at coordinate 1,678,517 of CAJSYZ010000009.1, read as the reverse complement.
CCGACGTGGACATCGCCGCTCGCCTTTTCCCAAGACTGAGCCCCTTCCTCAACTCCCCCACCATGCGCACAAACTCTCTCATCTCATCCTCTTGCACTACCTTGAGGCTTGTCATTTTCTTCAACCTTGGCGCTGTCTCCTTCACATACGACATCTTCCATGCGCTGCTCTCCTGCACTTTGTACTAAATTATGTCGTAACAGATCTGGGCGGAATGGGAGACAGAGGTCTGCACGAGCATGGCACAGGAGTTCAAGGCTGGTGAGTTTATTCTCCTTCTCAATCCTTTTACTTCACGTTATTTACATACCATTTGATACAGAATCCTAGCTCACACCGTTTACAGCGCACGCAAGATGGTGCAATTCTGGAACACCGCCAGACAGCACCACCACCATTGCCATCGCACTCCTGCTACTAGTAGTACCCAGCATCGACATGATGACTTCCCACGTGGGGTCTGACACTGGCATCACAGGCCCTCCGTCGTCCGCTACCACCACTGACAGCCATGGTCAGGTTGGAAACTAGAGACTTCCGGAGACACTTTCATTGTTGTGGGGACTGGTAAGTAGCCCTAGTAGTTATCCGCTATTGCAACAATAGCTCATGACCCGATGAACACAACTACATGACTGGCTGATGCTATGGTTGTTGAAGCGCTTAGAATGCCAGCACGCTTACGAGTTCGAGACGACAGCGCGCACCATCTTGCCGGGCAAGTCTTCTTTCAGAGACAAGTCATTCGGAGATGAGGAGCTCAAAGGCTTCCAGTTTGCCTCACCAGACGACCATCAAATTCATATCTATTTCGCTGATTCCATGGCTCATGGCGGGGATTTAAGAGATGCTCCTTGCCGACACAAGGGACTTCTTGCAATCAGAGAAGGTATGTACATAAAGTGCCACACATCGACTGAAAGTTTAACCTCTCTTTCTGAATCAGTGGTGCGCTGACCGTGGTAACCACTCTCGTCGCGACAATTTCCTCTATCGTGTCCCTGGCTTGGGCAGATCATCGTTGATCCATGCCCTTGCTGGCGCGCTCATGCTCGACATTCTCGCCATCTCACGTTCCGCTTTTTGGATGAACGATGTGACGTTGTCGTCGCTTATGGGCCGTGTGCCTGCCCCGTGAATTGTCCTTCTCGAGGACCTTGACGCTGCATTCACTCGCTCAACTTCGCGCGACGGGTCCTCAACCTGTGTTCCTGGTGGTAAGAAGAAGAGCTCTTTGTTGTCCGACAACAAGGATAAGATGACGATGATGACGACAATGAAGAAATTGGCAAGAAGAAGAAAAGCAAGAAATATGACACTCTATCCGACGTGAACACGCTCTCTCTTTCTGGCCTTCTTAATGCACTTGATGGTGTCGCCGCTGCTGTTGGCCGCTTCCTCTTCTCGTCGCAGCGACGAACCATCTTGAGCGTTTCGACCCCGCGCTCTCGCGCCCCGGTGGCATGGATGTTTGGATCGAGTTCAAAAGCGCAAGCCCTAGGCAGGCTCAAGCGCTCTTCTGCGACTTCTTCCTGTACGCGGACGTCAAGAAGCCCGAGATCACCAAACGCGAAGGCGAGCTCGATGGGATCAGCCTCCTCACCACACCCCATCCTCTGGATCGATTTCGGAAATTCCGGTGTCGGTATTTGCGTCCGATGCCTCGAGTACCGCAACCTTGAGCTCGAGCTCATTGATGAGAGGTGCGTCAAACAGTCTACCTGACGTTGGCAAAGCAGCTCACGACGCAAATTGCGAATGCATCAAACGGGAAAAAGTATTACTTCATCTTAGATATCGTTCAAGTAGTCATGTCCTATTCCACGACAAACACCTCTGTGCCACCACCATTGCCGCCGAAACGGAGATCGCTCGGTTTCAATATGCAGAATAAGTCGATTATCGGCCGACAGCGCAATCCCCCCAGCTCTAAGGTCAAGAAACGTGCCTTCATTCAATCTACTTCTTTCAAAGCGGATTGGGGTGCATTGATCCCATTTCCCATATCGGCATGGTTCCGGTTTCGAGTTGTGTCCAGGGATGACTGATTGTATGACGGCTTACTCGTGGCTTTGCCTTCTAGAGCTGATGAAACAGCTTCTTGTGTAGTGAGCTATGTCTTCCCGACTTCTTCGGAGTTAACCTGACTCACTTTCTTGTTTGTTTGTGCATAAAATGAAAAGAAGCCTCATAATCGAGTCATCTAGAAGAAATCCTTCTTATCTCCTGTCAGTTCAGCTTGAGGTTTATCCGAGCCATAGTACAATGCACTGATAGATTCCTCTCTTCTTTTCCCAGAAGAATAAGGCATCAGAAAAATGCGTGCAAGAGCTTTGTATAAATGTGAACTCGGAGTGGGTGTCGCCCCTCCCCGCCACCCACCCACCCATTCAACCCTTCGCCATGAACTTTAATCACATTCTGTTGGGGCTCCACATGCTCCTATTTATTGACCATGCTGTGCTTCGAGTACGCATCGCGCGAAGACTTCCTTGGACACAAAGGAGGATATCTAGGATGCAAAAAATCGTGCTTACTTTCTATTTCCTCTCAAAATCACTGCACTGACTTTTTGCCAGCTTCACAAACAGATGCAACATCTCCTCGACTACCTGGGGGTTCCGCCAACGCCTCTTCTTCAACTTCGCAGTTATACACTCGGACCTCTTGTTCCTGAAGTATGTCTGACCACCGCGACGATGGAGAATGCCGTAGACGTCATCTATGCTTCCTTGCCGGATGCCCCGGAACGACGCTTCGTTGCCCTCGACATTGAATGGGCGAGTAACTCACCAGAGCTATATCGCGTGGACCTCATCCAACTCGCGGTTCAGCAACATGTGTTCCTCCTCCGGACTCATCTACTTAATGCTCTTCCCCCAAGATTGGAACAATTATTAGGTGATGAAACTGTATGGAAAGTGTCAGCAGGAATCGCTGGTACGACAATCCCATTTCTTCTCTCATTATGCGGCATAACTGAACTAATTGGCAGGTGATGCGACTCGCATCAGGAATAAATTTGACATTCCCGTATCCTCCTGTGTCGATTTGACAGATTGGGCGCGCTTCGTTTACCCCGATTTCTGGCCAAGAACGCCAACTTGGCTCCAGCTGCTTCTGAACCCCCGTCTCTGGTTCAAGTTTCCGCAACCGTTTATAAAGCTGGAGGAGATGGCGGGCAGGCTCCTGCAGACAAACATCGAAAAAGATGTCTTGGTCACGATGAGCAATTGGGCCGAAGTTGAGCTGTCGGCTGCTCAAGTCCATTGTAAGTTATCCTTTTCAAGTTGTCACTCAGGCTGACCATCTTCTCACTTGCATCTGCTCTATTAGATGCGGCAATCGACGCGCACAGCACGTTTGCTGTTGCTTCCGTCTTGAATCAAGATGCCTTGGCCTTACCGGATACAGTAATCCATCACTTCCCAATGCTCGATATTGAGTAGGCTGAGGCCCGTTTGAATAGTGCTAACGGTGTTATCTTGTTGAGTAAATTGTTGAGTGCATGCTCTTGTCTTCAAAAGTTGCCAGGAGCATCGTGATTGTATCTATTATTGAATTGCTTCTCGTTGAATGATCATTGTAGACTGAGGTTGTCAATGGTGTTTGCTGTTGCTTTCAAGATGTCATGAAGATGAAGGTAGCTTGAAATCTCAAAACAGAGGTCCAAGTTCACTTGAGTACAGTAGTGGTAGTAGTAGTAAATCTCACTTGAGTCTGACTTGCCACCTGATGTACAGCTTCCCTCCTTACGCACTGGTTTTGTCCTGAAACGCCGTTTTAAGGCCATCAGGCAGCCAGGCAACACCTCAGGCAGGCATGACAACGCTTCAACCCATTTAAGGAAGCTTCAGGACGCGCCAGCCGCCGTAAGCAATCCCTGATGTATTACACTTGAGCACTGAAATCCTGACTTGCATTCTGATGCACTGAGAGACGGCTTGCATCCTGAAACACTCCTTATTTCAGTGAGATAAGGCAATCAGTGTATTTTCAGACGAAGTAGCGACCCTTCAGACAGGTGCCAGCCAAATCAGGACGCGTCAGGACGCGTCAGTCGCCGTAAGCAAAAGGAAGTTTCCCTGATGGACATGCGTTTGCTTACGATGGAGAGCATTGGCTACGAAATATCTGTTTGAGGAGATACACATCCGGAACAACAAGTCGGATATTACTTTGGCAGCCACCCTCGAAGCCTCTGCGATTAACGAGAGGGGCAAGGCTCGTAGTCTTGGATCGTACGTGCGAAGAATCATATTCCGTCGATCCGTTAGCTCACCATGCCGAATGTATGGAGTTGATTCCACGCAACTCGCTCGTCGCATTATTGCATGTTGTCCAAACGTCCTATGCGTCTCTCACGACCGCGATCTCTTAGATCCTGTGATCGAGAGATGTGGACGCAGCTTCAAGGATCCATACGGTTTCTCTGAGCTCTCTACTCAATGGTCTAATCGAGGCACCAATGTTCAACGCCTAGATTACTCTCTGGGGAACGTCTCGCTTGACCAATCTTTGACTATCTCTCCAGCTATATGCTACAACTTTAATTCGCTCTGTGTGTTATCTATCAGCATCGACGTGGCCGCATGGGCACAGAACTCAAGAGAGCCAACCCCTCTACAAATAAATCTGCCAAACGTGCATACGTTACGTCTTTTCCGGTCTCATATACACGGCAAGGAATGGGATCAATATAAATTCAAGCCCGTGGATCTGCCAGCGCTTCGGCGACTATCTGTTGCAGAACTACCGCTTTATCAATACATTGACTTGCTTCGACTAAACGCTCAGAAAATACGCATATTCGAGTTTGGCATCTCGCCTCCGGAACGAGACTGGAGCATCGACCGTATCGAGCTGGATGGATGCCTGCTGCACTGCCCGAATCTCGAAGAGCTTCATTTCCCTGTGTTTGTGTCGGGGTACATTGCGAACGTCGGCACATTTCCAGGAAGCACAGCGGATTTTCACATGCCACCCATTCGCCACGCCGGTCTACATGCAATACCTTGGCGACGTTTGGAACGTTCTAACGGGAAGCTGGAAATGGTCAGATACTTTGGCTTCCAGTCACGGACACAACCACAGAACTATCAAGAGTGGTCGTGGCGCAAGCTGCGTGTGCAGGTTGGAGCGCTCACCTCATCATCCAGACTACTTGAGCGCATAACATTATACGGTTTCGAATGGACCGAATACTTGTCAGATGACAGGTTCATGGAGATTTTGAAGATTGTTTCGGATGCTGGTGTAACTTTGCAAGGTGATATAAAGGAAGTCGACGATATGTTATCGTCGCTTTGTACACGTATCCATCCTGTCACGTAGCTACTCGGGCTATATAAGCATCCTCAACAACATCGAGAATGATTAATTTCTTGGAGGTATGCCTTTTATTTGGCTACTGTGGTATATTGTCTATACTTACCTTTTCATTTTATACCAGTTATGAGCCTCGGCAACCCGAACCGACCTATTATAGAGGAACTCGCATCCATTGACGATCCAGGAGACTTGAGAAATACAGCGATTACGCTGTAAGATTGGCCACAATGGTGCTGCAGTCCGGCGACTTGCGAGGGCAATCAACGTGGAGTCTTGGCGGAAACTTAAGGATGCGCAAAGGCTATGAATTTTTTTTTGCGCTGAGAAGACTTCATATCCTCACTTCAAGCCGCCACGAATAGAGACTCAGATGGGAGTGTATGAACACCGAACACGACCGGAAAGATCAGAAGTATGTCGCCCTATGGCTGAGCTAGTAACGTTTTCGTGATGCGTGAGGGTGAGACAGCTTATACGTCAAGCCTCAACCACCACGCATGCTTTGCAAGCAGACATTTTCGGTTGATATTAATGAGTACACGGCATACCCGTCTCGTAAATAACCACGGAGATCACACAAAGAGGGCGTCCTAGGTCTAATGCATATGATAGAAGACAAAGAAACTTTGCTTTTGAAAACAACTTCATTTACTCGAACACTCTAACCCGATCAGGGGAGTCTGCCCAAACTATATGTTTGCCAGGGAACATATCTCGCACGCCATTTGCATTCAATACGTCGGGCGCGCAGATAGTAAGTCTCTCGAAATCAGCTAATTTGCCCTGGACCTGCATCTTTTTCTTCACGCGTTCCAACCAGTACCTCCAACGAGAATCAATGTCTCCCAGGAGATGTATTGAACGAAGGGGTGGTATAGGACCATTATTCTTCATATTGTCATAACTAAAATTAGCCTGCGAATGCGCCGTATCAAGAGTTAATGTTTCCAAGGTCGGGAGTTTTTCGAAGGGTATCTCGTAGGTTAACCTACTTTCGTAGTCGAAGAAGTCGAAAGTAAGCTCTTTCAGTGTGGGGTATTTGTTGTGGCAAAGAAAGGCTTCCAGCCAACCCGATAAGTCAGGTTCACCCGCGGCGAGGCATTCAACGTGCAAGTGCATGCTGTGAATTATGGGGGTGATGAGTGCCTTTGTAAAGAGTGCCACGTGTGGTATCATCCATTCCTTAACATCCAACCGGAACGATTTCAAATGTGGTAGGACTAAAGGCGGAAGATCTTCTGCAGAATTAAGAATACCCAAGGTTAGATATAGGTCCTCCAGCTGAGGGATAGACGAGAGGAACTCGATGAGGCGAAGAGCACTGGGTTCATCGCGATCTGTTACTTCGAGTTCCATAGAAAGGGAGGATAGTGCAGGGGCAGCGAAGGATACCGGGATGAAGTTCGTGATGTAAAGCTCGTGCAGTTTCGGTAGAGACCAGGTCCTATGGAAGTGTACGGCACTATTAGGATCATCAAGGGGGTAAATGTCGACGTCGACGTCGACATCGTCAAACTCATCCGAATACTCGATAGACAGGGATCGTAATCGTGGCAAATCGATATTCTTGAGGCGTTCGTCTATTCGCCTGATACAACTCTCTGTTTCTAACCAACAGTCGTTGAATTTAGCCGAGAAACGCAAGCTTTCCCAGCGGTCGACGTGCATAAGCGCAGCGTCGAGAACTGACAAGAGATCGAGCTTATACTTCAGAGGCGGGTCGTTCGGCTCCAGATGCAAATCGACATACAGTCCGGAAGCTTTGCTTTCCTTCAGGGAGCTGTGGACCTGATGCATGCTCTTCATACCGTTCGAGATAAAACTCCATAATTGAGGTATATCCAGCGCGACCTGGCGAAAACGGTGGCATACTCGACTTAATGACGACCTTGATCCAGCGCACTTGAAGATCATCGAAAGTACTTCGTTTGGAAGAGACTCCAAGCCCTTCCCATTCTGAAAAGGACGTAGTGCGCTGTTCACAGCAGATATTGTTGCTTTCAGGGAGTCCAGGAGACATTCAAGGATGTTCTGGGCACCCCCAAGGAGACGGACTGTTTCCTCTGCTTCGGAAATCAGAGGAAGGTCTTTCGACCAGTGCCCAAGACTGTTTAACCTGTCAAACGTTGTTAGAGAAAGAACATGAATCAAAGATAGACATACCTCAGGAGAATCCCAGAGTCCCACAGCCCATCAGGATTGTACCGCCCATCTCCTTTCTTGAGTCTAAACAAAGAGTCAATGCAGACGTCGATGCCTCGAGGATCAAAGTGTATCTCTTGGGAGGTCATAGAGATTCGATATGGGATCTTGTTCAAGTGCCCAGGAACTACTTCAGACTTCTCATATATGTAGTGATCGCGTGAGAAATTTACTTCAAGTTGCCCCCAACTAAGTGACTATTGTCTGCGTTTTCTTTGTATCTTCCGTGTCTTATCTGCTTTGTATCTATGTCTTACCGGATTTCATTCAAATAGAATGGACACGACAAACGCTCATCTGTGTCTACAGCAGATAAGCTTTGGCTAAAATGATGTGTTGGCTGATTCGACTTAGTGACCCGGGCCACATATTGCGACCAGAACAACACCGTGACAGCTTCAACGTTGGACTTGTCTACTCTGATCGTAACCTTTGCGCAGAGCTCTTCACCGCCCCTATCGGCTGCACAATGCAAAACTCGGTCTCGAATGCCGGGGTAGCACGCTCATCTGATTGTTTGCGTTTGCGAACCACGAATGACTTTCGGTACCTATGTAGGATGAATAAGGGGAAATCTGTTGCATCTGCGGCTCGTCCAACCAGCGAAATCGGCCCGACTCAACTTCAGATCACAGAAGAGCCAGATGAAGGATGTCTTTAAAACGTAAGTTGCGCATTATTGCATTACCTCTAGCCAAACTGAAACGATAATCACGTAGAGGATTAACGATGATGTTCCATGCGCACAGGGATTATTCAAGCAATCGACGGATAGGAGTGTCGTAATTGGAGACGAAGGATCGGAAGCCTCGAAAACACTCAATGGTGATTTGGAAGTAAATCGTGAAGAATCGGAGGAGCTTCTTGCAGTACTAATAATGAAATACTAGGTAAACTCTACTTTTGTTCTATGTTGATGCACTTGCAGAGCGCAAGCAATCACGATTACACGAGCAACTTTGTCAATCCGTGTACCTGATATGCAACTTCAGAAGTAAGACCTATGTTGAAATTGTTAACCTTTGACTAATTGTATTTTAGCGAACTTGATGCGCTTGTTGGCAAAGGCCAATCTGCCGTTGCTCTGCACTAGTCGCCCGCCAAGATACGTCTTCGACCGCGAAAACCTCGCAATGCTTAACCGATACGGGACTGCGCGAGATGAAGGCCAGAGAGAGAAACGCAGTCGGCTATACAAGGGTCTAAAGCTACGTTCTTCATTACACAACAATCAATCTTTGTTTTCAGCTCGTTAACCCTTTTTTCATTGTCAAGGTCACATGAAGAAGATTTTGGAGGCCGATTCCCCCAGGAGGCTCAGCACTCTGTATTTCCAGGAAACCGGGCTTGCAAACGCGGCTTGGGAGTACGAGGTGGCCGTTGTTCGGGTATGTTACCCTGCCTAATGCAAGGGAACGTCGGCCGTCTTCCGCCACGCTTTCCGCAATGCAGAGGGTGGCAGCGATGCCACCACGACGTCGTACTGGCGTGACGAGGCTGAAATACCCAGGAAGTGCTGCGGGCGGGCCCTAAGAAAGTGCGAGCACGAGGTCGAGAAGGAAGCCAATCGATGCGTTCGCCACCTAATTGCCAGCCACCCAGCATCACGCTTGGACAAGTCGGGAGTCGTCCTGCATCTATTGTCTTGAGATACGGGCTATGTACGTAAGTCGTAGAAAATGGACAGGCACTCGTTCTCAGAAATGGACAATTCTTTTTGTGGTTCGGCGTGCAGTAAGTTACATAGATGAACTAAATGCTAATTCCTGTGCTTGGTCGTCGACGCCCTGATTCACTCGCTAGGAAAGCAAAGCCCTTACCTTGATATGTCAAAGCAAGCCTGGCTACCTGGGAGCTTGCTACCCCGGTGTCGGGAACATGAGCATGTCGCGTGCACATGCTTGCATAGATCTAGAATGTCTATTTGCACTCCATGCTTCGCAAGTTGTAAGTCTCTTGTGACTTTTCTAGTCGCTCGCATCTAGTACACCGTATTACTCAACTCGTAAACATCCATAGCGACAACTCAAGGAGGGAGTTCAAAGTTCCATGAATACGATAAAGAAAAAGGAAGTTGAATATGTACGGATCACTTCACTAGAATGTACTTTCCCGTTCACAGGAGTCTTCCCAAACTACACGTTTACCAGCGAACATAGCTTCCACATCATCTGCATCCAAGACCTCGGGCTCGCAGATAGTAAGTCTCTCGAAATCAGCTAATTTACCCTGGACCTGCATCTTTTTCTTGACGCATTCCAACCAGTACTCCCAACGAGAATCGATGTCTCCTAGGAGATGTAATGAACGAAGGGGAGGTATAGGTCCATTATTCTCCATATCGTCCCAATCAAAATGAGCCTGCCATTGCGCAGTATCGAGAGTTAATGTTTCCAAGCTCGGGAGTCTTTCGAAGGGTATTTCGTAGTCTGAGTTACTGTTGCAGTCAAAGAAGTCGAAAGTAAACTCTTTTAGTGTGGGGTATTCGTCATGGCAAAGAACTGTATCCAGCCATTCCGATAGCTTTGGGTCACCCTCGGCATGGCGTTCAACATGCAAATGCATATTGTGAATTATGGGGGTGACGAGTGCCTTTGTGAAGGGTGCCACGTGTGGTATCATCCATTGCATAACATCCAACCGGAACGTTTTCAAATGTGGTAGGACTAAAGGGGGAACATTCGACACAATATCGAGGTCACCCAAGATCAGATGTAGGTCCTCCAGCTGTGGAATAGACGAGAGGAACTCGACGAGGCGAAGAAGGCTGGGTTCATCGCGTTCTGTCTGGCGAAGTATGATTGTAAGGGAGGATAATGCAGGAGTAGCGGCGAAGGGAACCGGGATGACGTTTTCAATTTTAAGATCGTGAAGTTTCGGCAGCGACCACGTCCTGTAGAAGTGCACGGTACTATTTGGATCATCGAGAGGGTCAACACCTTCGTCGACATCTTCAAAGTAATCCGGATACTCGATAGATAGGGCTCGTAATCGTGGCAAATGGATTTTCTTGAGGCGTTCGTCCATTCTCCTAATACAAGCCTCTGTTTCCAACCATGAGTAGTCAGTATTAATCGAGATACGTAAGCTCTCCCAGCGGTCAACGTGTACGAGCGCAGCGTCGAGAACCGGGAACAGATCAAGCTTAGAATTCCCAGAAGTCCCTAGCCTTTCATTCGGGCTCAACTTCAACTCGACGTGCAGCCCGACAACTTTGCTTTCCTTCAGTGACCTGTGGACCTGATGCATGCTCTCCATGTCGGTCGAGATAGTACTCCATAATTGAGGTATGCCCAATGCAACTTGATGAAAACGGCGGCATACGAGACTCAGGGTTGACCTTGATCCAGCGTACACGAATATCATCGAGAGGACATCATTTGAGAGAGACTCTATGCCTTTCCCGCACTGAAATGGACGCAGTGCGGTCGTCACAGCGGAAATTGTTGCTTGGAGGGATTCCAAGAGACTTTCAAGGATGTTCTGGGCGCCTCCAAGGTTACGGAGCGCCTCCTCTGCTTCGGAAATCAGAGGAAGGTCTTTTGACCAGTGCCCGAGACTGTTCAACCTGACCGAGTCAAACGATTTTAGATAGAAAGTACATTAGTTGACGATGGACATACCTGGGGAGAATATCCGAATCCCACAGCCCATTAGGATTGTACCGCCCATCCCCTTTCTTGAGCTTAAGCAAAGAGTCTATACAGACATCGAGGCCTCGAGGATCAAAGTGTATCTCTTCGGAAGCCATAGCGAAAAATGGGAGGACATGGAAGAAGGTCACTTGGCTAACAAAGCCCGATCCTGTTTTACGGTGACTATAAGTAGTATGTATATCAAATTCATATAAGTACGCGATGCCAGTGCATGTAAATTATATGTAACCTTTCGTGACCCTCAAGGCGGATTTACTGCCAGGGGCCGTAACCTCCGTCGAGCTCTACCATCACTCACTCGATAAGGTGGTCTGGTATGACAAGGTATGCTACATAAGTACTTACAAACAAAGTGTCAACTCCACCCAGGCTCCCGACTCAGCAACCCAGGGGGCGATGAGTCATACCCAAGGCTTCCTTCCAACCACTGGCAGCCTACGGCAAGAAAGGACGGTGCAGAAGTAAGTATGGGTGGCTTGCGAAAGTGCAGAGGTCTTGACATTCCGTTGTCTGACTAGTCGTTGTCGTCGTCTCGCAACTTGTTTCTCATTTGCAGCGCGTCAGGACGAGTGACCTTCGTATTACTAAGTATTCAATGTGTACATTACATTAGGATGAGAGAGTCCTATGTATGATCAGTATCCTCGCTCATACCACCGTAGTCCGAGTCAGTCGCTATGCTCAGAATACGCCTCTGGCAACTTGAATCCTGACAGCCTGAGAGGCCTCCCGAGAAATGGATGGGTCTTATTGACTTGGATTCTCGTTCGAAACTTGATTAGATTTAGGACAGCCCTTAACTTTCCTAGACTCGTAAACCAGTCGTTGGTGTTGTGTTGTACTAACGACTGGCTTGAGAGTCTATGACTTCATCCAGCACGATGATCATTTTAGCCGGACTGCTAGGGGTCCTATCATCTCGCAAACGGTTCTTCTAACGATTTTTTCCTATGTGATTGCTTACATGTAGTACACCGTATAACCCAACTCTTAAGCATCCATGGCAGAGAACACAAGGAGGGAGTATAAGGTTCCATGAATACGATAAAGAAAAAGGAAGTTCAATATGTACGGATCACTTTACTACTGGAATGTACTTTCCCGTTCATAGGAGTCTTCCCAAACTATACGTTTACCAGCGAACAACGCTTCCACATCATCTACATCCAATACGTCAGGATCGCAGATAGTAAGTCTCTCGAAATCAGCCAGTTTCCCCTGGACCTGCATCTTGTTCTTTACGCGTTCCAACCAGTACCTCCATCGAGAATCTATGTCTCCCAGGAGATGTATTGATTGAAGAGGTGGTATAGGACCGTTATTCTCCGTACTGCGCCAACCGAAATTAGCTTGCCAATGTGCGGTATCGAGACTTAACGTTTCCAAGCTCGGGAGTTTTTCGAAGGGTATTTCGTACGATGATTTACTGTTGTAATCGAAGAAGTCGAAAGTAAGCTCCTTCAGTGTGGGGTACTCGTCATGGCAAAGGAAGGTCTGTAGCCATTCCGTTAGTTCGGGATCACCCACGGCGTAGCGCTCTACGTGCAAGTGCATGCTGTGGATTGTGGGGGTGATGAGTGCCTCTGTGAAGGGTGCTATGTGCGATATCATCCATTGCATAACATCCAACCGGAATGATTTCAGATGTGGTAAAACGATAGACGGAAGACTCCACTCAGCATCGAGATTACCCAGGGTTATATGGAGGTCCTCCAGGTGAGGAACAGATGAGAGGAACTCGATGAGGCGAAGAAGAGTTAGTTCACCGCGTTCTGTCCCCTGAAGTATTACAGTAAGGGAGGATAACGCAGGAGCAGCGAAGGGGACCGGGATGAAATTTTCGATGGTAAGTTCGTAAAGTTTCGGCAACGACCACGTCCTATAGAAGTGCACGGCACTATTTGGATCATCAAGGGGGTCATCACCGTAGTCTTCTTCGACATCGTCGAACTCATCCGCATACTCGATAGACAGGGTTTGTAATCGTGGCAAATGGATATTCTTGAGGCGTTCATCCATTTTCGTGATACAGGCCTCCGTTCCTGACCATGGGAAGTCGGATTCAACTGAGAAATGTAAGCTTTCCCAGCGGTCAACGTGCACAAGCGCAGCGTCGAGAACAGACAGCAGATTAAGCTTAGAGGCCCGTGGCGGTTCCTTCGGCTTTAGATGCAGTCCGACGTGCAGTCCGACAGCTTTGCTTTCCTTCAGGTGCCTGTTGACCTGATGCATGCTCTTCATGTTGTTCGAGATAGCACTCCATAGTTGAGGTACGCTCAATGCTACCTGACGAAAATGGCGGCATACGAGACTTAGTGTCGACCTTGATCCAATGTACACGAAGATCATCGAAAGGATGTCATTTGGAAGAGAATCTAAGCCTCTCCCGCACTGAAACGGACGCAGGGCGGTCGTCACAGCAAAGATATTGGCTTGGAGGGAATCCAAGAGACATTCAAGGATATTCTGGGCACTCCCAAGGAGACGGACTGTCTCCTCCGCTTCGGAAATCAGGGGAAGGTCTTTTGACCAGTGCCCAAGATTATTTAAGCTATCAAACATTGTTAGAGAAACTTGAAAGTATATTATTTAAAGCTGAACATACCTGTGGAGTATCTCCGAGTCCCACAGCTCGTCAGGATTGTATCGCCCGTCACTTTTCTTGAGTTTGAGTAAAGAGTTTACACAAACATCGATACCTCGAGGATCAAAGCGTATTTCTTCGGAAGCCATTATAGAAAATGGGAGGACGCGAAGGGAGGTTCCTCACTAGTGCCCGCCCAAGTTTATAGCTGAAAATATATCAGATTCATATGCGCGGTGTATGTAAATGATATGTAACTTTTCGTGATTCTCAGGCCTTGTACCCTGACCTCAAGGCGTATTTGCTGCCTGACTTCCGAGCTCGTGCTATACCATCTCTTGTAATGGTAGTCTGGTCTGCAGAACAGGCATACTAAGTTCCAATATACCAAACTTTGAAGTACTTTTGTGCCACTGGGGTGCCGCCGCCACCCAGGCTCCCGAGCAACCTAGGAGGCGATAAGTTGAACCCCAATGTTTCCCACCAGCCAGCGATGGCCAGAAAGGATACAGATATAGGTGTAGACGGTTCGCGAGAGGGTTGAGGTCTTGTTATACAATTATTCGACTTGTCCTCGTCGTCGTGATCAACAACCAAGAAGCGTTTCAGCGCGGACTTACATAGGCTCAGGAGGACGCGTGACCGTCGGCCCGACGAGTTGGCATGCCAGTGGTCACGTCACGGTGCGACTCGGTCATGGCACGCGCCACTGGCACTTCGAGACAGCCTACGTTCAACTTCAGGTTTGTGCACTGTGCATCCTCATCTGGCAATCGTTCAGCACTGTACACGTTTCGCAATAACAAAGTTGAGCTTCTACTATTCTATGAGTATTGAAGTATATCATTCACTCGATTTCACCAAACATCGCGCGCCCACCTTACAACTTGTTCTGCATTTTCGAAGAAGATGGCCGCTCGTAAAGAAGATGTTGACAGTAGAAAGTTGTTCACGCATGTCTGCGAAGACGTACTTCCAATATGAAGGATCAGAGGTGTAAACGAAAGTGACTTTGGGGAACATCCGAATCTGCTAGGTCCCGGGTTAGCTTGCAGAGAGAGAGGCCGCTTCATTTCCGAATTTTCGTTGACCTGAGTGTCAGCAGCGACATAATCTTGCCATCGTACGCTCCAATGTCATTGCTAGGAAACCCTCGGTATCGTCTTCGCTTGTGGAGACGAAGCAGTTTGGTGGACATCCTTATCAGGCTTCACGCAATGTGTTCTCTATTTTACATGGGCGCTGGTTGCACTTGAAGTGAGCCGCTATCTGTGGCACCCTGATCATCAGCGGGAGCGGATGCTGTGAGGGTAGACTTCGACATTGAGCTGCAGGTGACCATGCTGGAAAATAACGAATCTGTGTGCGGTGTGCGGGACGCCTCCTCATCTTGCTTGCTTCACAACGAGCTGCGGAAGGTAGGTAAGCTTCCGTCGTTTTAATCAATGATAAGACTCGTGCTTCCCGCAAGCGTGAGTCGTTCTCGGGGCTTCGGTTGCTCAGATATATCCTGAAGATCATCCCCCGTTTGTAGAAGCACCCCTTCAATCACCATACTTTCATATGTGGGTCTCTCAGGAGGGAGTTTCGTATCCATTGCGATTATAGAGAGGATAGAGGAAGAGCTATGGAGTGGCCCTGGAAGTTCCTCTCATTCAATGCTCAAGAAGGGTGGCGTTGAATGGCCCCAAGGAGCATGTTAAACCAAAAAATAGACCTGGTGAGTATGTCATGGAGTGGTTTGCCTTCCTTTGATTGAGAAGTTGAGCGCTCATCTCTAAATAGACTCGGCACAGTTGCTCACCGGAACGAAATAGTGGAATCGACAACATAGGCAATCTAGCATTGTCTTCATGAATTCCATCAATATATAAGTTATGACTGTAGCATCTTAATGAACTATCATTTCCTCCTCTTCATCCCGATGTCTCTCTACGTGCGGGACGCCCCCGAACCCATACCGCCTGATCAGGTCTCGCTCTGGGTGCAGCAAGCATTTATAGCGACATGCTTGAATGTCATGCTAACGACATTGGTGGTCTATGACGCAGGTACGCTCTCTTCTCATTCTCATGAACAAACATTGGGTAAATTTAGATTATCTTTTAGTCTGCACGATGGATAAGGAGGTGCATAAGGTCTGGTGCCTTCTCGCCGTGGCGTATGCTAACTTATGTGCTTTTCTAGGTGAAATACTTCTGGGTATGCGAGAGTCAGACCCATGCTACGAGCTAAGTCTCACAGTGATCGACAGGGCAGGGACTTTAGCACCACAAGACTCGTCTACTTCTTGGTACGCATTTAATGAGCACCCTTTGACCGTAGGCACTGAGAAAGTTTAGAATCGATATGGTGGTATCTTTGGAGCAATCGTCAATTGCGCCTGTAAGTACTTGTACTATATGTGAATCACAAGAACTAACCATGAATGCCAGGGTACTCGTATAATTTGAGCTTTACAGAGCATGTCCTCTCCTCTTCTGACTAATGTGAGTGGCCTAGCTAATACTTTTGCAGGTGTGAGTGTGCGTTCAAAAACGTTGAACTGGATCCGTCTTAGTAGTATGTATCTGTTGATCAGGTAATCTCGCGCAATGGGGATCCTACTTTTCTTGTGAGTCACAAGTTCCCTCTCAGAGTTGCTGCGTCTAAGTATCAAAAGATGCGATCACGATCATATCCATCGACTGTGAGTGGCTTGTTTGTATGGGAGGCCGGGAATGAAACTAAAGTTGTTGAAGATGTCCTCACGCTTAGGGTCTTGGCGCTGTACCAGCAAGGTCTGATTGTCTCTGCACGTTTCATGCGTTAATCTGACGCCAATGCATCTCAGATTTAAGAATGTCTATTTTCCTATACATGTTACTAATCGCCGAAGGCGTTGCGAAGCTCATTTTTGTGACTCTCGCAGTCGTCGCACAAGGAAGTAAGTACAACCGTCTCTTGACTATATCGTGATCTACATGAACTTCTGCAGCCGCACTCGTATCGCTGGGAGCAAATACAACAGCCTGCAATCAGGACGGCATTGCGGGTTTGTATGTTTACATCCTTGATTGGTGAGTTATCTCGTCCGATAACTTTTTCCTTCCGAGTTCTCATGTGAGAATATGTGACAGGGGTATTCCGATTGCCTACGGTGCATTTCTTCTTTGCTTTGCTCTCTTCAAAGCTTTTAAGCACTGGAGGAGACAGGGAGTCCGAGGATCTCTCCTGGTTTACGTCCTCATCAAAGATCAGGTCCTTTACTTCCTTGTGTAAGCATCCTTCTCTGCAATAGCTGTCATATCCGATCTTTCCGGCTAATCTGAAACTAAGTGCGATACTCGGCTCCGCGTTTATCATCGTGAGTGACGCGAACGATGAAGAGGTTTCACCCACGTTCACTTTCGTACTCACCACACTTGGGAGTCCCACGATCTTGTGTTTCCTTGGAAGCCGCATGTTCTTCAACCTTAAGGAAGCGGGAGAGCACGCAGTGAACGTTGGCACGAATTGGTCGTCCTACCAATACTCGTCTGTTCCGCCGACGTCTATCCAATTTGATGGGTACGGACAGGATGTGTACGTTCTACTCACTCAACTATCGATGGCCAATTCATTTATGAACTGAATCGCGTCCACCCTACAGGTCAGGCCTTAGCACGTCTGAATCCGATAGCTCCGAGCGTGGAGATGTCATTGAGTTCGTAGTTTGTCGCGGAAGAAGAGTACATGTTTTCTAACCATTTCATGCACAGACTGAGCGGCAATGTTCCTCGCTCTGAAAAGACTAAACTGAACAAGTCAGGCAATCCTTCGTTACGTCACAGAACCCAGTATATAACTGCTTTTGTAGGTCACACTTCAATGACAACGCTACGACAACAAGGTCGTCTACTTCCTAGGAGAATATACAGTACGTATCATTTTACTCACTGAGAGTGTGTTCCATCTTAAAGACGTCTCCAGATTGGTTGGTATTTAAATGGGTGCTAGCTCCAGTATAGTAGTCACGATGGTCGGAACTGAGTCATGCGATTGATTGATGGTTGCTCACACATTCCTTACAATGTGCAGTCCATCATTAAGTTCCCCCTTTTTCTTGTTATTTATGTTAAATCGAACTCGAGCTCTGTTCGTCACCTATGAGCCCGCAACCGATGAACGTACAGACGACTTGAATGTTAAAATGTCCTCTGTGCAAAAACAAAAGTCTAAGAGCAGAAAAAAAGGTAGTGGGCTCGTTTTCGTTGGGTTGGCTTTAGCCGTCCACCATCCCGCGATAACTTGACACGGTGTGGTAAAGGCAAATTCATGACGTATCACTCAATAAATTGAAAGGGAAAACCAGCGATTTGCATCCACAGATGATTTTGCGCACCACAAGGAGAATCTCGATGCCGACGTCTCTGCGATAGGCCGAAGTAGCCGTAGAATGTGAGACGAGCCTGAGACATGTACAGTACGTAGCTTTGTGTGAGCTGGGGCGAACGGTGATAACATTCGCATTTGAGTTGCAGAGGGCTTGAAGTACTTGGAAGATCCTTTAATATCGTATTGACACAACCCAATTAGAAAGTGGACCAACACGATGGTAAGACATATGGCAGAAAGTTTCCATGAAAAAAATTGCAAATGGTGTTTATCTATGGAGTTGCATTATAGGCATACGGAAAACCATGATCCATAGTGTAATCCAATGTGACAAAAAAAGTCAGGTAAATTAGTATACCTACGATATTCAGTTTCTGCGTTTCGCCCTCGCTTTAGGGAACTCGAGAGGTAACCGCAGGACAGCGCGCTTTTCGTCTGCAGATCCTGCAGGGATTCCAAGGTTGGCAATCTCGGCTGTAGATAACTTTGTGATTCTGCAGCCTGTTCGAATGTTCATTAGTAATCTACAGCTCCAGGGAAGGTTAGATGTGACATACCAAGAAGCTTGAATAGTTGGTTGATTCTGAAGTGGATGCAAGTAAGATACTAAACAGTAGAGTGTTAGAAGACATCGAGGCTCACTTTGGTATAGGTTCACTCAAGTCATTTGCAATGAGACTTGTGTCCGTCGCAAAACGATCTACATGGAGGCAAAGCGCAAACATGTGTGTCATAAGGCGGACCTGATTGTCGGACGTGTACCTCGCTCTGTAGTAGATGTTATGGTGAACACATGAGCTATATCACGATTCAACGTACTCATTGCTTCCTCGTAATTTTTCGGTAAACCGAGACAATATCCCATCAACAACGAGGTCTGGCATTCCTTGAAGCCGTTGCTGGAGTGCCTCTTTGTTGTTGGCCATTTTCTGCGCACTTATTCGAAAGGCCATTAAACATGACACGTAAAGCACAATTTTCCTTCAAAAAAGATAAGAAAGTAAGTACTCTAGAGACCGGACATATTGAATGCATACAGTTTCTTCCTATTTGGTTTTCCCTGGTCAAATATCGACCGCAGATTCTGTCGGACCCATTCCGATCGCTTGTATGGCATGTACGCTATTCGCTTTTCGATGGAGTCAGCCGATAGAACTTCTGCGACTGGAATTGCATTGAACTCGGCGTCCGGAATAATATCAGAGAGCTTATAGACATCCTCTAGACTGGTTGCATTTGCATCATGCACCGGAATCAGGCGATTGCTGTCCGCAATTTCAATCGCTTCCTCTGGAATAGTTTTTAGCTCATGAGTAAGATTTATATACAAGAGGGCATACCTTTCGTTGGCAAAGATTTCGTATTGTTTTCAATGCTGCCCTGGATATGGTCTGTCACCCCTTGCATGGCAGACACATCTATTTTGTCCCTCTCCGCTGCACGGATAGCCTTCTGGGCTTTTCTTGTCCCAAACGTCTCGCCGAGTGTATTCCGCTGCTCTATTCTCTCCGCGGAGCCAGTCGAAGGAGCAGGTGCCAGGTCTTTCAGAGCCTTGACTCGGCGTACCATAAGCTGTAGCGGAGCAGGTCGGATGGTCACAATGTTTGTCTTTTTGTTGCGAACACCGATGAGGTATCTTAGAACCAATTGGAGATGAGTATAAAGAGAATTGGCGGAAGAAACGCACTTGCAACCGCCAATAATTTCATCTGTAGAGTAGAATTCTACTGAGTCGGTTTCTCCAGCTATGTGCGTCGCCTTGGAAGCGAATTCATGATCGGAATTCGCAGCTTTATTTGAATAGACTGTGAAGGGTGTTGATTTGGAGGGCTGTAATGCAGGAAAGCTGGCTGAAAGATCGTTAGTTTCGGATATAGATAGAATCTTTGGAAAACTGACCTAGCACGGGTCCCACTGCAGACGCATCTCCCTCTGCTACGGCAAATGTCACTGTTCTTTCATCCTCTATTTCAGCTCGTTTACGCTTTTGACTCATAATTCACAGTAGTTGGTGGTGGTGGACGTTAGGAAAGAATAGTATACTTCGCGCGAATCTTGCAGCGCGGCGCTTTAACCGGAACCACCATCTTCGAGGTATGAATAGCACCTTTTTTGCATGAACGTTAATTAAAGTATTTTGTTCAGGTATCATATCCGGCTCTGCTGCTGGTCTAAAGTCTCTCTTTGTCGACAACATCGTTTGCCGAGCTCGGCGTTTCTGGTGTGCTGGAAAAGGTGGCCTGGGACCTGCGGAAGTTGTCGCATCCGCGACGCTGCACTCCTTATTCAGACGCTTTGGACACTCTCCACCATGAGCCTCGATGAGGTGTCAGACTCTGCTTCTGCAATGGACCTCGATGAGGGGGAGACTATGTCGGAAGAGAGACCGACGTCGACGTCCAATTCGCACTCTGTGACTCCTAATCTGTTCGACGATGAGTCAACACCTCCGTCAACGAGGGCTCAGTCGGAAACACCGGCAGTAGCACCTGCGAAGAATGGCAGAGGAAAGAAGAAGAAGAACGTTGCTGCGCAGCTTATTGGTCATTTGCCTAGAGCAGAAAAAGAAGCCTTAGAAACGTTTGAAGAGTTGGAGGATAATAATTACCAGTACCAAACTCTTGGACGCTCGAGAGAGGCCGGTGAAAGCATGGTTTGCGAATGTTCATTTATTGCAGGTCAGCAACATCTTTTTCAATGTTACTCAGTGTGTGAGGTAGATAGTTTTTGTCGATTATAGGACAGGACGACCCGGATACTGCGTGTGGGGAGAGCTCTGACTGCATCAACAGGCTAACCCAAGTGGAGTGTGTAGAAGGAGAATGTCGATGTCGTGCCTACTGCAAAAACCAACGGTATGTATCTTGAGTACATTCATCATACTATCTAACTCGTCCTAGCATGCAACGTAAACAACATGCCAACATTGAGGTGGTGTTGACGGAGAGGAAGGGGTTTGGTTTAAGGGCTGGGTCAGATATTGGGAAGTACGTGGCCACAACGTTTTCGGTTCAACGGATACCAATACTTCAGCAGGGATGCGTTCATATATGAGTACATCGGCGACGTCGTGAATCATGCACAGTTCACCAAACGCATGCGTGAATATGCCGAGGAGGGTCTGCGGCACTTTTACTTCATGATGTTGCAGAAGGACGAGGTGAGCAACAAACTCCTCTGAACTGCGGTTGCACATAAATGATATGCGCTTGTAGTACATCGATGCGACCAAGAAGGGCGGTATAGGACGGTTTGTAAACCATAGCTGCAACCCGAATTGTTACGTGGCCAAATGGACAGTCGGGAAGCGCGTAAGAATGGGAATATACGCCAAGCGCAATATTTTGAAGGATGAGGAGTTAACATTTAACTACAATGTTGATCGCTACGGGTAGGTCGTTGTCCATATCGACGTCTCAACATCTCTGAAGGATTCCGTAGACACGATCCGCAACCGTGCTACTGCGGAGAGTCGAACTGCGTCGGCTTTCTGGGAGGAAAAACGCAAACGGATGTTGCGGCAATGGATGATCTTTACCTCGACGGCAAGCTACTAGATGAATTACTGACGGAAGTTTATTATACTGATTTTTTTCGTGCGGTTCCCAGCCCTAGGAATTACTGATGAAGTGGAATCTCAAGGTTTCAAGGGCACCAAAAAGAAGAAAAGCAAGAGGCTGGACGAAGACTACAACCCGACTCTCAGGCCTCTCACAGACGAGGAAGTTCCTAAGGTTATACAAGCGATCCGCCAGTCAGAAAGTAGGGAAGTGTTGCTCAAATTGTTCACGCGCATCAAGGTGCTCTGATTTATTGGACTCAGCCATTCCGATACTTATTTTTTGATATTATAGATTACGAAAGCACAATCACCTTTACGGCAGCTCATGCGGCTGCGTGGTTATAGTATCATGTGTAATATCCTTGAAGACTATTGCACTGACGTTGAGATCTGTACAAATGTGCGTTTGCGATCCTTGATGGCATATGAGTATTTTCTGGTCGCGTTAACGAGCCAGCGTTATAGTTGCTCGATTGCATTCTGGACTGGCCTTTGATGTCGAGAAGCAAGATCGTAGCCTCTAACATCGAAGATCCTGTGCAGAGGCTCATTGAGCACGAGGACGAAACTCTACGATCATTGGCTAAGGAGGTAAGTGTTTCTTTTTATCCCAAGTGAGTCATCACTGATGTGCACCCAGGTTCTCGGACGGTGGGCAGCTCTTACGGAGACTTATCGAATACCTAAACGCCCGAAAACAGTATGTGTATTGATATCAAGTTTTCATACTTGATGAGCTTATCATGATGCAATGACAGGAAGGAGAAGATGCGTCGGTGATGGTAATTGAAGAGTTTTCCCTTGTGTCAGAAAGGGAAGCTCTCTCAACCGACTTGCGGAATAAGAGAACAAGATATAGCCAAGACGATGCCCCATCATACGCCGCAGACTTCAAGAAGAAGATGTTGCCACCTGTGCCGGAAGGCATGAACATTGTACATCCTCTCACGGAACAGAACTTGAAAATAGCAACCGGCGAGGTCCCACCACCTCCTCCGCCACCGCCAAGGCCGCCAAGACCAATGAACGCTTATGGGATGTATGGAAGAGATGTAAGGCTCTTTCCACCTATACCAGTACCACCAGTTTCGAAACCACGGGCACCGTCCCCTCCTGTCTTCCGTGTGTCCAGCGCGGACATCCATAGCGTCATAGAGGAGGCTAAGAAGGCTGCGGAACGCGAGAAACGAGAAGCAGAGCGTCTTGCAGCCCAAGAGGCCAAGAAGGCTAAAGAGAGGGAAGAAAGGGACAAAAGGAAAAGCGTAACGAGGGATAAGGCGAAAAAGAAGAACTTGTCAAGCGAGGAGAAGGAGGCACTAAAGGAGAAGAAGTTGCTTAAGCTTGTGGGCGCTGTGGTCGTTAAGTCTATGTCGAAGTACTCGAAGCAAATCGACCGCGATACTTTCAAGAAACACGCTAAAGAGGTCCGTCCACCGCCTATTAGTTTTCGCAACCTACTAAACCTCTCCAATAGCTAACTCAAATCATCGCGGATAAGGAGAAGAAGTCTCACTCCTATCAGAGCGGGAAACTCGATTCTCTGTCTGAGGAGAAAGTGATCAAGATCAAGAAGTTTGCGAAGGAGTACATCGCTAAGCTTCTTCGGCGCCTGGACAAGTCCGGTTCAAGATCAATGCATACTACTGATCCTCGCGCACGTCGGGACGACAGGCATTCTGCAGACGATACTCCGCAGTCAGACGGACCCAGTGGCTCCCGTCGGCCCGATGCACCTGAAGATGACGACGGAGATATTGATGTCAATGATACTCTGGACCTCGGTTTGGACGACGATCACGACTTGGATGATGATGACAATTCGGGCGACCCTTCCCCAGCAACTGACGTGAATGGGCCAGAACCAGCCGTCTTCGTCGTGATAAGAGACAAAGATATCGATGTCTCCAGGCATCGAGAGAAGTATTTGTCTCCCTCAACTAGTGGGAGCCCTTCTGGCAGCAAAGGGAAACGCTCTCGCTGGGATCAACGACCTGACGAGGTCATATCACCAACTGTCATTAATCCAGAGTCGCTTTACGACGGTTTATAATATCATTATAGTTATAGTTCTTGTGGAAATGATGTTTGCACTTATCTTATTGGGTTAACTTGTTGAACTTTCCACTTCTATTGCGTCACAATTCAATTCTGCTCGCAAAGTCTATAAAGAGGACTATACTGATCCTTGAGCTTCTCATAATCTGTTCTTTGTGTTATTCGCTATCAATGTTGTATCTTTTCTTTGAAATTTATGGTTACGTACTGAATATATTGTTCCATAGAATACATCCACGGAATTCCAACACCTATAATTTGCTCTTGTATCGATTACAAATGTACTAATATACAGTTATGAGACGGAGATAGTTAAGCGATGTATGCTCTGATGCAATGTCATGTAGCGGTGAACGAAGAAGGCTGTCATAGATTTTTCTCATTGTAAGAGGTCAATAGGATCTTGCTCGCTATCAAATTCCTTTAGCGGGGAGCCCAACATCGTACTCGGATAGCTAACGGAACGCATTCTAAAGCTCATATCCGGCTTCTTGCTCATGGGACGAGCTGATAACGAGGATGGTGGCTTGCGTTGCGCGGACCGAGAATCACTGATGTTGTTTTTTGGTAGACCTGTAAATTCTGTACCTACATCTTTTGCTTTGGACCTAAAAAAAAGCCGGCGTGCTTCGTGAAGACTTGCTCCCTTTGTGTAGAAGAGTGTATGCAGACGTACGAAGATCGCGGTTTGTTCGATTTAGCCACAGAGAAGGTCTCTCCAAGAGAGTCTGGATTCGTGTATCCAGCTTTAGGTAGCGTGGACTCCACGTCTTTGGGTTTACCCATTTTAGCAGACGATGATGCATTCAAGTGCGAGCTCGACGTTTCTGCATTCGTCTTTCTATGGGTAGTTTCCTTCGCTTCCTCTTCGAGGATCTGATTTCGCTTTGTTTTGCCCTTGCTTCTATTGCCCCTTTTTGGAGATTTTGCAAACGTGACCTTCTTTTTCTCAGGTATATCCTTCACTCTTGCTTTCTTGGACGACCTTGGACTTAGCTCGTCTTCTTCTAATCGCCCTAAAATAGGTTCTGTCGAAATCATCAAGACATATTGTGATAATGACTAACTTTTAGGATCTTTCTTCTGGGAAATCGGTTCACTTTCGTCTTCTTCAGGAATAGTTTCCATTGTTTTCTCGTGTAGTGAAGGACCTGAACTCTCAGAAGCTTTTCTCGACTTCTTGCGAGAAGTTGTTGACAATGATCCATTTTTTGAAGAGTCACTATCCTCTCGAATCTTTTTCCCCTTTCGACTTAGAGATGAAGTTGCGGAATCCGTGAGCGCTATTTTCTCATCGTAGTCATCACTGTCAGTGACAACTTGTTTCCCCTTTCCTTTGGATGTCGAAGTGTTGCTCTGAGGGGTGGCCTTCGTTTTCGTCTTCGTTTTCGCCTTTGTCTTCGTCCCCGTCTTCGATTCTTCCAACGATTTTTTTGAGCGAGATTGTTGCTTGACGTCCGTTTTCTGATACGTGAACTCCTCCTCGTCAATCTCGCTCGTACGGGGATGTTTCTGTGACGCATTATCTACAGGCCCGCTAGTGGTAGTGGCGCTAACTTTTCGAGGAGCTGAAGGACCAGCTTCGCTCATACCAACATCTGCATCAATCAAACGGCAGTGTATAAGTCTCTACAAATAATACGTGTTAAGCTGACAATACCTTCCACCGCTGTGGCTAAAGTATCTGGGTTCGAAAGTTTGGTCCTTACAGTGCTCGATTGTGCTGGTATATTTCGTGGTTTCTTAGCTTTGGAAGCTTTCTCTAAAGCCAATTGAAAAATGATCGTCAGTCACTGCCAATCAAATACATCATAGCAGTTGTCAATTGTCAACCGTACCTTTCGAAACATTGTTTTTTGTGGCAACAATGTCTTGAGATTTCAAGGAATTTCGAGATGAGGATGTACGCGAAAGGCTCTTGCGTGGAGTTTTAGGCACTCCGATTGACTTCCTTGAGCTTAGAAGCTTCCCGGCCTTCGAAAGTCGTGGTTTCGCGGGTGATTTAGCAGGAAAGTTACGGGACAGCAAGATGTCTATTAGAGGATTGCTCTCCGAAGGTTTGAAGATACTGTGAGTCTTCTTATCAGTTGTTGACTTTGTAGCTTATGTGTACCGGTACTCACCCTCCACGATCCCGTTGCTTAGCCTTAACCCTCTCCAAACGTTTCGCCCTACTAGCTTCTACATCGAGCTTCTCAGCTTTGTCCATAGTTTATCGCCCCTCATACATCAATCCTTGATTTGGCAGAGATTAAAAGAGACCAACAAAGAGGATGCAAATATGTCCAGTTTCAACTTCACAACGGTAGAGAGTGCGTGGAAGTCATGGTCGGGACGCGAAAGTGACAACTTGAAGACGCGTCAAGGCAAGTTTGAGATCACGTGTATCTGGTAGTGGATGTGGTCACATACGTCTCACTGTGTACAAACTTGAGAATAGAAGGATGGGACATCGGACATTATTAAGCCAGCCAGTCATATGCCACTAGTTGTAGTATAACTTTCAGATATGAGTGGAAAATCCTTTAAATTCGAAGCAAAACTAAGTAACATAATGTAAACTATGACCTAATGGTCTTGTCTCTGCGTCTCCTCAAAGCCCCTTCATAAGCCTTGCAAATATACTTGATAAAAGCAAGATCGCTACGACGCGAGTATGCGTCACTCACAAGCCTGTGATGCAGAAGCTCCAGATCACGGAACGTCAATACGGGCGTGACGGCATCGTCTTGAACATCTGTATGAGACACCGTACGCACGAGTGGGCGGGGTGCAAACAAAACCGTACGAGTGGAGCGCATTGCAGGTTTCGGTGGAACTTGGGTCACTGAATATGGAGGGTAGCGCTGGACAAAAGCGCGAACATGGGACATTGCTCGGTCGAGATCGCCAGACCTGATAGAAGAGATTGAAATTAGTATACGCGTTGGCATGATCCAGTACAAGAACACGTACAGTACATAGACACGAAGAATTGCCGCGTGGGCACGCTCAATCAGCCGTGCTTCGATGCCGCGTGCAGACATTGAGTCTTCCATTGAGGTCCATTCAGCCCATAGCTCCTCAGAGAATGATCTCGAGACCTCCCGTTCGCTTGCACCCTCTGCGATCGCACATCTCTCCAATGCTTCGACAAACGTACGAGGGGTTTTCTTCACATTGAGGCGCACAAATAAATCACCAACGAGAGTTTTAGCGTCGCTCAGTCGCCCATGTTTGTAGTGAACGGAGAGGTAGGAGTTCAAAAGCCTGGGAGTGACTGATACACGAGAAAATGAACCTTTCGACGGTATTTCACTATCCTTCACATTCTGCGAAAGTTCTGTGTCCTCCAGGATTCGATCAAACAATGCCATAGATTCCACGATGACTTCTCTGCGGGTCTGCGGAGGAGTGACTCCAAATTTAGCCTGGGAAGGAGCCCCCTTGGCGATATCTGTATCAGATGAAGCAGCGAAGTCTCTGGAGTCAGCATTAACAATCTTCGTATTTTGTCGACGGAATGGAGGACGATAGGAAGCGTATGCGTGAAAAACGTGGATCATCACTTCCTCGTCTATGACACTGCCTGCCAGATCCTCTTGCTTTTGGAATTTAAGCATTTCAGCAAGAATCCAACGAGCTCTTGGTAGATCTCCTCGAGTTTTCGCCGCTATTAGCAAGGCGCGGAATGTCTCCCGTGTCGGTTTCATAAGCGGGTTGCCAAATGCATCCCGATGGGAGTCAAGCATTTCCTTCGCAAGGCGGAACGCCTCTGGTACGAAATCCTTCGAACGCGCACACACAAGGATGATCGCATTGTAAGCTCCTACGGTCGGCACATACTTCGCATCGCTACGCATTTCAGTCCACAGGTCAAGAGCGCGTTCAGGTTCCGCGAGGTACCCAGAGTGCGAAGGGCCGGTACCCGCACATGCGCGAATCATGAGAGAGTAGAGCAGTGGGTCAGGCTTCGGATGTGCAACATAACGCATGTGCGCAAATAGGTCCCACGCTTGTGCGTGGGCCTGAGTTGAACGCGTAGAGAACAGAGTAGTGATAAGCCGAGTGTAGGAAGGGATAGGCGGCAGTAGCGCAAGCGATTCATAACTATGCAGAGTGGCCAGGGCAGTTTCCAGGTTAAAATCGGGGGAGGGTGATTTCAGATGTGCTTTGATGTGGAGATCACGTTGCCGTTCAGTTGGTTTACCTGTCAATAGTTTCAGAGAATGACATGAAAATGGATTGTAAGGAAATCAAACCTTCAGTAAATCTCTTCAGAAATGTTTCAACAGCTACCACATCGCCACGGGCTGCATATGTCCCCAACACTTCATTCAAAAATTCTTCCGGGATATCAACTCCTGTTCGCTAAATAAAACTTCAGTATGTGAGAATTTCAACGTAGACTGATCGCCTACCTTGATCAATTCAAGCGTATGCTCTGCCAGAACCATGTTTCCCTCTTCAAGCTAGGTGATCGTAAGCTTGGTGAGCTTGCACAGAGTGAGAACACTTACGGAGAACTTTATTAATGCGTCCCACTCCCGTTGAGAAAGCAATGTGATGGGCAGGGTCTCAGGCGAATCGGATACTAGCTTGGGTACCCTCTCCAGAGACTGTACAATGTCAGTCAAACGAGATAGAACCATGTGCCAAATTTTGTCAGATTCAAAAGGTGGTTTTGTATCTGGAGCCCAATTATTCGCTGTATCGGACGAGAGGCGCGCCAATAGACGCGTCGACAGCGTGCCTTGTGTTGACTCCCGAACGGGTGACTCTAGAGCAGGACCTTCGGTCTCGGATTCGTCGGTCTTCACCAGAAGTCGACGAGCCACATCCTGAACCATTCTAATCCTATCTTCGGATGTTGGAGCTTTGATTGATAACTGGTCTGAAGTCTGCGGGTGTGCCAGTAAATTCGAGTAGAACGTTTGCAAATCATCTTCAGTGTAAGTTGGCTCGGTTGTATCGAATGGTTGTGCCTGTAGATACACATAACAAGGTATAAGAATAGATAGACATTTATCACATTTTCAGAAAAAATGATAGGCACCTCAGATACCGGATGACGTATGAATTTTTCAACTTGCTCTCGGAAAACAGCAGCAGGACTAGTGTGCATTTCTCCGGTGTCGTTCGGCAGCCAAGTTGGCCTCTTTTCAATCGCATGGCTTCCAAGAGAGTACAAAAAGTTAAGTACAGTCTCATTCTTGAATGAAAGATAGGCTCACGTCTGCGACTCTCTCTGTCCTGCCACAAACGAGTTCCCATCTGGACGAGTTTTCAGAGCTAGAGCGTGCACATGCCTCCGAAAGATTTCGTTGTATCGCGCTCGTCGAGAAGCTGGAGCACAGTGACCTCCAGACGCCATGAGACGTTCAGGGAGTACATTCTGACGGAGATGGCTCTGCATAAGCTCGAGCAGGGGGCCTGGAAGACGCAAGGACATCGTTTAAGCAGGAGTGAATGAACACTACAGCAGAGCATGTCAGTCATCATCCGAAACCGAATAGCATTGCTTACAAGCACCTGCTTCAAGGCGACCTCTAAGTGCTGGAGACCGGCTGACTGAGTTCTGGATTGTGCACGCACGATAGAGACTGAAGACTTTCATCTAGAGATTCTGCACAGAAAGAAAACAAACGAGAATTCAAAAGTTAATATTATGTTACATAATAAGTAAGTAACTGATGACTAATCCCCGCCACGAAGCGTAGCGTAGTAGAGGGATGTGTGGCCGCGAAAAAATTATCGAATTGTCAGCAAGTAAGCATTACAAATCACAAATTGTCCAATCGCATGTCTCCGATCCTCGGATCAAATCACTTCCGAAACCATTTTTGATCAGGGTCCTACATTTCTCGTGCATACCTGCTCTTCCTCCCTTCTTATAGCGTTTCATATGGCTTTTACACTATTTTTATATTTTTCTTCTCGGTCTTAATTTCTTAAGCCCCTATGTCCTTCATTATCTGCTATTTTCTTCTCCATATCCTTGCCCTCTTTGTAGTAGTATGCATTTGCTCCCCCTTTTTTTCCCCCTCTTTCCTTCCTTACCCTGATATCCGCGTTACTGCATCGTGTTGCCCCTCCTCCGCTATCCGTTCTTGTACTCACTGGCAAGCTCTTTGCGTTCTCGCTTGGAGACTTTCATACCACGAAACAGTGCCGCATCGTCTGCAGTTTCCTTGCGAAGAAGCTCGATCAGCTGGAGCTTTTGGTTCAAGAGCCTGCCAGTGAGGTAGACCTGACGTGAGCGTGCACTGGCAGGGAGGCCCAAGTGTAATGTAACCGTGACGCTGACCTGGCTTCGGTTTCACTCGGTTCTGTTACTCTGGATTATCCGATTGTATTCTCGGCGACTGTTCATTTGAAGGACAAGAACCGATCGTTGTCGTCCTCGGACTGCCCTTCAACAGACTCGACTTCAGCTTCAAGATGGCTAGAAGACTTCAAATATCAAGCATCATCAATTGGTCTTGACTCTTGACATATATAGGACACACAGCATCACGTCAATTCGAAATGAACGGCATGGAGGCGATGTTACCCAGCGACCAGGTAAGCTTACTTGTCATTGTGTACGCTTCTGCCACTCACACCGCGCACAAATTTATCAAGCTCAGTGGCTCATACACGCCTTAACCCTGATGCCTATCGACGATTATCTGTCTGCGCTCATTCATGGTAACTTGGCCGATGTTCTATACCGTCCAGTGGCTGCAAATGTGACACTCTCTGTCAATCCCTCTGCTATTGCTTTACCTGAGGTCTCTGCCGATGAAGTATTTGTTCTTACTGAAGTTTCGTCGCCAACGTTCCTTGAAGAGGAGCCGCCGAGATCAACTATCCGGTATGCCTTGAACCAAATTGGACACTCTGTAACCGATACCCCAGTCAACCCGAGTGACGATAACCATCGTGCCTCTCTGACCAGATCTATGCCTGCGACTGCCTGTGCTGAGAAAATAAAGTACAGCGACTCTTGCAACGTGCCTTTGCCTGAAGATGGTGATAGCGACTCGACACTTCTGTCAATTGTTTCAACTCCAAGTATGCCTTTCGTAGGACCTTTATCTACCGAAGACGATGGAGTGGACCCGCTCTCTGTACCGGTTCGCTCTGTCACTGAACTCAAGAACACGGCCGCGGGAATACGTCCTGCATTGTCGCATACAGACGAGAACCTAGGACCTCTGACTGTCGATGCAGTGACCATAAGTACTATAGCTGATCCTCTGTCGGAGCCTGAAGAAGTGGTTACGCTGAGATGCTCAATCTTGATGCAGAAGCTGCTATTGGCAAAGCTCATAAGCTGACGGTAAGTACGGACTTCTTGCTTACCACATTCAATGCATTCCGCATGATTTGCTCAGACATTCGTGGCGGGGACAAGCTAGCTCTGATAGCGCTATATAATACTGTATACTACTTAATCTAGTAGTAATGTATTACCTCTCAAATTTAAACGGTCGAGCTTCCCACGTATCTCAGCCGGGTATAAACGGTCAATTACGATGAATAACTGCTCTCTCTTACCATTTGTTGCCTCGTCCCTGATTGCACCGCTGGGTACCAGGTTTCGAGTACATAAGTTGAAGTCGTATGGATTGGTCCAAGTACATTTGAGAAAAGCTGGAACAGGCAGTAGGAGTAAGAATAGGAAAGGACAGATTGAAAGTTGCTGAGATGGCTGTCGTAGATGACGAGCAAGAGGAAACGTGCCATAGATGCACGCTCGTTCATTGATATAGAGGCGCAGGAGGACGCCGAAGCAAATAGCGAGGATGAGGAAATGTCAGAAGAAGGTGAGAAACAATCGACCTTCCTCTTGTTGATTCTGACTGTAGTAAAGATAGCTTTTTTATTGATGACAGTTTGGAACCTGAGTCCGCGCCGCAACTGTTGGGAGGTGCGCGAGAAGAGTATCGTCCTGGTGGAGATCCTGCTAGTGCATTCGAACTACTCGTGGAAGTGGCCACTAGAATCCGCGAAAAGACTCGACGCATGAAAGAAACGCAGAGTCTCAGACATGCAAAAGCAGAGAGAGCTGTAGGGGGCTTCGACAGCGGCAGCTCATTCGAAACCGAAGACACTCGTAGATTACAGATGTTTCTTTTGCCAACGAGGGTTCGTCCTGCATGAGCATAAACATTGCCGCACGAAACTGAATTGTATATTGAAGGGCGGTCAAGAACTCAAAGCAGTTGCGTACCTGAAAAAGCGAGCTCCGAAACCATGTGTAGTTCTGGGATCACGCATGCTGCTGAAGAGGATCTACATATTGGCAGAGACGGTGGATCAGGTAATAGGGATTGCAACAAATGCAGAATCTGTAGGTGTCTATGTTACCGGAATAAAAGAAGTACCCCTAGAGGATAGAGGTGCAGTATTATACCTTGCTCAATCGAGGTTGGACGGCGGGGAGGTCTTCGTTAAGCGGTCATGGGTTCGCATGAGGCGGGGTCCTTTCAAGCATGATGTTGGACTCATAATCGACATCTCGGACTCAGATATTCTGCAAATTGCCGTCGTTCCGAGATTTTGGGATCAATCTGTTTGTCTGCCAAAGAAGCGGATAGGTCAACGAGGTCGAACGACGGAGCGACCGCCTCAAGGTTTGCTGACGGAAGAAGTAGTCCGGACTGTGTTCAACTCCGAACCACAGCCGGGTACATCTAGCGACACCTTTACATTCGAAGGCGATGTGTATCTACGTAATGGCCTTCGTATTATCGAGGCGTATGGGATTCATGTAGCCATTCCAGTTCAGCCGCATGCGTCGGAAACTTATCAATTCACATTGCTTGGATTCAATACGCATTACATTACAAACAAGTCCTTTCTTCGCATCGGTGACCGTGTCAAAATACAATCACAAGAGGCCCGAGGGGTGGATGGAACTGTAACGTACCTATCAGGGGACGAAGCGTGGATAAAACCCGACCTCGATACCCATAAAGAGCCGCTCATGGTTCACATAGTCGACTTGCAAAGACAGTTCCCCACAGGCACGACAGTAGCAGTACGAATTGGAGAACTCGCTGGAAGGGAAGGGCTTGTGCTATCAGAACTTGGAGATGAGTTGGTTATATTTGACCAGCAAGCCCATAAAGAGGTATGACCAGATTCGTGACTGAGAAACAGGTTATTGATGGATGATTACGACAGTGGAAGATCTCGAAAGCATGTGTCCAGACAAACGATTCGCAGGAATACCGTCCGAGAAATCCTACTTTCGCGTCTATGAACCTACTCGCCTCGGAGGGACACAAAGACCATCAATTATTGAAGAAGCTTGTATACGTCGTTCCCAGAGGTAAAGTGGGGCCCATAACAAAAGTGTATTCGAAGGGCTATGTGGAAGTACTCATTCCCCAGACAAATGAGTCACATAGTAATATATTTACCCTCGCTGAGGTGGTTGACACGTACGTGCGTGCGTATAGTACGATTATATCATTAGAATATCTAATAGTTTTGCAGAGAGACGTTCATCTGCTTAGATGACACTAATTTCAGAGACTCTGCTGCTGTCAGACAAGCCCTTGCAACCTACGTTGCAAACAGTACGCAACCCTTGTCAATGGATACGGAAGTCTTGGGTTTGGACGAGTCTCTTCAGACAAATCCTTTCCCCAGGCCTCCTCTGTTACCCAATTCTCTTCCAGCACCATGCCCACTTCCTGAAACGGACTTTATACAGGAGCCTTTGGATAGTGCCGTTTTGTCATCACTTGGGAAGGTGTTCGAGTTAACTACTCACACTCCGACGCCAGTAGGAACTAGCTTCCCACAACTTCCGCCCGAAATAGACAGAGCATTGAATTCGCTACACATTCATAGCCAAGAAGTCTATGTCCTGGATCCCAAGTTTAAAACGTTTGGAAGGCTTGTGACTGCGAACGGAAACGCACATGCAGTTGTACTGATTGATGGGATGCATCAACCTTTACCTTTTCCATTGAAAGATGTCCTTACAACGTACGGTAAACTGTATGTCATGCATCCCTTCTACAGTATTAGCTGACATTTTTCTATGTGCTATAGAAAAACCTTCCGCTGCCTAGATAACAGTGAGGCTCCCGACATCGAGCAAATCAGGGCAGAGTATCTGGCTCGAAGGGGGAAGAGGCTTATTCCTAATGTAGAGTTGACTGTTGTACATGAAGATACTTCTCTTACACCAGCGGATGTACCACCAACAAGTAAGTACATGTGGCACAACTGTAACACTGTCGAAGCCAATATTATTACTAGGAACCCCTTCATGGATCTGCAGTCCTGTGATCTCACAAATTATGGGGAACACAAGGATCCATTTCAGATTTATCGACGGATGTGTCAGTCCCGGCGATGTCTCGGGCGTGATGGCTTGGACGACGAAGGCATCGTCCATTCGCACAGACCAAACTGCGGAAGGCACAGCACAAAAGGTTTATGTTTCTTATCGGACGCGGGATGGAAAATTAAATGAGGCATGGGTTGAAACGCACGTCCTTCTCCCTTGCCCGCCAAGAGCAGTTGATCGAGTCCTTGTATTAAGAGGCGAAGAGTCTGGAAAAACCTACCAAGTAGCCAGATTCACGCGAAAGGAGAAGAAAGAGAAGACCATCGTAGTGAAAATAGGGGTTGGCAAGACGGTGAAATCATTTGGCTTAGCGGATGTAACTCGTATCTCGGATTACGAGGTTGCAATTTGATTAATTTTGAGCATACAGCACTTCCCTCCTGATCAAGCCTCTTTTCCTATTTGCCCACTGTCTTCGTTTGCAGAGACTCAGGGGCTTTGCAACAAAGTGTCAGTGATAGGTATAAATAGGACCTGATGTTGTACCGATCATAATTCAATGAGATCTTCGTTATGTATAAAGGGATCACTACATATGCTTTAAGTTCTTACCATTCCGTGTTGATGAGCGACACGTATGCTAGAGGTCCACTTGCTGTCAAGTAGATCCGATTACATTGCATCAAGGTTTTTATGCAAGTTCGGTGCAAAGGCATCTTGCGATAAGAATGCAAGTGAAATGTACTATTATAAATGTTCTACAAAAGCTAGTCGTCTCATTTAAATACAGAATTCAGCCAATTAACACGAATGTTGGGAAACTTGGAGATTTCTTTGACGCACTCCTCACTTGGGCTACGCCAGACGGTGACCGACATATCTTTGAGGTCTTGTAATTTTCCCTGTTTGTGCATTTGTTCCCGGATGCAGCTCAGCCAATACGTCCAACGATGGTCCATGCGCCCCTTGAGATGAAGAGAACGAAGGGGTGGGATAATACCACTGCTAAATATCCCCGGACTCCAGTCGTCCGAATCAAGAGTCAATGAGCGTAAGTTTGGGAGTTTTTCAAAGGGGATTGCGAAGTCGCAGAGATTCAAGTTGGTATATTCGTCGTTGAGCGTATATGTGAATTTTTCCAGAGTCGGATATGTACCACAGCTCAAGAAGAAACTGCTTAACCACACCGATGGATCCGCTGTCGGGCCAGGATCGGATTGCCCCTCGACAGAAATGTACATACTGCGAATTGTTGGAGTCGTAATTGCCTTCGCGAAGAGAGAGACTTGTGGAGGCGACCAAAAGACAAAATGCACCAGAAATGTCTTTAGGTGATAAAGCACTACTGTCGAAGGAATTGACTCAACATTAAGCCATTCCAGCGATAGATTGAGGTCTTCCAGAATTGGAATGGACGAGAGGAAATCGAGCAAGCGACGGAGGCTGTGCCTTGGGTTTTCCCAATGTTCGAAGGGCGCTCCAAGTTTGATCGAGAGGGAGGTCAACGAGGGTGCGATCAAGGGTACTGGGATAAAGTTGTGTGCTTTAAGATGGCGAAGACTCGGTAGCGTCCAGGTACGGTAGAAGTGAATGGCACTCTCCGATCTATCAGGGACACCTTCGTCCTGCGGAAAATCAGCAGAAATTTCGACAGAAAGGGACCGTAATCGTGGCACATGGATATTCTTGGTTCTTTCACCGAGTTATGTGATGTAGGGCCCCAATTCCTGCCATGAATCAGCTTCTAAGCTCGACACGCTAAAGTGTTTCCACTGAGCGATGTATGCAAGAGATGCATCAACGACTTGCAGCGCATCAAGGTATAAACCCCTGAGTGCCGGATACAAAAACAGCTGTATCTCGAGGCCAACAGCTTTGCTTTTCCCCAAGGACGCATGGATAAGGCGCATGCTATTCATGGTATTAGAGATGGAGTTCCATAGTTGTGGCATGCCGGAAGCGACCTCATGGAACCGGCGACAAACGAGATTCAGCGAAGTTCTTGACTGGGGCTCACTGGCAGCATAGACGAATATCATGGAAAGGACATCGTTCGGAAGAGAATGTAAGCCCTTTCCGCGCTGGAAAGGAAGAAGGGCTGTCGTTATCGCGGAGGTCGTCGCTTTAAGTGATTCAACTTTTCAAGAAGATTTTGGAGAAGATCCTTGACACTTGCGAGGGACCGGAGGGAGTCATGAGCTTCGGATATGAGAGGAAGTCCTTTAGACCAGTGCTCAAGATGATTTAGGCTGTGATGCGTCTTATGAGTACAATGGGTATTCCTCTGCACAAAAGTGAACATACCCATTAAGAATGCCCGGAGCCCATAACTCATTTGGATCGTAGCTCTTGTCCTGTGCCTTGAGCCTGAGCAAAGAATCCACGCATACACCGATCGTGCTGGTGTCAAATGCTATCTCTTTCATTTTCAAGTCAGGTATAAGAAGAAGTTCAACGGAAAAGCAAACTCTGGTGAATGTCGGCTCCGACTCGGATCTCGGATAGTAATAGTACTACTAGTACATACTAGTACTAGTACATAGTATGCCGTGAGAAACCATTTATTTGTACAACTAGTATACTACTACATACTACTCCAGTGTACTGGTACTAGTCTCTCTGTGACATACTACCATTACAACTACTTAGGCTATAGCACTTTCGACACACAAATTCTTGAACTTAACAGCACTAACAACATGATCTTCCTCCAACTCACTAACTTTCCACCTTCGAACAGGACTGGCATCTGCTTAGTTTTTGTCAAGACTACATTACCTCAACAAAAATGAGCTTTTCCGGCATCGGTGGCAAGGTTCGGTGCAAAGCTGCTTGAAGATATTTTCATATCCATCTCGCAATGTAAGCAGTTCCTACGCCAATTTTCGATATTCGCGGTCCGAGACTGATTAATTCAAAACCATTCAGTGAGGGCTACCTCTTACTCCGCATCGATCATTGCTTACAGCGATGATGGCCGTCCCTTTCAGATAAATAACTACCGTCTCCGGGTCGATTCTACACTGAAACTCTCGGACTCTAACATTCACCGTATCGGACACCACGGAAAAGACGCAGTTCTCAGTCGTATCGTCCGAACAACTCACGGATATTCAGAATGAGATGAGTCAAAAGTTGGATTTGCTGACTTTCGCAAACGCATCCCCGTAGCGGGATGATCGGGATGGGAAGCTATCATTCAGACGAGAAATCCACGAGAATATAAATGCCTTGATAACCTCCCGTTCTCACCGGATTTTTCAAAAATGCTCGGTACATGTGTAAGTTGAAGTACACTCTGAGACCATATACGTCCACCAGGCAATCTGTGCGACCTCATCATAGCATAGTCCTAACCGATGGCCTGTGGCAGAGTATAAAGGCTACTGGTCCTTGTCCCTCATCAACCATACAACAGCTTCAGCTCTCACAATTGGGCACTCACATCCTGATATCTCTGCCTTGACCACTTGTCAGAAGAGTTTGATACAATATGAAGGTGTTTATCTTTGGTGCCACTGGCTTCATCGGGTGAGTAAGTACAGGCACTATACATAGGACGAACGATAGCTAACTCGAGCACACTTTACATCGTAGTCTCCCCGCGTGTCAGGCTTTCGTCAGGAAAGGTTACACAGTCTACGGTCAAACGAGGAGCACTGGAAAGGTGAAACTGCTAGAAGAGAATGAAAGTTAGTACACGAGCCGGAAACAAAAGAGTCACTTTGCTAATTAACCATCTCGAAAGTCATTCCCGTTGTTGCAGATCCTGCTAAGGTTGATGAATGGCTTCCTGTCGCAGAGAAGTCCGACGTTGGTTCGTATCTGCAGGTCCAGGCATTGAGTTGATCTCATATAATTGCGGGTTGTATAGTAATTGATTGCGTCGGAGGCTCCGATATATATGCACTTTCACAGACAATATTCGATGCCACCTGCCAAGGAGCGCAGAAGACCCGAAGCTCTTTCGCGCCGAAGCTGACCTACATATATTGTTCCGGTTCGTAGCTTCTTCTCTCTCACTTCGAAATGCACAAATTTGAAGTTAAAACATTGTTAGGTACATGGGTGCATGGCGAAGACCGCACGGAAGTCACCTCCGAGCGCAGCCCTCCCAAGAACACAACGCAGCTCGTCGCCTGGCGTCCTCGGCTTGAGCAGAAGGTACTCACCAGCACAGACGTCGACGGAATTGTCCTTCGTCCCGCTTTAGTCTACGGGCGCTCGGGATCCATCACTGCCATGCTCTTCGGCTCTGCCCAGCCTGGTCAGGAGCTTGTGTGGGCTGGCCGGAAGGGCGGGCGGTGGGCGATGATCCACGTTGACGACCTTGCTGATGCGTTTCTGAGGGTCGCGGAGGCTGGACCGATTTGCAAGAGCCTCGTCTTTGACATTGCGAACGATGCGTCGGAGTCGGTTGATGATGTTCTTGAAGCCGTCGTCCGAGAGTCCGGTGCCTCGGGATACAAGTATCGCGAACCGACCAATCGTCAGTATATATCAGACTCTTGAGTAGGTGATGACTGACACTGCTCCTAGTTTTCGAAGAAGCTATTGCAACCACGACACTCCTCAGGCCGAGTCTTGCGCGAAGCCTCGTTGGATGGCGGTCTTATAAACCGAGTATGGTGGATGGTATACGCCAGTACTATGCTGCTTGGAAGGCATCTGCATGAAAGCTTTTGTACTTGGTAGGCTGTAGCGATTAGTGAGAAAGGATTTCAAAGCTGTAATCATGAAACGAGAAAGAGACTTTCTTGTCAGTACTGCTAACTTGAAATAAATATTGATGTAATGAACTGTATATTTTCGCATGATCCCAATGGTACTTACAAATATTATGTGCACTGAATACATAACCATCATTACGGTGATAAGAAGAAATAAAGTTAAAACGGAGTTGGAGCTGAGTTGAAAGGCCTCGCGACAAGGAACGCGTCGCGCACGCCTCTCCCCCCTTTTAACAATCATCCTTTCTCCACAATCATGCACTTCATTTACGTCGGATCTTTTATCATAGTTACTCATTGAAAGGCATATGAACATAAAATTCTAGATCATCTGATCGTTGTTGCGTTCAAAGGCTAGTTGTGCACAAAGACTAGATACATCCAGACAGCGGGTGGCACACATGCCATGCATTTACTTATCTCGTCTTTCGCCTTTGACCTCAAAGGACGCCAGGTCTAGGTGAGGCGAGCCTTTAAAGAACATCGGCTCGGCATGCTGCACGTCAGGGAGGTGAGATATGATATGCGTGTTATCGTACAGCATCGAAAGACTGATCAAATGCGGGGCAGGAACAGGTTCTAGATCCTTATCAGGAATAACAAAGGTGCATTGAAAGGCTGCCCGTGGGGAGCTTGAAGAGTGTGTACACACAAGGAGCAAATGTCTAGTTCGGGCCAGGTTCATACAACGCATATAGGCTGGTTCCATCGAAGGTACTCGCTCGGATGTCCTTTCATACTTTGAAAGCGGGTGCATTGGCGATGAACGAACTTCCCCGATGCATTCAAAGCCCAAATCAAATTTTCTGACTTCTGGAATTATCACAGAAATCGGTCCACTTTCACGACACCGACATCATACCTATCTGAGCGTGTCCTTTGACAAAAATACGACACTAGCGAGAACACGATGGTAGACACGCAGTGGAACTCGTGCCGACATCCACCGCGCTTCTCGCCATGAATCTATACTCGCCGCCAGCGACTGCGTGCAAGCCGCCGTGTGTGCGCATACAGGCCATGGATCTGCCGTGCACGTTCATAATCATGCGCTCGCCTGCTGCGAGCTGCGAGCCCATCCGAGATGCTCGTGGCCGAGGCCTCGCGAACATCCCGGAGTTGATACGCAGCAGCAGCTGGCAACGCACGAGTCGGACCGCAGTTTTTGCCCTGGAGGGTGCCGCGTTGATGGCGTCATGCGTGAGATCGACGGTGATTACGGGTCCCGTACGTCTTTCGACGCGCAATCTCGGAGGTCGGCATCTCAGCCCCAAGCCATGCAGATCACTGACTCAGCCGACCGACCAGCATTCCCCACAGGCATTTGCACCCTAGTCACCTTTGTCAACCGCTTGGTAAACACCTTGCCTTTGATTATGTTTTTCTGACTTATCGCTTTCCTCGTGTACAGACTCGAGGGCAGAAGACATCGCACATCGGCCTTTCTGCATTCCGATTCCCTTGCCCCACATTCTACGGAATTCTGGTTGTGTGGATATCCGATTCGTCCCGCTCAAGATATCAAGTTGTCTATTCGTCTGCTTTGACCTGTCGGGTTCTTCAGGGAGGGGCGGGGATGATCAAGGTAGCTGGATAGCCGGACCTGCTGACAGAAAGTCATTGCTAAGCATCCGATGGCATGCAAGCGCTCCTTTTCTAGCAACTGGCTCCCGCGACGTGGCACGGAAAAGGGGGCGGGCTCGGAACGGTGTCTCTGTTGACCACGCAGGGGAATATGACAGAGCCGCAATATTCTTCGGAGGAAGCGTCGGAATCGCTATTTGTTCGCCCTCGAAGCCACGAAGCCACGTCTGGTTTCCATTCGGCGGCGCAGAGTTCGCAGCAGTTTGCAGCACACACGATTAGACCGGCATCTAAATCGTCCATTGTCATCGGACATTGGGCCCTGCTGGCATCAATGGGGAGATACGAGCCTTATGCAGGCGTGGGTGCTGACTACGCATGCGATGAAGGCGAGATTCGATGCGATTCAGTGAATTGGGCCGGTTACCTTACAAAGGAAATAGGACTGGTAGTTTCCCTGACTCGTTGCAACCACCGGCCAGCCATGCGCATTCGTAAGATCCTTGGAATCGCCCCATTTGCAAGTCCGTGTCCGACGCTTACTCTGCTGCGCCTCGAACCATGACTACTATTATGACTCGACCCTTAACACGATTCCGGCCAGTGCTCACAAAGGCGCATGCTCCGTACTATATAACTAGCCCCGGCCTTTTCAGGTTCCCTACGTAGCACTCTGAGACACCCGTCCCCCAGCCCTACATCGAGAGCTTATTGTTACTAGCGCTCTCCTGTCCAGCATCCCCTGTCCATCGAGATAAGAGCTGAACTGAGTCCCTCATATAAACCACCAACCACAGTCGCAGTACCACCGGTGGCTCGTAAGACCATGATCTGTACCCAAGCCTGTCCCAACGCCAACCCGGCTTTCTCAAACACCATCTACTCCTTTCCTGGTTCCGCTACAGTGCACTCACCGCGCGAGCTTTACCTTCGCGCATTGGAACAGGAACACGAGGAGATACTATACGAAGCGTACAACCAGCGCAAGAACCTGGCGATGAGCAGCCCGGGCGCGTCGTCGTCCAAGGGCGAAACATATTCATCTCCGATCGACCTCGCCGCATACTCCGGTATCGACTGGAGCGCAGACGCACACTACGACGAGCGCGGCCGCCAGCTTGACTTCAAGGAAACCGTCCGCCAGCGCCAGGCGCGCCTTGAGTTTCTTCGTCGGCAGGAGTTTGCGCGTCGATTGGCCCTCAAAGGCCTCAACGACTCAGCTGCATCAGCATACGCGATCGTAAGTAACTTCTTTGTCACATCAAAGAGAGCATCGACTGACATTTTTCGATCACATTAGAAGCGCCTCCCTCCGCCGCGTGCACGCCCTGCTGAACGTGTCAACGCCGCGATCAAGATTCAGCGTGCATACCGCGCGCACCTCGCAGTCCGCTGGGCTTATGAAGATTTAGAACACCTTCACCAGCATCTCCGGTCAATGCGCTCAGCTTTCTCGCCGAAACTCACCTTCCTCGCGTCGCCTTTGTCTTCACCATCGGCCTCGCCACGATGGCGATCAAAGCAGTTAGATAACGCTCTCACAGTCCGCGAATATTCCGACGCACTGCATCTGATTCTCTTGGAACTCGCGTCTTTCGGCAAGTCGCTCATGGCCGCGTCACCCAAGACAGCCGAACACCCGCGCGTCCTGACCGCCACGCGCCTCCTGTCCGACGACCTCCGCGCCGAGATGGAGAGACTCGACCGCGCGAAGGTCGATGTCTGGGTTAAGGACCAGCGCGAGCACCAGAACGACGTCCGCGTCGACGTGCTCGAGGCCATCGAGGAAAGCGACTCGGAAGGGGAGGCGGATATGGACATAGACTCGGATGAGGAGGATGTACCGAGCCTGGCTTCGGACGTCTCTGGCGAGAGCGAGAGCGACTCGGAGGGGGAGCAGGACGATGAGGACGACGACGCCGTCACGGGCACACAGGCCGCTGCGCTCGCGGCTATCTTCGCCGCCGCGACTGAGCGTCGGGCAAGGAAAGCCGGTTTGGGACACAGGCGTACCAACTCCGTTTCCTCCATGTCTTCGATCTCCTCCGCGCTATCGCTCAATCTGCAGTTGAGCTCATCCAGTTCATCCTCGAGCTCCTCGATTTCATCGCGCCGTTCACGGGTCTCCAGGAGACCCTCGCTCGGCTCCATTTCGGAAGTCGATGAAGCATAGAATGTCACATTTCTTGGGATTTCTCATCTCTATATATTTTACAACTGTGATTTCGGTTTCTTTTCTTTTCGTCTTTCTGGCTTTCGACAGCAACATCATCGTTTTCCGTTTGCATGCCGAACATTCTTACGTTTTCCATGATTCCTTCGCAATATCTCCTTTGATCCTTACTCATGACATCATGAACACTTTATTCTCGTCATCACTTGCAATCTTTCTTTTCTTGCATTCAACTTCGTCGACTTGCTTTGTTCTTGCTCTGTGTATTTTTTATATCTTTGTGTACCACCCCACCCTGTATCTCCATTGACAGAAGAAAGGATAAATGACATAAAGATTTGAAAAGATTAGCTTTCTATTCGAGTGTGCTGCAAACGGATGTGAGATCCGTGAATTCCGAACTATCAAAGAAGAGCGTGATAACGATAATACCGAAGGACCTCAATCTCTCTTAATCACACGTCAGCTGGATCTCTGAAGCAGCGGAATCGGTTCTTATTATTACATCAGCTGCTCAGCAACAGCAGCTCTTCGTATTAATATCGGCAGTCGACGCCAGAACACATACGTATAGTCGACCTAAACCGAGCACCCTCTTCCCTCGGTGCTGCGGGTGAGTCTTCCCAATACGTCGAGTTGAAGGCCTCGTCGACGTAGAGATTCCAGAGGTGCGACGAATATAGCAATAGAACCGTGGACGCGTGTGCGTGTATTGCTGCGGTTGTCTTTTCATCGCCCCTCATCGCCCCCTACATCACCTCCTATCCTATCCGACCGCATCCCTATCCTACCTGCATCTGAAGGTAGGCCGCAGTGACTGAGGGCTGCTAGTGGAGCCACTCCTGAGTTCGACAGTATACCTGACTCGTGTTCGACCGAAATGGACAATCGGCTCAGTCATCTGTATATGTGTATGACTTCGTGTGCATATTCGGATTCCAATGAGTCGTTCGACTCCTCGACTCTGTCGGACATGCGTACTCGTCGTGTTCGGTCACAAGGCTGTTGCGGTCAGTGGTATCGATGAACGTGCACGCGGCGCCTCTTGAATAATATGATCCTGCAAATTAGCTGTGTCTTGTTTTGCTAAGTAGGACGTACACACAGACCAGACACGCGTCCGCACGGCGTGTGCGCGCGTCGACAGAGATTGGGGTCACTTATACTGCACCGTACTAACATTTTTTTCGCCGATCAGTCCGCTATTGATCTTTCGGGCGGTTGTTGTCGTTTCTAAGCAGAGATCGCTGCAAAGAGCAGGCAACATCAGCAGGGTTGTCCGACTTCGCTGGTTCGCAGGGCGACGAAATGGAGGTCGGAGATGAACGTAGAGAATGCCCGGGCACGAGTAGAGGAGACAACTAAGGAGTCACTGGATTCCGCGTAAATGACGGTCCTGCAGCTTTCCTAGTATTGTGTTTAATTGGTGAGTCAACACGAGGACTTCCGTAGCCATCAGGCATTATTGAGCGCTCATAGACTCGCATATTCCGCACTGCCTGCACAGCTTGTTCTGCATTATAGATAAACCTTGGATAAGTATATGCTGAGTACGCATGATTAGCCTTAACTCGTAAAGTAATCCCTATTGTGAGTCGTGATGGATGATGGGGCACGTTCGCTGCGTCTAGATGCGGGTCTTCAACGTCTTTGTACACGACTGGCCTTTGAACACAACAACGATCAAGTGACCCAAGATAATGCCTTTCGTAAATTGTGTGATTGCGCAGAAAGGATGAGGTTAAAAGGGGGGGAGAGGTGTGCGCGACGCGGTCCTTGACGCGAGGCCTCTGAACTCCGCTCCAACTTTGATTTAACTTTATTTCATCCCATCACCGTCACCGTTATGAATCTTATGATGGTTATTCATTCCGTACATATAATATTTGACCACCATTAGGGTCACGCAAATTGAGAACGGTTCATTACATCTAATTATGCATGTCCAGCCCGTACTGTCATAGAATTCTCTTTCAGCTGAGGTGTGTTCTTCGGAAGGCCACGCTCGAAGGTGACTTCCGTGCGGTCTTCGCCATGTACCCATGTACCTGTCAGTGATTCAATCTTCATTGTACATGCTGAAGAGATAGACTCGGAATAGTACGGACCAGAACAGCAGTAATGTCACTGGCAGCCTCATACACAAGTTCAAAAATGGTTTCTCACGGTGCAGGTTCAAGTTATTAGTAGTAGTATGGACT
The DNA here is from genome assembly GCA_910574455.1 of Trichaptum fuscoviolaceum. Lineage (NCBI taxonomy): Eukaryota > Fungi > Basidiomycota > Agaricomycetes > Hymenochaetales > Trichaptaceae > Trichaptum > Trichaptum fuscoviolaceum. The sequence goes on along the minus strand of CAJSYZ010000009.1, from coordinate 1,633,810 downwards.
ACTACTAGTAGTAGCCGAGAGCCGGCAATCATCAGTTTACTCTCCTTTTTCTTTCTGCTTCGGATAATGAAAGAGATAGTATTCGACGCTAGCACTATCGATGTCTGCGTGGATTCTTTGCTCAGGTTCAAGGCACAGAACAAGAGCTACGATCCAAATGAGTTATGGGCTCCGGGCATTCTTAGTGGGTATGTGCACTTTTGTGCACAGGAATACCCATTGTACTCATAAGACGCATCACAGCCTAGATCATATTGAGCACTGGTCGAAGGGATTTCCTCTCATATCCAAAGCGCAGGATTCTCTTCGGTCCCTCGCAGGTGTCGAGCATCTTCTCGAGCATCTTCTCGAATCTCTCCAGGCTGCAGCCACCGCAATAACGACAGCTCTTCTTCCTTTCCAACGCGGAAAGGGATTAGATTCTCTTCCGGATGATGTCCTTTCCATGATATTCGTATACGTTGGGTCAAGTTACAGGTTAACCGGTGTCTGCCGCCGGTTTCGTCAGGTCGCATCTGGCATACCCCAACTATGGTGTACCATCAATACTCGCATGTTTAGCATGCGCTTCCTTCATGCGTCCCTGAAGAAAAGCAAAGCTGATGGTCTGAACATCGAGCTGGATTTGAACGGGAAGGCATTCGGCAACCATCTTGATGCGCTGCAAGTCGTTGATGCATGTCTTGCACACGTCGATCGATGGGAACACTTAGATGTGTCGAGCTCCGAGATTGATTCATGGGAGGAAATAGGGCCACTCATCATAGAAATTGATGAAAGAACCAAGGGTATCCATGCGCCACGATTACGGTCCCTTACCATCGACTTTAATTGTGATTTTCCACATGGCGAAGGTATCCCTGATAGATTGGATAGTGCCATTCACTTCTACCGTACCTGGACGCTACCGAACCTTCGCCATATTCAAGCCGATAACTTTGTCCCAGTACCCTTCATCGCACCCTCATTGACCTCCATCTCAATTGAACTTGAGTCGCCGAGCGAGTATATTGCAAACCCGAGGTCGCATAGTCTCCGTCGTCTGCTCGATTTCCTCGCATCTATTCCCTATCTAGAAGACCTAAATCTACTCCTAGAATGGCTCGATGATGAGTCAGTCCTTTCACCGGTAGTGCTCTATCACTTGAAGACATTTCGGGTGCAATTTGCATTTTGGACGCCATTGAAAGTCTCTCTCTTTGCGAAAGCTCTCGCGACTCCGGCGATTCGATGTATACATCTTTCCATTCAAGGGCAATTCGATCCGGAACCAATAGCGGATCCAACGGAGTGGTTAAGCAGTTTCTTCTCGAGCAGTAGTACATATCCGACACTAGAAGAATTCACATTCAAGTTCGATACTTGCGACGACTCCCGCGAGTTTCTAGTCCCCTTTAAACGATTCCCGAACTTACGCGCATTAACTCTTGAATCTGGCGATTGGAGTCCGGGAAATTTCTATTATGATTTTGTCCCACCCCTTCGTTCTCTTCATTTGAAGGGGCGCATTGATACCCGTTGGACGGATTGGGTGAGCCACGTCCAGGAACAAATGCGCAGACAGGGAACGTTAGCAGGCCTCCAAGATCTGTCGATCAGTGTCTTGGGTAACCTAAATGAGGAGTGGACCAAAAAAGCCTCCAAGTTTCCGAATTGTCGTATAATTTGTCTGTAATCTTCGCTCCGGAACTCTGTATCTGAATAAAATAACTATATTTTGTCGAACAATAATTGCACATTTTACCATCAGCAAGGCGCGTATCCTCCGCAAATACAAACTTTGATGTAGATATGTAGATGTACTGACTACTACTTTGACCGCATGCGGGACTCTAAGCCATTTGTGTCTGCATCATTATCCTGAGGAGACCTCTGCAAATCTCGGGGAGCTCCTGCACTCAGACTCCCTTTGGAACGCGTGTAAATTGCGCATACTACATAGCACAAGAACTAACTTGACCAAGCTTCTAAAGTTCGCTCGTGAGTCATGCGAGACGCACAGCCACTGACAGGGTCCAATGTGCTCATGTGAAATCTGAGAATGGTACACCTTCTCATTATATCCTACCTGCGTTCTTATGTGGTTCTGAGTGAGTAAATAATTCTAATTTCAACAACAAAAACATTCATATAATTGGCAACGACTTATCGACCTCAAGGAACAACTATAGGTGAGAAGGGCGTGTAAGTCTTTTCACACATTTAAACGAAATACTAATTCAATTCGGCTTGGAGACCTGCACCTTGATAAATATAGAACACCACTGCAGTTTTAAGGAACTTACCTCTTGAGTTGCAGAGGACACTCAATTTAAGTCCCAAGAGCCGTAGATGACACCTTTGCTCTCAGGGGCGAAGTAGGAGAAAAGTGGAGGCGACAGGTCCATACGGGCATCCGGGACACTGCATTAATTTCAGAATATAATAAGTACTCTAACTGGATTACGACTGACCTCATCAACAATGGCAGCAACTGTACTCTTACCACCGTAGTAAACGTGATCTGTTCCTAGCAGTGCTGGCCACTACCGTGTTGCTGTCGTCACCAATATGAGCTCTTTTCGCAGCACTCGTACGTATTAGTGTTGCGCGGACATTTGACTACATAGTCGCACGCGTCAAGGAAAAGCAAACCCCTTGCGTGATGCAGTAGCATGAATAAGCCAATCAATGTTTTATCAGACTGCAAGAGAATAGAACACAAGCCTCTCATCTCGGACTCGAGTTTCCTTGTCGGCCTTGCTAGCAGCGCGAGGCCAGTGATTCATCAAGCCACCTAAAGTGATCGGCATTCGCTTATGCCTTATAGAAGTTGGTAATCTCCTGTTACGATAATGACCTATAAAGCTTAGGAGCCAATCCCAGTAAGAGAACCCGTAAGGGTTAGACCACCTGAGTGCCTCTTTCAATAGTTTCCCGGCCTGTTGAATCAGTACTAGGCCCTATCATGCCGAGACTCAATAGAGATCGCGAGACGCCCACTCTCGCCGTTAGAGACCGGCAGAATGTACGGAGGGACAACAACAATAAAAATCGTATCTTTCCCTTCCCCCAGAATGTGATAGCTATGAAGTTTTCAAGCTGCAAACTTCTTCACCGAAAAGTGGCGCACTTGAACTCCACTTCCTGCGCGAGTCTCGAAGATGAGTACTCGAAAAGTCCTCGTCTATTTCTGTCTTTGCCAGATGATTGGAATTTGAGGCTTATGCCGAGAAATGTACGATGTTTACCTATTCTTCGTCGGCAGACGAATTTTCTGGGTTAACACGTAAGCTTCGACTCGGAGGGACTATGGAATTCTACGAACCATTTTTTGGAGTACGAATTGGCGAATCAGTACACACGACGGAGCACCTAGAGCGGGTGGTAAAGGGCTGAGCCGGTATATAGTCTGGACGTCCAAGTAATCTGGTGATTGGGTGAAGCCTAAGCTGGACCAACACATTGAAGTTAGTACGACACAGAGACCAAAGGGGAACGGTGAAGAGAAACCGCAACACCGAACGGTATAGTCTTCTTCACTTACTTTGTGTGTCTTATTGTCTCGCCGTTCCACGACCTTACAGTGCTAGTAACTGATAAATAAACGTGCGCATCTGAACACAACAAATATGACGGGCACCTAATGCTTACTATCGTAGTTCAGTGCGTATAGTTTCACGTGAAGGTGAGCGGTTACACCAAGACGTCATAATAGAGCTTCGAGTAAAAACCCCTGGAGAAACAGAGACTCGGAGTAATAGTTAAGTGCAGAAAGGTGAACCGAGTCAACCACCACTGGCAAGTCAGAAACTTTAGTATTTCTCACACTCCGGGCACTTTACGTAACTTCAAGTTGTTGAAACAGTGTAATCGACTCATCTTTACGGTCGGCCATGATCAGTACTTCACTCACTACTATCATTACCAAACCTGCTGCAGCAAAAGGTCCCTTTCAAAGGAGCGTCTGGGGCTATACTCTGGTGAGGATGTCAATGATGCCAGATGTGATAGTCCTGAATCCTGATCTCGTAGCACATCTTAAGTACCAGAAAATCAAGTTACCTTCCGTTTTACGATGGGACTGTTTCCAGACCTTCCAGTGGAGTTGTTGCTTGATTTAATACTTCCATTCATCTCTGTTGTCGACTGTGTCTCACTATGTCGAACGAATAAGCGATTTTCTTCCCTTCTCAGGGACCAAGCCCTGTGGAAGCGTCAATGTCTGTCGAGCTTCTCCGTCCCTGCATCGATCACTTCGCGCGTCAAAGACTGGAAGACTCTTTGCAAAGAGCTTCGTTCTTCTCATCTTTTTGTGTGGGGGTATGTATATAGCTTCTTTATATTCTAACCCTCGAGACCAATCTATTTTAGTAATGTCGAGTATGCGTGGGGATGGACGAATCTTCTTCCGGAAGCGCTCAACGGGTACGGAGGCATAGGTCATCCAATTCCACATCCAGCGCACCCGAAGGCTATATCTGGCATCGTATCTAGCGTCTGGTGAGTCTATAGCATCGAATCATACGATTCATGCTTCTCACTCTACTCGATGCTCTGCAATAAGGTATTCCCATGCCGTGGATTCTGAGGGACGACTTTTCGTTTGGGGTATAATTGCTTCTAAGGTTTTGTTTCGCGCTCACCAAGCAATCCAGGTACTACATATCCGAATTTCAATAGGTCAGTGCAGACGGAAGATAACTCCACACCAGTGTATGAACCTCTGCGTCTTGACTTGCCTATATCAGTTAAGAGCGTAAGGTACGTGTTACTACATGCACCAGACTGCGAGTTATCCTCTGAATCTTATTTAGTCACGGAAGGACGCATGCAGCGGTGTTAGATGCGCATGGCAGGGTTTGGACCTTCTTCTTTGAACACCCTAACATACTGTTCCGTCTGAAAACACGCCTACTTGATGGTCGATCTCCGTACTCAACTATCGTTCAAGTAGATTGTGGCTGGGATTTTTGCTCCGCCCTATCCGAATCGGGTTCCGTGTATGTGTGGTGGCTATCGGAAGGCCAACTGAGAAATCTATACGACGAGCGCATAGCGTCTTTGGGGGACCGAGTTATACCTGATTTCAATTCCAAAGACAAACTTCTACGCTGTTACATGCAAATTCTACGCTTCGATCCGAAGATACTGCCGCCCCTTCCATCGTCTCTTCCAAGACTGACACCGGGCGAATGCTTGAACGAAAAGCCGAAACTGGTCAAAATCGCCGCTATGCATAGTCATCTTATTGGTTTGTCCAACGAAGTCCATGTTCTGAAATTTTGCGAATTACACAACGAATACGACTCTGATTGGGGGTATTGGGAATATGTACGTTTTAATATGTACATAATCTCCGGAATATCTACTTCTACGTTACATTTCTCCCTACAGCTTCCCTTCTTCAGCGAGGTTAACAGAGTACGCACGCACCCACTTTTTTGCCAGTCTTCAGGGGGTCGAGGATTGATTCCGCCCGAAAGTCTTCGAATAACTCACGTAGGTTGCACACAATTCTGACTTCTTCATATCGAAACCGACATATATATCAGGTCTCGGCAAACTGCAAAAGCTTCGCTGCCTATACTGTAGGTCCCAAGTCTATTGTACTCTTTGGATCTGGTACCTCAGATCCCCAGAGTCTCCCGAGCATGTATCATGAGCTGCACAATCGTCATGTCATAGCAGTCGCCTTTGGCGATCAACATCGAGCGGCGCTGACAGCCTATGGTGAGATTCTTACGTGGGGTCGTAGCTATGATGGTGCTCTCGGAGTAGAATACGCAAATGTCTTGCGAAAGACGAGCGCGGGTGGTTTTTTCAAATTAAGCCACGTGAAGGTCCCAACTCGAGTGTTATTCGATCCGGGCAGAAGGCCAGAGAAAGAGCTCTTCTGCATAGCTTTGGCGGTAGGTGGTAACCATACGGCCGCTGTGATGATTGACTTAAACAATATCGGTGATGTTTCTGCCTTTATCTTAACTATCGTTCAGTCGAGCTGACAAACTTCGTAGAGATGGAGGATGAGGATGAGCTACCACTACCTTGTAATCTATTGTTGGGATAAGTCCTCAAATGAAACGGATATAACCGGCTGCCAGATGGGCACACATGCGGTTGTGGGATTGTATATTATTATCATTCTCCTTCCGTTCGACGTGGAGCCCCATGTGAATTTCTGCAATGACGATCGATCCCAACAAGAACCTGGCGGAAAGGGTGATAACATACACTAGATTCAAGTCGTGGATGAGGGATAAGTCACCAGTAACAAATCCAGCGATCCGAACTCAAATTCAGAAGAGCACCAGATATGCAACAATATGTCGATCATTCTCACCTCCTCTCCCGTCAGTGCAAGATTGGCTTTACCCTCCACCGATCAAATAATCAACCGACCAAATTGCGGACATCTTCTCGTAAGCTCACTTCTCATATGCCTGTGCGATATCTAACGAATAATTTCGTTTCTTAGGAGATGCTAAGACTACTGTTTACTAACTATGCATGTCGTTGTTTGCTGAATGATATACAAGAAGGCTGGGTGCGCATTATGTCGCAGAAGATATTCCAGAGACGGGTGATTTAAAAACTCTTACATATAAGCATAAAGTGTGTCTAGACAGTAACGCCGTGACTCTACGCACTGAGACTCAATGTACGCTTTGCTCTCTATTATTCAGGCTCGACTACTCGACTTTCAAGTGATCGAGACAAGGAGGAGATTGAATTCCGCGTTTTCAACCATTGTCCGCTCTTGATTATGGCGAGTTACCATCCGCCCGATGTCTGAGGCTTTCCTCGCGTCCGTCGGGCTTGGATAGGGCAGCGCGGGTCATTGGACCGGTCATAGACGACCACTGTGAGTCATTGGGGTACTTCGGTTTTCACTATCATATTGCTCAATGCTCTCTGTTGATAGATTGTGGGCAAGCATGGTTAGTATTGTAATATGATTCAGCTGGTTTCGAAGGCACTGTATCAGTACTACTAGTAGTGGCATCATCCTAGTCGCTGCATTATCTTCTTTGGGTACATGCAACTTGGACCCGATTGAGAATTTGAGCGCCTTGCTCCGGTAACCTCTCTATTCTCCGTGCTGAACCGGCCTATGACTAAGTCGGTCAAACGAAGCGGAGGAGACCTTCCAATCCCATTATACGACTCGGTAGGTTTTTGAGTATTATTACCTGACTTGATCTTTGCTAACATACTGTTGCATCACTGTAGTTTATGATCGCTCAGCATGAGAGCTTTCGTACGTCTTATATTGTTACCTGTTGGCGATGTCAAATGCCACGATGTCCGTATCAACACCGTCTGTTTGCTGTGGCGTATCAGTATTCTCTAGCTTTCGTCTGTTTATTTCAGTCATGTAGCGATTGGAGCTCCGGATACCTTTGTGGACTGCGGTTGGCTTAGAGCCGGCGCAACTTTCAATATGCCAATCTCATGTCCCGTCCACTGCGGCCAATGTCAATGGATAAAAGGACAGACTTTAATGCAGTAAACGATCATCTACCGAAGCGAACGAAAATATGTCTTCAACTCATCAACTAGTGCTTCCGGACCTTATGAAAATGTGCCCTTGGTCGAGCTCTACAAACCCACACCTCGGCACCGCAGGTGTGTATCTGTCGATCTATTCTCTATGCTTTGTATTGACGCAGATTATGTGTTACCTAGGTCCTGAGTCTGCAGCATGGGTTGACAGTTTTGGTTTCTTCCAGAACGCGAAGCGCTCCCAATTCCAAGATGCTGCCGCTGAGTTATGTGCTGCTAGGACGTATCCTTACGCGAGCTTCGAAGATTTCCGGACAGTCTGTGACTTTGTGAACCTACTTTTCGTCGCTGACGAAACAAGTGACGACCAAGACGGCGAAGGCGCGGCTAAAACGGGTGACACCTTCGTACGAGCTATGAAGGGCGAGCTTTCCGATGGCTCAGCTATCGTCCGCCTTACACGCGAGTATGTTCCCCTTTTTCTATATGCTCACAGATACCTAAACTGTTTGTGCTTACGCAGATGGAAAGCCCGGTATGATCGGAAGAAACTCCCGAACTCCGAGCGCCGTTTCTTAAAGCGCTTCTCGGACTATTTGGACGGCGTCTCTCGCGAAGCTAAGCTTCGAGACGAAAATCGCACTCTCGATGTCGATCAGTGCACTCTCCTACGTCGCGAATATAGCGGCACACAGACCGTATTTGCACTCTTTGAATTTGTCCACGGCATAGACCTACCCGACGCAGTATTTGAAGACCAGACATTCATGGCCATGTACTGGGCGGCGCTTGACATGGTTAACTTCTCCAACGTAAGCCGCGTCTTTCTTTATAAACACTGCTAGTATTGATTTTTCTTGTAGGACCTGTACTCGTACAAAGTAGAATGCATGAGGGGTCTGGAGGGTAATAACCTTCTTACGGTCCTCATGCAAGCGGACGGTCTCGATCTACAAGAGGCAGCAAATAAGGTCGGCGAACATTTTCAAGATTTGGTGAACGGTTTCAATCGAAACAAAGCTCAACTTCCCTCATTCCTCTCCGTACACGGGGGCTACAATGGAATTGATGCTGATGTTGGCAAATATGTGCACTCATTGGAGCAATGGGTCATTGGTAACTTGAATTGGAGTTTTGAGACTCCTCGATATTTCGGGTCTGAAAACAAAGTGGTTGCGCGTACACTCGTAGTGGATCTGCAAACAACAAAGCGAACAGAATGAAACAGTTATGGTTCATGGATAGAGCTATCTAAGAATTCTACATAGATGGGAACTCGGTTTGTGCAGTATAGAATCGCCACGCCTGTCTTCCATTACAGTAGTGTGGCCCAGAGACTCGGGAGGGAATGTAAATGTTTATATATACATATATGTTGACAAAGTAATTTGGTCTTCTCCTTAAAGCTGCCGCTGTAATTAATCGAGCCCAAAACGGAGGTTACGATAAGAAAAAAAATGAGCACGACAGGGCTCGAACCTGCAGCCTTCTGGTGAAGCTCTTGTAAGCGGAATGCTTACTAATAGCCATCGGGCATCGAAGCCAGATGCGCTACCATTGCGCCACGTACTCTTGTTAGTTGGCAATACATTAAATATTATAAAGTACAATAGAATGAGTGTATGGAGTTAACATATCAGGCATGCATTGAGGTCAGGTGCACTATTACTGCATCTCTTGTTCATGAGTACAGAAAAGTTATGGAAGATGATGCCACAATAGTTCTCCACGAAACCTCTATCGTCATTTGTACCTGTTCTTGAACTCGTCGAGCTAGGCAATAAGTACAACAATAAGCGCATTGTCAATCCGCCAAATAGCCATGAGCATTATGGATAAGACATACACCCAATCCACTCTGGGTAGCATTTCCAGACGTCGATGCGGTGAATGAAATCGAGGGTGATAAATGCGTCTATTGATGCAATGGTAATAGATAATTTTGAAGGTATGTGTATACATGTCACAGCTCATCATGCGGGCCGGGAGATGACTTCTCTGTCGGAGCCGAGGTTGCACTGGTCGTTTCCGAGTCTGAGCTCGAGGTAGTAGAGCTGGTAGTTGATGAAGACGATGTCTTTCGCACTTTCGGTAGCCTTCTCCGCATCAACTTTGTCAAAGAATTCTCCAAGGTCTTCGCGCGCGCCTTCATCTCCGTAGTCAGAATCACAGGATCCTCATTGGGTTTGACGCTCTTCTGTTTCTCAACCCATTCGTTCAACCACACTTCGTGGTCCTTAAGTGCCGCTTCTAGCGAGTCAATCTCATCGACAGTCCATTTCGAAGGGATGTCGTTTGCTTGCTCCGCTGTGAGATTGGCACGCGCCTCGGTGATGAACATCCGCGACATCCAGTTGACACGCTGGGAGTTGTTGAGAGCGGAAGGGAAAGCCTCGATCTCCTTGTAGCGGAATTGAATAGGACGTTCAAGACCCCTGGATAATAGTTAGTAGAGGATTAAGCTTCAGAAACATTACATACTCAATTATGTTTTTCTTTTCCCAGAAATCGATAGTCTGTGCCTCATCGGCATATTCGTGCATCCATAGAAGAGTTTCCTCGAGTTTCTCCTGGATAGCCTTACGTTCTTCCTCTTTCGAGCATTTCTTGAACGGGTTGGTCCCCTCATCCTCGAGCAGGTCGCGCAAACGATATAGGTAAGCCTCGAAGCTATTTCTTGTCTCCTCTCGACGCCTCTTGGCGGCCTCGGCATTGTCCACAGCGATTAGCCTATTCGCTCAAACGTCAATGGTAATCTAGTCATCATCTTTACATCTTTACATACCTATCACGGGCTTTACGCAGTTCCGAGGGGGAGAGCGCAGGGATGGAAAGTGGTCTGATTTCCAGCTTGAGAGGTATGGTGTCTTTGATCTCCTTCTTCTCTAGTTCCGGAGCAGGCGACAGGTCGGGCGAGGATGCATAATCGGTGGGAGATCCCGAGGGAGTTTCCGCCTCATCAGTTTGGTCAATCTTCGCGATGGGGGTCGATTCTGCTGAGTCCGATTCCGATGATGTCTCATCTTTCGATCCAGCAGCGCCAAATAAGCTCTTGACTTTACCTGATAATCCGGTCAGTATATCTAATTCGCTCAGCACCGACAACCACTAACCAGTGAAGGTATCGTCCTTGATCTCTCCGTACGCGACGGCATCTTGGATACCCGCAAAACCCGATTCCGAAATCATAACAGTTGCCTTCACCACAGGGTCAATAGCGCCAGCTTCAGTGAGATTCGTCAGAGCTTCCTTAACACCTATGACATTGACTTCTGAGAGATCGTTAGGTAGTCCTCTGTCGAAGAGACATATTAGTCTCCAAACCGTCAAAGCATAACAATGACACATACCCTCCAAGGTAGCCACGGTATGACATTTTGAGAGAAAAGTCATCCCTTCGCTTGAACGTCAATGTCTTCTTGCTTCCGGTCTTTGAGCTGAATGGGAACACAAGAGTGTTGATAGTCTTCAAGGGTTTTTGGGCTCCATCGTCAGCAAGCTTCGACTCGGACTGGTAAGAAATCTGAATGTCATAGGGCACAATATCCACGACTTTGAAATCCTTCGTCCTGAACTGGCGACTCACAGAGGCACCGTACAAAGCGGCGCCAAGTACTGCCGCTTCATCTGCATTCACACTCGTCGCAATCTTGTTATCCCCGACTGCAGAACGCACAGCGGCTTGAACCATCGGAACGCGTGAGTGCCCACCTGCTAAGATGACACTCGTGATGTCGTTCACTGTGAGTCCAGCGTTGGCAAGTGCATCCTTGATTGGCTGCACGAAACGTGTCTTCAGATCATCGCATTCCTTCTCGAACTCTGCGCGCGATACCTTCGAGCGGTAATCGATATCAAATGCGACACTTTCGACAGACGGAATTGCCTCGGCGTTAGCGCTTAAAATAGTCTTGATGCGGCCAGCCTCTTTCCAAAGCTTCGCCATGCCACGCTTATCCCCTGTGATCGACCGACCATGCTTGCGCTCGTAGTCACGTGCAAGCATGTCCCGCATGCGTCGATCCAGTTCAAGCCCTCCAGCAGAACGGTCGAAACCGACTCCAGCGACCGTGATGTGTGTGCTGTCCTTGCTAGTGCTGGTGCTCTTCGACTTAGAGTCGACAGGGACGGTCGACAGTGAGACGACCGACGCGCGAATACCACCTGCACCTGCATCGTAAATGACGTGCCATTCTTTCTCAGGGAACGTCCGGCCCATTGCATAATTCAGCGCAACAGCTGTGCCGTCATTCACGAGAGCCAATAGTCGAAGGCCGGCAATTTCTAGCGCGTCCACGATTGCGTCCCTTTCGAATTGAGTGTAGTACGGAGGGACCGTAAGTACAACGTCACGGATGGCTTCGCGCGAATCAGGAGAGCCAACCGACTCTGCGAGTTCCTTCACGTAAGAGAATTGCATGGCTATGAGCTCCTCTACACTCCATACAGTGCTGTTGCTGTCAGGTCGGCGAATGGCGACTGTATTTCGGTCCGTTCGGACAATCTCAGCTGCACTGATAGATTTGTAGAATTCGACAGGGTCCGCGTCGAAGGGGATTCCCTGCAGAGACTTCAAGTAACTGAATGAGTCTGTTGGAAAGCGAGCTGCCTGTGAGAAGTCAGCCTTCACGATTCATGAGCGAGAAAGTATAAATCGCTCACTGACGATATTGAAGGCATCTGATCCAAACAACCGATCGTCTCCTTTCCATGCCACGGACGACTGGATCTTGCGTTTCGAATCACGGTTTAGAAGAACATCAAATGGAACCCCAGGCTTCATTAAAGACGCCTTTATCCATTCCGTGCCATAGTCAATTGCTAGAATTGCAGCAGAAGCAGAGTGAGAAAAGACGAAAACACTGAACACAAAGCACAAAGTTAATGAGAGTAAACGTCGGCAGGGCATGGCGGGAGCAAAAACGATCAGTTCGTTGAGGGCATAGACCTTTTATGCACGTAGTGACGTGTCTAACGTCGAGCGACGTGGCAGACAGCGAGCTCGAGGGGGTGAAAGACGAAAAAGCGCACAAAGTAATTACAACAAAAAGTCGTGTTCTTGGGCCAGTACGTGTCATTTCCCACGCTCGCACATAAGCGTGATCCATCAATCTTTCCTTTCAACCTCCATGTTTGCCCAAATTCAAAGAAGGATTGGAAGCCTGACAATGGCTCTTTGACTAACGGTAACCTTCTTGAAGGATATTTAGACCGATCGCTTTCTAAAATCCGGCAATCTTAACGTCTTTTTCACAGCAAGAACTTGAACATGGATGCGGCATCCTACGAATTTGCGCTTGAAAAAGTTGGTAATGCGCATCCAGCAGAGTACATGCGCAATCTTTAATGAACTTCGATGAGCACCCGCTTTTTGTCTGTTCACAGTTGTAAACTATTGATATGGGGACTCGGCAACAACTGTTCCCGCATTACTCGAAGAAAACAACACTTCATGCAAGTCCAATGTGAGATGAAAGGCTTAACCCTTTGACGCGACGATTACTCACACTAATTCATTTCAACAAGGAGTCTCGGTCTTCTGTAAAGTCGGGCTTCATGAGGTATTTCGGCCTCGTTCCCGGTTCAGTCCTCATTCACCTGTTCAACCTCAGCATATAATTTCGTTTGTCCACGTCGTTCCCCAACCAATGGGATGAAGATATCCAGTCTAACGACCGACTCTTGCACTTGAATCTTGTCGCCTCATATGCACAAGCTGCATCAACCGGTGACCTACCGGTAGTGACATGCTTAGTATCCCAATCACCGCCCGTCTTCTGACGAAGACCGTCTGGGCATTGACTGGAGCGAGTACTCGCAGCTTCACTAAGGAGAAGCCGAGCTCTTGGATATCCCATGACTAGAATGCGCTGGAACTGGTTGCTCTTTGACATCCGTGCCTGTCACAGAGTTCGGCGCATATTACGAACTGAATGGTATTCGAAACAAATACTGTCGGTCTTACGCGGCTACGGATGAGCCTGTCTCACGAGTCACTAGTCGTTGTTATCAAGGATCCTAGGTTTACTATGAGCGGTCTACGGTTTTGGGTACAATTTATGAGCGGTATAGTATCTGTGGTGACGACTTTCCTTTCTGTCCTCGATGTTGCAAATTTAGGTTCACAAATCATGCTAGCTTAATGGGCTTGCCGAACCTCCAAGGCTTAAAATAACTCGTCAGTGTTCTCGCTAGTTAGCCGGGTGTTCCAATGCTATCGGGCCAGAGACTTTGAATTTCGCACACGGTTGCGAGGAAAAGAAGACTCAGGTGTAAGGTAGGAGCTTTTTTGTTACCCTCTTCTATCTATGGCATCGCAATATCATCTGTCCACCATCGTTTCTTTAGGGAGTTTTTGAAATCTTTGTCAATGAGAATGCACTCACCTGGGACCGGTTTCTTCGAGACCCGCAAGTTTACCTTTCTTGTGCCACACATTCTTACCTTTCCTACCTACCGCTGATGACCGCGGTCCGTCCCCTCCGGACTGTGCCCCTTCACGCGCCTAGCGCCCTCAACGGACCCGAAACCGACATGACTGAAACCTGCGAGAGCCAACGTGTTATGTGGTTTTCAGTCTATACCTGCCCTCTGACGCATTCAATACAAATTCTGGAATGATGGTACAACCTACCGGAATAATTGCGAATCAGAAAGGAAGATTGTGGAGGCCGAGAGTCGGACAAGCAAGGGTTTCTATGAAGTGCCAACATTGCAATAACTTTCAGAGTGATTTTTTTTTTCGTTTCAAGACATTGACAGCTAAGAGAACGAGCGCTCTGAAAACTTATAAAGCTTGCACTTCTTTTCTCTGACGTCCCTCAAGTCGAGCAGCTTCAGCAAACGACAAACACTCTAGCAATCTATCTCACAATGCGCTTCTCAGCTTCTACATTCTCTTCTCTTGTCGCTCTCGGCCTCTCTTGTGTCAACTCTGCACTCGCCACTCCGGCTCCTGAGGGCATGCGCTTCGAGATGACGAAGAGGAACGAAACGCTCGGCGAGCGCGACCTCGCAAAGCGCTACGACAACGCACGCTTCACTTACTACGAGGTTGGAGTGTAAGTAACAAATGTCCCGGCTAATAATCTAACAATGTAAAATTTAATTCATTTCCCTCTTCGCCAGTGGTGCTTGCGGTGGTACGAACAGCGATTCTGAATGGGTCAGTGCTGGTTTTTCTGTATCTCGACTTTCCGAACTAACAAACCTCCTGCATTAAGGTCGTCGCTTTGAACTCTGACGTGAGAGCGCCTCTTTCTGCATCATAATGCAAAAACTCACCTCAGTGATGACAGCAATACGGCAACGGCCAGTATTGCTGGGAGCAGATCACCATCTACTACGGTGGCAAGAGCGCAGTCGCTGCAATTGTCGATGAGGTCAGTGGTAACTAAGATCGAGTGCCTAATAAATTCTGAAACCTATGTAGTGCCCCGGATGCCCGTACGCTGGCCTGGACCTGTCGCCTTCTCTTTTCTCTTACTTCGCGCCCGAGAGCGAAGGTGTCATATACGGCTCTTGGGACTTCAACTGAGAGCCATCTGCGACCCTAAAGGTAAGTTCCTTGAGAACTGCAGAGGTGTTCTATACTTATCATTATGCAGGTCTCCAACCCGGATTGTACTGTAGTAGAATTTCGTTTGAATGTGTGAGAAGAGCTGCACACCCTTCACACCTACAGTTGTTTCTTGATGTCTATAAGTCGTTGTCAATATATGAAATGTGTTTGTTACTGAAATCGGAACTCATGTACTCAAACCCATATAAGAACGTAGGTAAGGTGAAAAGGTGTACCATTCTCATATTTCACATCATCACATTGGACCCTGTCAGTGGCTGTGCGTCCTTAGAAGTTTGGTCAGCATCTGGTCTCGTATCAAATTCGCAAGAGAAATCCTTGAGCTTTGTATAGCCTGTTGACCAGGCTAGCTACTTCTTTGTGAAGCTCCGCCTGTCTGTGTATATAGACTTACTATGGTCCAGGTTAAATGGCCAATAATGTTCCACAGAAGATAATGGTTTCATATAAATGCAGAACTCCGAAGCGGAGATCGTAGCCAAACTACACTAATATTCGGAAATTTGGAGATTTCTTTGGCCCACTCCTCAATCGGGCTACCGTAGATACTGATCGACAGATCTTGGAAGTCGGTTGTAGTTCCCTGATCGCGCATCTTGTCCTGGACGCAGCCCAGCCAAGACGTCCAACAGCTATTTAGGTATAAATAAAGAGAACGAAGGGGTGGGATAATACCATTTGATAGATCGACTTTCGGGATCCAACTGCCCGTTTCAAGAGTCAATGCGCGTAAGTTTCGGAGATTCTCAAGGGGCATTGTGAATTGGCGGAGATCATCAAAGATGTTGAACTTGAAAGTGAGTTCTTCCAGTGTTGCGTATATGTCGCAACCAAAGAAACAGTGCAACCATTGCGATGGATCCAGTGCCGAATCCGGGCCGGGTTCTCTCTCAATGGAAAGGTGTATTTTGCGAATGGCCGGAGTCGCGAGGGCATTCGCGAAGAGAGAGACTTTTGATGGTGACCAATATGCAAAATGCACCCGAAATGTCTTCAAGTGATGGAGCACTACTGGTGAAGGAACTAGCTCAGCATCGAGCCAATCTGGAAGCAAATTGAGGTCTTCCAGGAAGGGAGCAGATGAGAGTAAATCGAGCAGATGACGGAGGCTATGTGGTCGTGGGTTTTCATCATCATCGCATGGCGATTGAAGCTCGATCGAGAGAGAAGTCAATGAGGGTACGATGAAGGGTATTGGAACAAAATTATAGGCTTCAAGACTGTGAAGATATGGTAGCGTTCAAGTCCGGTAAAAGTGAATGGCATTATCCGGAATTATCAAGGACGGTTTCGTCCCCCACAAGGCCAGGAGAAAACGCAGCAGAAAGGGAACATAATCGTGGCGCATGAATATTCATGGTTCTTTCGCCAAGTTGTGTGATCCAGGGCTCCATTTCCTGCCACAATTGCTCGCACGAGCTCACACTTCAGTGTTCCCACCGATCGATATGTGCAAGCGCTGCATCAACGGTTTGCAGCGCATCAAGCCGGTAGCCCCAGTCATCCGGACTCAGACATAGTTCGACATTCAGACCAACAGCTTTGCTTTGCTCCAAGGACGCATGGATAATCATGTAATTAGAGATGGAAATCCGTAGTTGTGGTATGCCGGAAGCGACCTCATGGAACCGGCGACAAACGAGCTTCAATGGGATCGTGACCCATCGTATACGAATATCATGGAAAGGATATCGTTAAGAGAATTAAGCCCTTTCCGCGTTGGAAAGGAAGAAGGGCTGCCATTATCGCTGAGGTTGTTGCCTGAAGTGAATCGAGGAGATTTTCGAGAAGATGCTTGACACCTGCGAGAGATCTAAGAGAATCCTGCGCTTCGGATATGAGAGGAAGTCCTTTAGACCAATGCTCAAGATGCTTGAGCCTGTGATGCATCTTTAGAGTACAATGGGTGTTTCTGAGCACGAAAATGCACATACCTGCTGAGAATGCCAGGTGCCATAGTCCGTCCTCATCGTAATGTCCCTTGGACCTAAGCAAGGAGTCTACACAAATATCGATAGATCTGGAGTCGAATGTTATCTTTTGGAGGTCATTTCGGTAAGGAGAGTAGGGCAGCCAGGCTCTGCCTTCCAAGTTTTAACTTAAGTTCTCACGCCTCCAACTTCAAGTTGAACTTCCGAGTCAACTTGAGTTTTCAGCCTGAGGCGGATACACAATAATGTAACACAACCACCACAATTCATTTTCTCCATCTGCTTAGTCCTTTCGAGCTTTTATCACCTGAAAAAAATTGGGGCACTGTGAACGACTTCTCGTCAATGGTCTCGCTCAGAAGCTACCTTCTAGAATCATCATCCATTCACCATGGTTTGCAATGGAATTGCCAAGATATGAGCGATGTTTTGGATGACACCAGACAAATGATTTGATGCCTTACCAACATCCCAATGCCAAGGTAACTTTCAGAGTATATTCGGTGCATATTAAATTTGAGTTACACATCAGACTATACAATTCCACTGCGCAATCTGCGTATTCCAACTGCGCTATCTGCGCAAACCTGCTGCGCATCATAACGTGGTCGTAACCGAGCGTCTGCATGCAATTTCATGTGTAATCATATGTGTAACTCATTCCACACTTGCACTTCTTACGCTCATTGATCGTTAGCATCAACTTTCTCCGATGCTTCTCTGATCAACTTCCTATTATAGCATTAATGTCATAGAGTTCCTCAACAATAGTTCTACTATGTACGAGTACTAGAAAGGAGCCGACTCTATATAAAGTCTGGCTTCTGACCACCGCAGACTATCCACAACTCCCACAGCTCGACGTTCACATCCTGATATCTCTGCCTTGACCACTTGTCAGAAGACTTTGATACAATATGAAGGTGTTTATCTTCGGGGCCACTGGCTTCATCGGGTGAGTGATCACGGAAACTATACATGAGATGAACGATATTAACTCGATTACGCTTTACACTGTAGACTCCCTGCGTGCCAGGCTTTCGTCAGGAAAGGTTACACAGTTTATGGTCAAACGAGGAGCGCTGGAAAGGTAAAATTGCTTGAAGAAAATGAAAGTCAGTACACGAGCCGGAAACAAAAGTGTCACTATTTTAATCAGCATTCTCGAAAGTCATACCCGTTGTTGCGGACCCCGCTAGTGTTGAGCAATGGCTGCCTATTGCAGAAAAGGCCGACGTTGGTATGTATCTGAAGGGCTAGGAATTCATGCCGGACGAACAGATTACTTAACTAATTGCTCGATTTACAGTAATTAATTGCGTCGGAGGCTCGGACATACATGCACTTGCACAGACAATATTCGATGCTACCTGCCAAGGAGCGCAGAAGACCCGAAGCTCCTTCGCGCCGAAGTTGACCTACATATACTGTTCCGGTTCGTAGCCTCTTCTCTCTTTCCGGAATGTGCAATAGAAATTTATTCCCTAACAGGTACATGGGTGCATGGCGAAGACCGCACGGAAGTCACCTCCGAGCGCAGCCCTCCGAAGAACACAACACAGCTCGTTGCCTGGCGTCCTCAGCTCGAGCAAAAAGTACTCACCAGCACACACGTCGACGGTATTGTCCTTCGTCCCGCTTTAGTCTACGGGCGCTCGGGATCCATCACCTCCATGCTGTTTGGCTCGGCCCAGCCTGGTCAGGAGCTTGTCTGGGCTGGCCGGAAGGGCGGGCGGTGGGCGATGATCCACGTTGACGACCTTGCTGATGCGTTTTTGAGGCTTGCGGAGGCTGGCCCGATCTGTAAGGGCCTTGTCTTCGACATTGCAAACGATGCGTCGGAGTCGGTTGATGATGTCCTTGAAGCCGTTGTCCGCGTGTCCGGTGCCTCGGGATACAAGTATCGCGAACCGAACACTGGTCAGTGTATTTCGACTTGTAATTAAACCTTGGGTAGTTGATGACTGACGCTGCTCCTAGTTTTCGAAGAGGCTATTGCAACCACGACACTCCTCAGACCGAGTCTTGCGCGTACCCTCGTTGGATGGAGGCCTTATAAACTGAGTATGGTGGACGGCATACGCCAATACTATGCCGCCTGGAAGGCATCTGTGTAGAGAACTTGGTACTTCGTAAGATAGTGGAGCAATAGCCCAGGAGATTTTCAAAGCTACTATTAATTGGCATTGTGGGCCTGGGCTGAGATTTCTACATATTTTTGCCATTGAAAAAGAGAGCACCTACTTATATGACACACCTTTGCTATAAATCGGATGCATAATTTACCTCACTCATAGTGCATGATGATTGTGTCGCTTGATTCTGATACATGTGTATATCACGGAACTTACAAAGAAATAAAGTTATAGCGAAGTTACAAAAACTAATCGGGAACGAGAAGAGTTTGAAATTGTATGTATCGCGAAAGTAGTGCTGCAACCAGAGGAACGTTAAGCTTGCCTCAGGCCTACGTTGAAGTAATAAAGAGTATTCATCCATCAGTTCCCTGACAATTCATTCCGTATACTTTATCACCCTTGTCAGTTGTTACAATCTGCTTAGCGGCAGCCGTAAGTGGAACGGTTGCGCTACATCGAGTACCATGGCTGCAAGCAAGTTCAGGCCAATTTATAGATCTAGGGTGTCGTAGGGAACCTCATACTGGTAGGTAGAAGGCAATGGATACATACGTGTGTATCTAGGCCGCCTTCAGATCGTCGCCCCGGCGGAGTACTACTACTACATAGTAGACTGCAGATCACAACAACTTGAACTTGAAGAATCCTCAGGCTCATTGTGTACGCGAGTTACATTGTGTAGAATAGAATTCCGAAGCTACATTTATTATGAAACAAAGCATTTGAGAAGCTCAAAAGAAACCATAACTCCACAGATACTAGATCAAAGCCCGTTGTTGTGAGTGGGAGATAGTGTAGGATTTGGGGATAGCTACAGCAAGATGTGAATGGAATCAGGAAAATTTCATTAAATCATGGTGATGGCATTAAAGATACGTGACCGTGTGCAAGTGCCTAGTAAGTACGATGTCTAACTGATTTAAACATCGCCACTATCGCGCTGCTCCTTGTCCATCTTCGCTTGTAATTCTGGTGGCAAATTTGAGGTCGGTCCATGGTAATGACGGTGAGCCCTATGCGAAATGAGGTAAGTGAATGGGCAAGTATTCTGGGGTTAGCAGATGGCAGCATACCCTAGAATATACCATGCGCTGGAGACTTTACTTCAGTATCTAATCGCATACATGATGGAGTTGAAAATGCTTACCCAGACAGAATGACAACGCCTCCAGTGATGACCTTGGACGGTAAATGAGATAAGCAACAATGACATTACGATGATCATACTTTAGTAACTCACAGAGGCATAGTTCATATTCTCTTTGTTCACTGGCAATACTGTCGGCAGCGAGAAGATGACGGACACGAAGATCGTCCAAATTATGCAAGTTATGTTCGCCGCCCACCCGAGTAATCCTGAGCCCATGTAGAATGGACCCGGCTTGAAGTTCACTTCCGGATGATTCCTATATAGCCTCCGCCTGCATAACATCACATTGCGTTAGTTTAGCAAATAAGACGGCGCAATAAGACACTGACAAGAATATAGGGATAATATACGATATATCCAAAGCCATTGCTGTTAGCGAGAAGATGGCATTGGCAGCGACGGGGCTCGCAAAATCAAGCAAACCAGGAAGGATACTGAAGAGGGTTGTAGCCCAGATGGCTTGCATGGGTGTCTGGGTAAGCTTGCTCACACGGCCGAAGTAACCACGATCAGGCAGACCTAAGATATGAGGGTGAGGACTAAACAAATATACAGAACAAGATATAAACTTACCATGATCGCGACTGAATGCATAAACTGTCCGCGAACACGCTTGTAGCGCAGTCTGGCAGACAAAGAACGCAGTTAAGCATACAAATGCCTAATGAAGTGGGTCAGAAGCCAATTCGTTCTGACAACGATCGCTAGTTACCCAAAGGAACAAAGCTCCAGTCTTGCCAATGCGGTCGGTCATTATCTATGTGCAAAGATCAGCAACCGGAACGAGTCCTATCCAAGGGATTCGCCGTATACGAACCTGCAGCATTGCATTCGCAGAAGCCCCGGGTAAATTTTCCCTGAGTGAATATTAGAATATGTAATCCATGCCTGCAGTGGATCTGGTCACTTACAGAGGTCCAGAACAAAGGATAAGGACGATGTTCAACAGCCACCCAATCAAGCCAGTTCCGATAACTAGTAAAGACGTCAGGTCCACTGTGAGTATCCAACGAACTAGAAGGAACACTTGCCTGCGATGAAAATAGCGCTAGGGGCTTGGAAAAGATATGGTTAGACTTACAATCATCCGCACAGGTCAGTTACAACGAACCAGCATATGCAGCCCTCTTAACTTCCTCGCTAAATAGACTGTGAGCAAAAAGGTAGGCATAAGATCTGAAGATAATGATACTCACGAAATATGTGCCGTGGCATCGTAATCCTATTCCAAATGTAAGACAAGAAGACAGACATACAAGAACTCCCAGCTCACAGTCATCTAATTATAGTAAGTACGGGTGACATAGAATGAGGGATATTGAATGATCTCACCGTCCATTGCACAGAAAGAAGTCCGAACAAGAATGCAATTCCTGAATTCCATCCGCCGGTCTGATTTACAATTCCCTCGGAGCCAAAAACATATGCTGCGCTGTGCATCTCGGAGCGTGGGGTCATAGCGAGCAGGACAATAATTATCACTGAAGAGGTCCAAGTAAATCTCTAGTAATCGATTTCGATAGTAACAAATACTCACAGAAAGTTGCCCCGAGATTCACAAAGACGAAACCTTTTGTGAACATGGCAAGATACCTTGTAGTGACGGAGTTCTGTCCCAGATCCGGAGCTTCGTCAGGTTTTGTAAAGCTTTGCATAGCAAAAGCACACGCACCAAAATGCCATGAACAACGAGTAGACCCGCGAATAGTCCTACGGTCTTTCCCTGCACAATTAACACATTAAATCTTTCATAACCTCCTATGATAGTGATACTAACCTGGGTGATAACAAAATCACCATCTTTGCCGATTACGACAGCTGCCCAGATCATATTTGCGAGACCGAACTCAGTTGATGAAAGACCCGCAACCTGGCCTATCCGATACGGATAAGGTCATCTTGAGTGAGTGATATTTTGTGAAATGTTTTCCGGCCGGACGTACCGAGAATATTAAGCCATCCCACAACCCACCCAACCTAGCACGCCGAAGCCTAATCAGAGCACGTTCCGCCAACCACCATCAATACCAATCACTCACGACCGCGCGATGTTTTGGAGGGCAAAGTTGTGCGGAAGCCGTATAACTGGCATGAATTTGTGAAATGAGTGGAATGCGACCCGTGAAGTGTATGCATTGTTACACTCACAGTCCTCCACATGTCGGGAACGCACTGACAATTTCAGCGATGGATGCGCCTATCAATATGCATTATCGCTTAGACGACGGATCACGAACGCAGACAGAGTTGACCACGCACCCAAAGTAAAGCACATGGAAGCGCCAAGGATCCAGCACCACACGACCTATGAAAGTCAAATTCAAAAGGTCAGAAGTGGCCTTCAATGTAGGCTTAAAGGAGCTCACGGAAGATGGTCCCCCCAACAGCAACGGAGTATTGAAAGTCGTTGCAATACTAGAGCATAATCCCTAAGATAGACGGCGCTTGAATGTCAATCAGCGTCTTCTTAACATCATTTCCGGAGCTTCCTACCATGATACTGAAAGCAAAACTTATCTACTCGAGTTCGTCAGCCTATCTGCTAACAGATGCATTATGAGTAAGTGCTCACCGTGGCCAAATTTGAGAACTCCCGCTTGAACGATGGAACATATCCCATAGCCTCCAACTCCTTGTCATCGTCGATTAGAGACGACCTGCTCGATGCGACCTTGTAGTCGACCGCCGCATCGACATCGTCGCTCTTCTGGTCGCGATCCTTCTTCCGGCTCGTGAACACCATGGTATAACGTCAAGAAGCAAGGGGTATCGTGGAGTGGGTAGGCAGATAGGTTGGCTATTCGGAAGCTACTTATATGTATGAAAAGATATTTTAACAATCTTTTTCAGCCGGGCGCTCTGGCCCTGCACGCATGACGAAGTTCAGATAGAGATTAAGTTTCCGCGAGGTCTTGCACTGCACAATGTCAGGGCCACTTCAACGATCCCGGCGCTCGGATGCAAAGTCTAAAAATTTATCTCGGCCGACTTTTCCCTCCAAGACCATAAAACTTACTTTTCTCGCCGCGAGACATATCGCATATCGAAGACTGAAGGCTTGGAGAACATGACCTGTACATAAACCAGTTCTGGATAGGCTTTGATAGAAGATGTTGGATGCCAAACCTAGAAGGGACGCCGAACACTGATCAATTTGATTCTGTCAGTCAATGCTCACACGAGTATGCCTCGTGATTCTTTGTGGGGACACGCTGCTTGCCGACCTCCAGATCAGCGGTTTCTTATCGGGCCAATAACGTCTATCGAGTGTTGTGCAATTGTTTGATTCATTGATTCCAGTCTATAAGGTATGTATGGTGATGGTGAGACAGGTATGAACAGAACGCTATTGAAACAGACCCAATGAAACCGTGGTACATCATAATATGTAACTCCATATACAAACATCCATATACATAACCGTCGTGATTTCATACGAATCGTCAATAATCAGAATAAACTGCGAATATCCTCTGCAGGGCGTCCGAGCTTAGCGCATTGAGTTTCAAGCACCGCGAGAGCAGTCGCTTGTCCACGTTGACCTCGACTTTGTTCGCCAAGTGTTGACCAGCCACCAAGGATTTGATCACCCCTGCAATTTTCCGCTGCTTCTGAATGTTGATAAGAGGCTCTATTTGCATGGAAGCTGGCAGCGGCCGTAGGTCTGAGAAGACTTCAGGATGAGCGGGAGCTTTGAAGTTGCCAGATTCTGGATCAATGTCAACAGGCTCGTTCGGAGCAGAAGGGTCAATCAGATCGGGTAACTGGCTGTATCTGTAGAGTTGAGATAGATATACACCTGTGGAAAGAATTAGAGCTCGGAACTAAAATAAGAAACTATGAGACAAAGAGTTTGCTCACCGATGAAAGGTACACAGGATGTCGGTAGTGGGGTCTTCCCGTCCGCTGCTCCCTTGCTCTTATTGCCTGACGACAAAGCATCTGTAGGCCCGGTACTCGACGTAGCAGCATCGTCCTGGCCACTGCTCATGAGTGGCTTTGCATCCACAATTGCGACAATCGCTTTTCGGATGTACCGGAAGTCATCCTCGGCAGTGCAGAACGCCTTGAGATCCTCAAACACCCGCATCTCCCATATGCCAACACGACTCCAGGAGCGCTTCATAGCTCGTCTTACCCATTCACTGTTGAGACCAGAAATGACAGCGACCAAAGTCGCAAAGTTGTTCTGAGTATAAGCTTTCTGTTGGAAGCGTTAAGTAAGCAAAAGTATAAACAAGTGAGAAGGGGGATACTGACCCAGGCAATCCTGATAAATTTTCCTACTACAAGAACACGGTCATGCGGATTTGTCAAGGCGATCTCCGAGACAACGAAGTTCGCAACAAGATTGAACCTTGCGCGAGCGGCACCCAAAACACTAATCTTGCTCTTGCCACGGAGCTCTGCTTTCCTCCGTCGATCCCGGAGATATGACATCCAATCCAGAACATTGTAATCTTCTGTCGAGCGCATCCATTCGTCCGATACAAGCTCTTCGAACTTGATGCCCAGGAAAATCTCTCGATCAATGACAGCGAAGTGCTGTGCTAGGACAGCCGACGTATAGTAGAGAACGAAAGTGCGATGAGCCATCGGAATAGATGCCGTGGGCGAAACCACAAATCTACCGTGCTGAGACTGTGCCCCCTTATTCGCAGAGATTGCTCCTACGGTTGGTGGTTTAGATGGCAACCGACTCATTAGGATCTCCTCAGGCACTGCGTCGTCAACTTTGGGCTTCCCTTCATGGGACGGAGAGTGCTGGGTTGCGTTTATTGGATGTGCTGTCTGCCGGGGCGTCGGCGTTACAGCCTCTATTGCATGCTGGCTCTCGCCGTCACCGATAGACTCGTCATAGGATGGAGGAATCGATGAGTCTTCAGATGACCTCGGCAGAGAGAGAGTGACGTCGGGATCGACCTGCTCGTTTAGGGAGCGAGATGGCCGTGAATGAGCATCGCCTCCATAATCCACTTCAGAACCATCGTCCTGATCGTCATCAGAAACGTTCCTTGCTTGATCATCGCCGAAATCGCCTGCCGCCATCCTTTCCTGAATTGTACGGACCCATCCGTTAACTTTAGCCTCCTTAACGCGTTGCTGTTGGTGATTGATTTGCCCTTCAAGACGTCGGAGAGCAGCATCTGCATCACCTGGATCGTGTCCTTCATCACTCAAGTCATCGAGCAAAGCATTTACCTGCCATTGTCGCAGGTCGCCGAGTCCACGTGGCGACGAAAACGAGGAGCGAGACGATGGTACGTGGTCTGATAATGCAGCACTCTCACGCGATATGATGCCCATAGAAGAAACACTATCCACTGAGCGTCGAACAAATTCAAATTCACGACGTAGAGGAAGCCGTTTCGTCGGGCGAAGGCCAGGGGGGTGAGTAGGGCCTTCAAATTCCTCTTCATTGGATGATTCGTCAGACAAGTAGTCTAGGTCATCTATTGATACGACGTCTGGGAATGATCTGTAGTCATTGTATGCGCCAGGACGATGGATGTAAGAAGCACCATCCAGCGACCTCAATGACCCAGATGAGTAGGATTGGATAGACGGTGCCCGTTCCGCAGCTCGCACGCGGGACAGAGATCTATGCACAGCCGGTCCTACAGGAACACGCATCATACTTGCAGGCGTCGCAGGACGAGATCCCTCATTGTCAAGTGGTGCATTATCAGGGGTTAATTCAGGCTTCGTAGCAACTGGAGTAGTCGCCATCTGTTCGCTCTCCTGAGCATCTTGCGGTGTCAGAACAGGCAACGAGGATGAAGCGGAGGATATATCCTCAGCTTCATTCACCGCAGCCGTAACTGAAACCTCGGGTGGCATTTCTGAAGGAAGCGGAGAAGTTGGACTAGTTGCGATTGGGTCGATCATCTTCAGGTACTGCTCGACACCGCCACGCACAGTGAACAGATCGCCTGCAGCGTTCAGTTCGAGATCGAATGCGGAAACGTCACCGCAAGGGGAGAGCGGCGTGGTAGGTGAGCGTGAACTCAGTACTCGCTTCCATCGACCGAGGCGTCCAATAGTGTTCACAACTACCCTCGACAGCGCAGAATGGTGCACTGGGAGGGATAAAGCCGATGTCGTCTCGGCCATAGGGGCATTCGTACCCGGAGGAAGAGCACGTGCATGCTGTAGAATGGTCAAATGCAAGGGCTGCTGTAAGAGAATCCTGGAGGTCGAGGACGTATTCGTAGGACGAGTGGACACCGAAGTCTTACTCTCGTTTACGCCAGATGTAGCGGGAGCATCGCCTGGCGTGGCAGGGCCAAGCTGATTGGCGAAAGAAGTGAAGCCCTGGATGCCGGTGGAGTCTGAGAAAGGCGAGCTCTCTTCTGGATTGAAGTCTAGATCGACATCTGAGTCTTCTTCCTCATGCTGTGCTGCGCTGACTTTCCGAAGCGAAGCTGCAAAATTTACACCACTCGAGAGGTCGCCGAGGATCTTGTCGATGGATTGCATGACTTTACCCTTCTTTTCGGACTCTTTACTTGATCTACTTTGACGAGAGTGTGCTTCCCTGCAGTCCTTCGCGACCTTCTTTAGCTTTCGCACGATATTCTAAACATAAAACAGTTAGTGGGTTCGGGATCCGCACGGTCTGAATGATCGACACACCCTTGCATCATTATATTTATCCAAAATTGGATCGCGCCAAAGCGTATTTAACCAATTAGCGAATAGAAGACACAGCTCACGATTCGGCAAGAAGTCCACGCGGAAAAAAGTTAACAACCAATAGCGCATTGCGACGAAAGTCCGTACGCGTACGATTTGCTTTACCATAATCTCCTGCTGGCTTAGAGGCTCTTCCAAAGCCCAATGAAAGCGGCAGATTAGCAAGTGGCAGAGGTCAAGCGCGTCAATGTATGTCCGGTAGGTGAGGAAGAAGATTAAAAGTTCGTCGTAGTCAAATTGAGATGTCAATTGCGCAATCCATCGTTCGATCGTAGCTGCCATGAGAACACGTCGAGAACTGTCTTCAGAGTCGTCCACACTGGATGTCGCACTTGATGCAGAGGCTCCAGTCTCATTCCGGGATGGTGAGGATGTACGAGCAGAAAGCCCCGATTTCCCCTTTATACTCCTCTTACGAGAGCTGATTGAGTACGTATGTGAATGCGGTCGCGATCTTGGCGGCGAGACTGCATCTTCTTGGACAGAAACTCTTTGTTCATTAAGTGGTGCAGCGTCTAATTCACCCCAAATTACAAAACGCGGATCGTCCCTAGGAACAGCGCCATCAATAGTCGACAGTGACAGTTTGATTGTAGGCTGTCGTGAAGCAGCGCTGTCCAAGGCATCGAGCATCGGAAGGCCACGATAGTTCTGTATCACGTCGAAAACGGTTGTGGGATAGCGCGTGAAAATATTTGTCTCAACGGAGGGTACAGCCCGCGTGTGAGGAGGGTATGTTCCAGACAGGTCAGTCAGCGTTAAGTCTCCTTGTTCGGCAGTGGACGCAATTGAATCGTACGAGTCTGGTCTGTGAGGTTCTTTCACTACATCAGGTGCAAGTGGAACAGACGCATCTAATTCCGTATCTAAGGGAGCTTCTCCTTGTGAGTCCGTAGGTCTTGCTCTTGCAGTCATTGCTGACTCGAAAGATTGCATTTCGCGAATTATACCTGGCAGTTGGATTGAAGAAGTTCGTTCCGGAGCGTCAAAGGCAACATCATGGCCGAACGGATGATCGACCAGTAACTTTGCGTGAGTAGAACATACGTCTTCATCCGGAACACTTCCGTCGCTAGGTGTTAGAAGACTGTGTGAGGAAGGAGTCATACTAGACGCAAGTGGGGATAACGGCGTGAACGATGCGGATGCCCAACCCATAACAGATGAGAAAGCGTCTCCACCTGCCTTCGATCCTTCTGGCGGCGGGACCGGCAGGGAGGGAATGATAGGACGAGGCATATCGGCTCCGGTGACACTATGTGAATGTGCTCTACCAGACGGAGGGGGCGGGGAGGTGACCTTCTCAGCATCACCAAAATATCCACCACTCGCGTTCGAAGCTAGATCTGGGATTGACCGTGGCTTTCTCAGCTTTCGTGGCCCACTGAAGGAGGACGAAGAAACTTTGCTAGCTCCTTCTTCTACAGGTCGGATCGGCGGAGTAGGAAGAGGCCCAGCCGTCGGTCCAATACCTTTTAGAAAGCCATTGATGCTCATTCGCGAGCGCCGCTTGCGCTGCGCCTGAGAGGTCCCGGACGAGATAGATTGTGTATCGGTGTCTAATTCTGGTGTTGGTGAGGGCTCTGTGGCCTGCGCTCGCATGCCAACACGGTAAACCTGTTTTCCATGCTGATTGATGATAGCAGTGATAATGTATGGCGATCGCATGTCCTTATTAACTCCTATTTGCTGGTCATATCGGCGCTTCAGCTCTCGAGCAGCGGGTCCAGATGTTGTCTCGACGAAACTGCCATCAGCTGGTTGTACTATTCAGTCTCCGAGAATAAAATAAGAGTTATTTGAATGAATGCTCACCAGAAATCGAGATATCAGCAGATAGAATCTCAGGCGGCACATCCGCGAGGCCACCCTCCCCCTCATTCACCTCCGATAGCGCGAAGCTTGTCTGGCTAGTGTTTGTCGCCGGCTTCGGTATGGGCAATAGAAACTTGCTCCCACTGCTGCCCGCGGTGTTCGACACGCTTGAATCAGTGGGTGACGCGCTGCCTGGCGAAAGCGTGCCTGAGGTCAGCACTGAGTTCGTACGCGATCTCGAATTTGCATCCTCGACTATTTCCACGTCCACAGTGAATAAATTCGGATCGGAAAAGTCGGGAAACGCGTCGTCGTCGTCTTCTGCTGTGGTCACAACGGACAGGCGCACGGACGAGCTGGGTGTCGCAGGCTCGGTCGTCATGTTGAAATTCGTGTAAATATCGCAGAAAATCCAGAGAGAGGGGGTAATCTACAGAAGCATGGATTCAGAGCTTTAAAGGTAGTCCTAATGTTTATTATATCGTAAAAGTCGTTGAACGGTGAGTAGCCAGTTGGTGGTTAATGCGTAGGCGTTATATAGGGAATGTTGTCTTTTGTTGTGGTCACTTCTGTCTTTATTTAGTAATATTTGATGACCACAAATAGTGCATTTATTTAAATCTTGAAAGAAGACAATGGCACGCTCTGCAGATTATATTTGTGAGATTCTGGGCCTTCTAGGCCAACATTGTGGAATTAAACAAGATTTAATGTACTGATGTCCTTTGTTAGCTTTCAACATCAGTAATACAATGCTCATGATGAATGCATGCAATGGGGAAATTGCAGCTAAAATACTGTGAATTTTACAGTACAAAGTACTATAACTTACTACTAATGGACCGAGAGTACTTGAACACAGACTTGAGATATTTGTAAAGGCTTTAAATGCGACAAGCACACCTGTGATACACCTGTCCTTGCGTGAAATAGAGTCGTTAGAGGAATGGACGTCTCCAATTCCTCAGATTCGGGGGCCCGGGGACTGTAATAGCTCTTCCGCAAGCTCAAAAAGAAGTTCGGCGCTAGGATACCAATCATCATGATAGAGAGAAACAGATGGTCAAATGCAATGCTAAATATCTGTTTTTAGCGTAGAATGAATCATAGAATATAATGTATTATGGGAGCTTCACTCACATTTTCGCCAATGATGAGCCCTATGAGAAGACCTGAGCCGAGCATGTGAATGATGAAGATACTAATTGAGCGCGAGTCAAGATTATCCTTCCGAGAGAAAAGCGCGCGTACATACGATAGACAGTATTGGATACTGTGTTGAATGAGTGTATCGATTAAGCTTGGCTTACTATCATGATGGAGCCTCAGGACTCTGTGACTTTTGCGTGCCTTGTGGATGATGAAGGCAAACGAGACAGTCTCGTTTAAGAAGAATGGAGTCCAAAATATAGGCGTGAGGTCACCCTGGACGGAACCTCCTGAAGAGCTAAGGTTCTCACTGAGGCCGAAAAATACCCCCCAAAACCCAAACAGTATCCAGATACCCTAGCAGTTCCTTCACCAGAGCGTTATCCCAAGCACTTGCGATGAAGTGATTTCAACTTGAAGGGTATCAACTCGAGCTTTCCAGCTGTCCATATTTATGCCATAATTTCGGGTTGAAGATGATGTGGTCTGTGCGCTCATGAATGTGATCAGTCTGTGGTCAATTCTTTCAGCCTCCATTGGAGCTCTAGATGGAGATAGCAAGCGCACTGATGACTAAATATGTCACAGCTTCTTCCATTGAGTATATTCTGTGAAATCTGATCAAGGTATGAGATACTGTCAGATAGGGACTGCTAAGAATAGATATAATTTCACCCACAAGATATCTCTCACCTCCGGCGGCGAAATCAATGATTCTCGGTTCTCGGGTTTTAATCTTGACGATATCAGAATTGCAACTTCGGAACTGCTTACGTATCTTCGACAAGACATCCGCAAGCGAATCGAACACTCAAGGATGTCTCCTGGACCACTGGACTCATTCGTAGAAACCACTGGTAGTCGTTCCTCCTACCTCCCTTATAAGTGGTTTAGCGCAATCAGAATGAGTCGATGCACCCGCTTCTAAAATCCCTATAAAGAGATTCCATCTTTCAAACATGTCAGCAATCTTGTATAAAGCATCTAATCTGAAGAACTCATAACGAACAAATTAATTCGCCATTCTAGCAAGATATCTGTCACCGAATCTTTCCCCCTCGGTATCTCTTTCAGATATGCCCATCGTCTCGAGAGACTGAAGCGCTAAAGAAGAGTGCCTCGAAGAGAAGTTGTTGGCAAAGGAAGGCTCTTCGGCGCTGATGTCAAGATGCAGCGAGACATGTGCTAATCAAGATGATCATTGTCACAGAACAAGGAGAAGCTCATCATTGAGTTATTCGTCGCCGGGACAGGATGTAGATGATGAAAATCTTCCATTTCGAGAGTGATGATCAAGATGACAGCCTTAGCAGTAGTTGTGCTGACCATGAAGACAAGACGATGGTACCTCGGACATAAATGAGCATCCACATCAGATTCAATGCATTAGATATCTCAAGAAGGGCCTCGACTCAATCAGAGAACCAAGCTCATAGTCTTGTCGCACATCTAGCGACGGAGCGAACTTGAAGCTGGGTTCCTTCCTTTCGCGCCGTAGTTCAAATGAGAGGTTACCTCCGCATAATCAACTCTACGTATTCCGCATCGGATTTCCTCCAGCCAAAACGGGATTTTCCATCAATTGTCCTCGCGATGTCTACACCAGACAAGGAAGTTTTTTTTTCGTGAAATGTTGCAGATTGCTACTGAATGAGATGGTGATGACTGAGCGTGAAGTCGAGTTGCCTCCGATCAGGCACTCACTCACGGTAGCCCCACTCAATTCTGTGTTGGTAAGGTGTGTTGGTATTTTGCTCGGCATGACAAGTTACCATGCGAGCGGTTCGGACCAACGACACCAACACAGTCCGGAACTGAGAGGTTGTGTTGGTAAACTTGAAAAATAATTGATCCCGCATGCATGCTGTCAAGCGGAGCTTAGAATTTCACAAGTTTAAGCCGGATTCGGTAGCTTACACATGCAAATTGCTCAAAATGTCAAGCAAGACCGATTTACCAACACGACCAACAGCGTTTTTCGCTGTTGGTGTTGTTGGTAAGTTTTGTCGCTCAAAAAGGAAGCCACCAAGGTCCCGGGTCTTTTAAAGTTCAAAATTTTTGTCCCAGAGAAACGGTACAAGCCTCTGCCGATACCAACACACCTTACCAACACAGAATTGAGTGGGGCTGGTGACTCACCTCACTGGGCTGTGGCAGCGGGGTCTCAAACTATCAAATAATTTGAACTCCGCCATCCTTTCAAACCCGGTCCCTGCGGTCTCTGGAGCCTTCAGCTTTCAAGGTGAAGCTTTCGAAAGTGTGCTGAGTTTTTTATTGAATATCAGACTACATTATGACGGAAGCGAACATCACATCATTCAAGCTCGAGTACTGCTGTATTCGCACTCTACCTGGGCGTCCGGACGATTATAACATGGTGGCAATCTGTGCGAACTATATGCGTGAAGATGAAGATGAAGTACCTGCCTTTGGGGACATCAAGAAACTGTAGGAGCTCCTAAGATTCTCAGAGCCACCGGGATGGTACGTCGACCACGAACAATGGGGATGGAGGTGCCGAGATCGAAGGACATTCACTGGTTGACTTACTTTCTAGTTGTGTTGATGTAATCTTCTGGTTTCCGCTCTCCTTCATACGGTCCATGCATACTGTAAGTTTAATCCCGGTTGTATATCGAAGTTAACATCAATGATATTGGAGTACCGTTACGACGCTTCAAGCGAGTCCATCGCAGCCTCCGACTCTCCTCATTTGAACGCGCAGCGTACCCATTTGCTAGTAACAACTTTGTATTATGCGAATTCAGTGAGACAGGCGACAATAACAGACGTTCAGGAGAGCAGTGCTCAAGTGGAGGTAGGATTGCGTTGAGCGAAAGACGTGATGAAGATACTCTGTGGGTTGGGCGATGAGTTTACTATTGGTCGAGTTTTATTCAGTATTCCCCGCCACGAAGCGTAGCGTAGTAGAGGGATGTGTGACCGCGAAAAAATTATCGAATTGTCAGCAAGTAAGCATTACAAATCACATATTGTCCAATCCTATGTCTCCGATCCTCGGATCAAATCACTTTTGAAACTGTTTTTTGCTCAGGGTCATACATTTCTCGTGCATACCTGCTCTTCTTCCTTCTTATAGCTTTTTGTATGGCTTTTACGCTATTTTTATACTTTTCTTCTCGGTTTTAATTTCTTAAGCCCCTATGTCCTCCATTATCTGCTATTTTCTTCTCCATATCTTTGCCCTCTTTGTACATACTAATATGCATTCGCCCCTTTTTCCCTCCCTCTTTCAAGTTCAAGTTTCCTTCCTTACCCTGATATCCGCATTACTCCGCATCGCACAAGTTGCCCCTCGAATAGTCTACAACAAACATCCGCTCCTCCGCCATCCGTTATGGTACTCAAGCTCTTTGCACTCTCGCTTGGACACTTTCATTCCATGAAACAGTGCCTCATCATCTGCAGTTTCCTTGCGAAGAAGCTCGATCACCCGGAGCTCTTGGTTCAAGAGGTAGACTTGACGTGAGCGTGCACGGAGGCCCAAGTGTAATGTAACGCTGACCTGGCTTGGGTTTCACTCACTTCTGTTATTCTGGACTCTCGGATTGTATTCTCGGCGACTGTTCACTTTGAAGGACAAGAACCGATCGTTCTCGTATTCGGACTGCCCTTCAACAGACTCGACTTCAGCTTCAAGACGGCTAGAAGACTTCAAATATCAAGCATCATCAATCGGACTTGATACATCCTCATATACATAGGGCACACAGCATCACATCAATTCAAAATGAACGGCATGAAGGCAGTGTTACCCAGCGACCAGGTAAGCTTTTTTGTCATTGTGTACGCTTCTGCCACTCACACCGCGCACAAATCTATCAAACTCAGTGGCTCATACGTTAACCCTGATGCCTATCGACGATTATCTGTTTGCGCTCGTTCATGGTCACTTGGCCAATGTTCTATGCTGTCCAGTAGCTGCAAATGCGACACTCTTTGTCGATCCCTCTGCTTATTGCTTTACCTAAAGTCTCTGCCGATGAAGTATTTGTTCTTACTGAAGTTTCGTCGCCAACGGTCCTTGAAGAGGATCCGCCGTAATCAACTATCCGATATGCCTTGAACCAAACTACGGCCGCTGCAAAACACCCTGCATTATCGCCTGCCAACGAAGAACTAGGACCTCTTACCGGGGATGCAATGGCTATCTGTACTATAGCTGATCCATTGTTGGACGCGGAAAAAGTAGATACGCTGAGATGCTTGGCAGACCTCAATGCAGAAGCTCCTGTGGGGTGATGATGCCTCTGAGAGTGCGTTAGACTTAGAACGCAAGATAGTGGCCCCGTCAGACAGTCGAACTCGACCTCGACCTCTCGAACCTTTGCTTACCTAGTCAGTCCTCATCAAAGTCTCTAATCAAGAAGCCGATTCGCCCTGCTCGCATTCGAAGCCTACTGGGTGTGGCAGTTGGCGGCATCAAGAAGCAGAACACCTCCTTACGAACCGTCGGAATCCCACTGTTATCTGACACAAGTACACTCGTCGACATTGAGGTACTCATACCAAAATACGCAACAAATGGCCCACTGGGC
The DNA here is from genome assembly GCA_910574455.1 of Trichaptum fuscoviolaceum. Lineage (NCBI taxonomy): Eukaryota > Fungi > Basidiomycota > Agaricomycetes > Hymenochaetales > Trichaptaceae > Trichaptum > Trichaptum fuscoviolaceum. The sequence goes on along the minus strand of CAJSYZ010000009.1, from coordinate 1,599,305 downwards.
AAGGTTGTTGACAAAGCAAGTGCGGTTGGGGACAGAATCATGAAGAAGGCCATTTGTCAGGAAGAGGACGCTTCACCATTTTTCAATGCAGTGAACACTACTCTTCCTGGGAATGCGTATGGCGAGAACATGCCTCAAGACTCAGTCACAATTGGTAAGACAATCCATTTCTTGCAGAAGCTACCTATACTAACGATACAACAGATGCCGACTCTAGTTCACCCACTGTATATGAGATAGGTACTCAGGGGGTGGAGTGTAGCTAAAAGCCCAACAAGAAGAACGAATGAAAGAGACATAAAGAAAAGGAGAAACAACGAAGGAAACAACGAAGGAAACTAGAAAGAGTGTCGTCCATTCGCAGAACCGCCAATTGTCCGTAAGACAATAACTCCGCGCGTCCGTCGCACGAGAGAAACCCAGAATAAAAGAAGCTCCTAGCAAAAGAAACAAGACGACCGGGTGAACGCGCCGATGCGCAGACACTCGTCGCTCGTCGCTCGTCCGTAAGACTCGAAGTCCGCGACCGCCGCGCGCCCTCGCAAGAAGTCCGGAGACAAGAAACAAACTCCAGTCAAATGATGGCTGTTGAGCCCCGTTCTCGTCGCTCCGTCGAAAGAACTAAAGTCCTGCCGAACGCGCCCACAGCGCAGACGTCAGACTCGTTCTCGTTCTCCCTCTCACTCACGTAGTGGTTGGGGGAAGAAAGCTTAATTTTCACACGGTGAACTTGATGCGACTAACACAAGTGAATATCGCGTGTGAACCGGCTACTCCGGCCACGCAAACTATCCCGAACCGTTGTCTTTGTTCCCGAACCTCAATTGTCCACACATTTTCACGCCACTCGCGCGCGCCGCCACACTCTAAGGGCCTGCTCGGATCCAGCGATAGTGCGGCGACAGATAGCCTTTTAAGGAGATTGGCGGGCGGTAGTCAAGGCCAAGACCGGCCTACTCAATTGAAAAATACCTTGATCCCTCCCGCTAGCTCCCGCTACCACCGGATCCGAGCAGGCCCTAAGTGTCCGGCCGGTCGCATGTCCGTACGCATGTCCGTACGGTCGTTTGCTCTTCCACTCATTGCATTGACTTTTGTGTGATCGCCGGTGACCTCCGTACTTAGGCAGGACTACGACTCGTGCTCATGTACAGTTTTCCCCTCCCTATTTGGCTTTCGAGTGTCAGCCGGCAGCATTCCTGCTTGTCCGGTGTCCGGTGTATGCGTCCGGTTTCCGTACAAACACTGGATGCAATCCAGGTGTTACAATGGACATCTTGCTTACCACATTTAATGCATTCCCCGTGGTTTGCTCAGACATTCGTGGCGGGGACAAGCTGGCTCTGACAGCGCTATATAATACATACTAATGCATGAAAATATTAGATTCAATATCGAACGAGTATATGTAAGTAAGAAGACATTTCGAGTTTTTATATTTGGCATAACAGTGCTAAGAAAACAACTATATGTACTTTGACCGTCTTTCGGTTTTACTTCTAAAAGCTTTGCTCATCAGTTATCATCATACAGCATACATGCCCTTGTGCATTACGGAATACAATTAAACACCGGCTGCCTTATCCTTCTGAGCAGCGTACACGAGCAAGTCGCATACACGCTTCGAGTAACCCCACTCGTTGTCGTACCAGGAGATGAGCTTCAAGAAGTTGGAGTTCAGCGCGATACCCGCACTCGCATCGAATATAGAGCTGGCCGGGTCACCGATGAAGTCTGTTGACACAACGGCCTCATCAGTGTATCCAATGATGCCCTTGTATTCACCCTCAGACGCTGCCTTTAGGACCTTCTTCACCTCGTCGTAAGGCGCCGCCTTCTCGGTGCGCACGACGAGATCAACGACTGAGACGTCGTTGGTGGGGACACGGAACGAAAGACCGGTAAGCTTGCCATTGAGCGAAGGGATAACCTTGCCGACGGCCTTGGCGGCACCAGTCGACGATGGGATGATGTTACCGTTAACACCACGTCCACCACGCCAGTCCTTGTGTGAGGGGCCATCGACGGTCTTCTGGGTTGCGGTCGTAGCGTGGACAGTGGTCATCAGACCCTCAACGATACCGAAATTGTCGTTGATGACCTTGGCAAGGGGTGCAAGGCAGTTGGTTGTGCAAGAAGCATTGGAAATCTATTGGAATATTGATTAGTTACGTCATGATACTATGTTTGCGCGATCGATTGTCCGAACTCACGATCTTGTACTCCGGCTTGTACGCATCCAAATTCACACCGCAGACGAACATGGGTGCATCTGCTGAAGGAGCAGAAATGATGACCTTCTTAGCACCACCCTTCAAATGAGCAGACGCCTTGTCAACCGTGGTGAAGACGCCGGTCGATTCTACGATATATTCAGCACCGGGCGTTTTCCAGTCAATGTTGGCCGGATCCTTCTCTGCGAAGACAGTGACGTGGTGACCATCGATGACGAGTTTGCCGTCCTCAGCAGCAACTGTACCCTTGAAGCGGCCGTGAACGGTATCGAATTTGAACATGTAGACCATGTAATCAAGGGTAATGAAAGGGCTATTTAGTGCATATATCCAAAGAAATATCGAGATAATCAGAGGAACACAACAATATAAACCACGATTAGCGTGCTGGATGACTGTGAGAGGTTTAAACACGCACTCGTTGATCGCAACGATCTCAATCTCCGGGTTTGCTAAAGCATTACGGAAAACGATACGGCCAATACGACCTGCGCATTATCGCCACCACAATCATGCGCATATAGCGACACCATCCGACGAAATCGTCAGCAACAAAAGTCTAACCTCAAAAGCATACACTACACTCACCGAAACTAGTATCCGAACGTTCATCATCAGCTTGATTCCACTGCATATAAGGACCAAGCACCCAACACTTACCCGTTGATACCGACTTTGACCTAGGCATCAAAGAGACGCGTCAGAAGTCCGCAACGAGTTGACAGCGTGTCGGGCAGCACTCACCATTTTGTCTAAAGTACGTTGAGAAAGTTTTGGTTAAACGGTGGAGATGGTAGAGCGATAAACCACGCGATGGTGGAAGTTGGGGAGAGAGGAAGGAGGCGAGGGTGGAGGGTTTATATCATATTTCAGCGTCATCATGTTCGTAATCGGGTTTACTTACTTTGGGGTTTCTATTTTGGGACTGATGCCGAGATGTACTCGGGTCATCGGCCCTATCAAGAAGGTTCTTACAGTTGAGTCAGAAGCCATCGGCCCAGACTCCCCGAAACAGGAAATAACTCTTCGTGAAGAACCGGAACGCCGACATCCTTTTTCTTCCTTTCTTGAATATATGTTGGGTTTGTGCTCGGACGGCCTCGATATCACGCTCAAATGGCCCGGAACTCCTTCATCTCCTTCATCTACCTTCAACGTCGTCCACAACGACGAGCACAAGCTTTCCGAGCGCTGCGACGACGACGCGCACTTGATAATCCGCAGTGGAAACAAGTCGGCCGAACGTGTCCGGCAGTGCTCTCGCGTAGAGCCACTGAGTTTCATCGATATGCCACATTACTCAGTCTCTGCTAGCTGGCTCGGACGGCTTATCTTGTTGACGCAAGATGCTGGAGTATCAGCGCCGTGCTTAGAATCTCTTGATGCTGCAATGGAAACCTGGGTCATCCCAGCAACGCCGAAGACGCGCCGAGACGAACGTGCGATTACCCACAGCATCAGTCAGAACGCATCCAAGACTTACCAAGAGGCACTTTACTCTTCATTGTTTTGTTGCTTGGACACCCACACCACAGCCTCGTTCGCAAATTTGCGGCCGATTTTTGCCTGGCCTCAGCCAACGAATCACACTCTCAAGCATCTTTGCCGCACTAGACCGCTATGAACAGTACTAGTCGTCATCATTGCTCTCATTTGCGGCGCTCATGCGGCAGACAAAAAGCTCTTGCTCACGATCTATCACCTCGTCTCCGCTTTCTTTTTCCGATCATCAAATGCGAAATTTGTTGAGGCCTGTGTAGAAACCAGTCCGGTTCTCGATCCAGCCGGTCGAGATCAAATGTCAACTTCCCTTTCGCATCTACAGTCCAGGCTTCTCGGTATTGACGCCGTGATGCTCCAGCTCGACCTCGGCCGCAAGGGCCATGAACATGAACAAATTCTCAAGACCCTACATGTGTTTGTTGAAGAGGTGAACGGTGTTCGGTTTCATCAAACCGCTGTGTATCGCATCGGTGGTACCGGGAAGCTGAAGTTGCACCCGGTAACCCTATATTATGAATTTAATCGTCTGAAATAATATTTAGAGCGGCCGTCAGCAAGAGTTGATGGTAGAGCTCTGACGAGTGAACGATCAGGCTGATACTTTCTGCGATGGAGGCAAGCAAGTCAACGGAAGTGTACGAGATGGGAATAATGGCGTCTATGACGAAGGACCTGCACCTACAACCTTTCATTTCGGAAGGACCAGGCACGACCTTCTCCGTGTAATGAGTTCGTTAGAATCCATAGCCTGCTGTACCTGAACTCGATCCAGGAATACAGTTGCGAGTGAAGTCGGGGAGAAATCCAGACGCGAAGCATATACTCGGACAGCTACTATTTCCCAGGCGTACATAGGCTCCTATCTTACTAGTGGAAGAGGATCAAAACTTCGAGTCGCGACTTTCCCCGCGTTCGAAACTGGAAGATACCATCTATAGTTCTCGAATGGTTGATATTTGAGAAGTATCGAGATAGGTTAAAAGTTTATTTTACCATTTATTTTCATGATGACGGGTGTCACAAGTAATAACAATATCGGGGAAACGATACATGAGCCAACATATGTACGATAGAGAAATAGAATGAAAGCTGCGAGTACTACAGTAAGTGGATTGTGTTAATAAGATTGGACAGAATACGTACCATTGCGACCAATAAAAGCAACCTAATGATACGATGACTATGATACAGGAATACCATTTGCCTGCCCATTTGTCGACTGTTCGTTGTCGTCGGCATACGTGTCTGCTGACGGTACAGCTGCTGATTGAGCAGCGCCGACAGCCACTTGCGAGCTTTGCATCACTGCCACATCCCTGTGCTCACAAAGTGATCAACACGCGACTTCTTTGCAAGCGAAAGCAAACGTACCACTTGATCTGGAACCGCGTCACCCTAGGCTTCGTGTTGATATCCCTCGTCAGCAAGTCGAAGCGGATATCCGACGGTGGATTCTCTCTTAGTTCCTCGCTCTCGTACTCCGTGTTCTGGTAATAGCCCACACGGACAAACTCCTGATCGTTGTACGACCCCGTGAGGATGAGCGCCGCGACGCCAAGCACGTCTTCTTTGGGTATACGACTTGGATCGGGTGCAGGGGATGCGAACTCGAAGGCGTTGACCCCTACGGGCACGGGTCCGACGAGACATGAATCGAGCTCTTGATCAAGTTCTTCGTTTCCCGGTGAAGAGACGTATATGAGGCGCCATTCGAGGTCTGTTTAGGGGTGAACCTTTGAGAATAAGTTTCAAATGAGATTGAGAGTGAATACGTGCCGTCTGGTAGAGGTGCCATGCACTCAAATAGCACACGGAACCGGTAGGGTTCCGAGAAACGAGCAGGGTTGTTGAGGAACTCTACGTTCTGTATTATTTTCGTCATCAATGCAATTACAGTTAGTCGGTATCGTTAAAATACCTTAATTTGTACGATTGACATAATGCTGTTTTCTTGAGAGGTTGATTATCACAGGCTAGTGGCAGAAGGCAAAGAATAAGAGGCACGACACAGACACGGAGTGGAAACCCTTTGACGCGACGCGTCCGAGTCGCGGGCTCAAAGGGGAATCTGCACGTGACTGACACACGTCAATTAATTAAACATAATACGCGTATTCTTCCTAACAATTCTTGGGATCGCATTTGATCAGCTGCGAATTATTAGCAGAATTATGCGCATCATAAGGACAAGTTTCTAGCTCAGAAATACTCTTTTGAGAAGGGCCAGTGTCTTACAAGGTCCGCCGAGTCAAGATCCCAAAAAGGAAAATTGCCAGAACTTTCGCGCCTTTTCCGGTTGTGACCACTGCCTCCTCCTCCTTATACAGCAACCACGATTGCGCAGTGTCTTCTCGAAAGCTCGAGGGGCCCCGACGAAATAACAGCAATGAGCTACGCAAGCGCCCCGTCGGGCTTTTGTATAAATACTTTGCATACCGCCATCCCCACCATCCAGATCTTATCCTGCTTTTCAAACACAACACATATCCTACTCCCCGCATCCCGCCCTCACCGTAACACATAACATACGATGATGGCGTTCAACTACCCTGGAGCTTACAGCTTCTACAGACCTCGCCCTCAGCCTTCTGGCTATGCTTGCTATCCTGATGCCTACGAGAGCGCGGGCGACAGCTACGCCAACACACTCTTCGCGCCACCTTTCACTCGCAGACGCCCCTCTCCGCCTCCAACGACTTTCCTGCCTCGCAATGTTTCTCAGAACGACTACATCCGTGCCCTAGCGGAAGAGCAGGCCGCTCGCAGCGCACTCTCAGAAGCGATCCAGCGCGAGCAGGCTGCTCGTGTACGGAGGGAGCGTGCGGAAGCAGAGGCACGCGCGAGGGCACAGGAGGAGGCGCGCCGAAAGGTACTGGAGAGTGAGTACAAGCGCCGTGCGCGCCCGCAGACTATCTACGGCTATCCGTTTGGTTACCCACCAGAGTACTACGATAACGAGGAGGAGGACGATGCCGAAGACTCCGCCTCGCCTTTCGATGCCTACTTCTATCCATCGAAGCCTACCGCTCTACCGACACACCGTCGTGCTCAATCACAAGTGCGCCCACAGGCTCAAGTCCAGCCACAGAGGTCGCATTCGCAGACACGCGAGTGTCCTCATGTGCGCCAGTGCTCTCCGATGATGCGCTCAACCACTGTGTCTTCTGATGAAGAAAAGGTATGTTTAATCTGCTTCCTCGTATTGATTACAGGTGCTTATGTCGCCTTCCTTCAGGTTTCCTCTTCACCTAAGGGCGAACGTATATCAATTCCGATCACTTCTCCCGGTGAACGACAACCCGCACCAATTCGCCACGCCTCTCCTGTCCGTAAGGAGGAAGCGGCCCACCCCGAGGCAACTCCAGAGCAGAACGACGCGGCAGCAAAGATCCAAGTAGCATATCGCTCACATGCTGCGCGTGTCTCCGCCCTCGAACAGATCGACTCTATCCGGGCTCGCTTAGAAGAGCTCCGCAGCAACTTCACTTTCCCTGCCGATCTCGACTTTGAAGAAGACCCCGCATCTTATCTTGCTTCCTATCCTCTCGGCCGCGAACCCGCCAAGCCTGTATCTCAGACCGAAGAGGATGCCATGGACGTTGAGGACGATTCAACAGAGCCACCGCGTCCCAAACTCGCTTACACTGCGCGCAACGCGCCCGTCCACGGACACGAGGATGCGCTGTTGAAGCTTCTTCAGGCCCTGGACACTATCGAATCCGGCGGTGACCACTCGGTGCGTGAGAACCGCCGCGCAGTCGTCAGGGAGGTTGAGGATGAGCTGAGGAAGGTGGACGAAAACGTACGCTTGAGGTGGAAGGCAGTGCTTGAACGTCTGTCGGCTAAGCAGGCAGAGGAACAGGCAGTCGAGGAGAAGGAGGTCGAGCAGGGAATGGTCGTGGAGGAGTCGGTACCCGAAGCGATGCAAGAGCAGGAGATGGCTGCCGAAGCATCGGAGCCGGTGCCTTCAACGTCGACTTCAACAACTGAAGAGGCGATGGACGTCCATCTTCGCAACCCGAAGCAACACAAGCTCCGTCATCCGACGCCATCGTCACAGAGCCTGAAGACGACGAGACCAACAGCACCATGTCTGCGTCTATAGAGTCCTCCGTTCAAGAGACTCGATTCGACCCGACGTCTGCATCGGAGCCAATCATCGAAGAAGTCGAGTCTTCCGACTCCGAGGCAGGCGAGTCGTTGACAGCACCTCAGCCACTCTCCGTTTCTCTACCCGTCCATCACGGGGGACCTGAAACGCAGCCTGACACCAACGATTCGCTACCCCATTCATCGATTCAGCACTATGACTCCGACGTACCTGCGGTCGTTGTCGATCCGATGCCTCAGTCGAGCGAGTCGAGCGAGGGCGACGAGGTCTTCAGCGATGCGGAGGAGGGGCCTATTGAAGATGTTGACGCGGACCTTGTACATGTTGAAGTTCAATCCGAGCCGGAACATCAAAGCAAACGCGACTCGGAAAAATCAAATGAAGACTCAGAGTTCGTCATGCTATAGGCCTGGGTCTTTTCTTTCCTCTCTTCTCTATGTTTTTATTACATATATGTGCCTTATTCGTCTCATCTTCCCTTTCTCATCTCTGTTCACCGATCGGTTTAAAAACGCGTTGTAGTAATTAATCCATGTCACATTGTAGTATAGTTACTCATTCATGCAATATACATTGTCAACATTGTATTATCTTTTACCAAATCAATACAATGATATCGTTCATTAATGTACTCAACCGCTACTCAGTGGAACTCATAATCCCTAAGGAAATCTATATGTAGAACCATTAAGTCAGCAGCAACAGCAATTATCCAGTCTGAAGAACCGATGAGCCCAAGGTACCATCACCACTCTGAGTATATGGCCGGATTACAAGTTAGGCCGGTCAGGCGTACCACTCTCGAATCGTCACACATTCACATTGAACCCTGGCAGATTCCGGTGGCGGTGTTTAGCATTGTCACCACCTGTATCTTTTTTCATCGTCCATTTTTGTTCAGCAACAACTAGCTTCGGTCGCACCCAGATACTGCTTCAGACTCGATATTGACTGTCCCTTTAAGATCCTCCAAATCAGCTCACCACACAACTGCACACATTCCATTTTTGATCTGCCTTTCATCCAAATTGTGTCGACTCGGATGTCCCCCGGCAACTGAACGGTCTATTACCACGTTCAATAAGATCTTCGACTCCGTAGAAGCTTCAGACGGCACCATATCTGCGACGAATGGTTGGCAGTGTCCCCAGTGGGTGGTTGGCTGACCCTACTAGTAGGATTAACGTGAGCAAGTGGTTAAGGTCAGGATTGTCAAGTGCCTATGATTTAGAGGCTGGTCCGGATCTGACTCGCGCCCGCACAGCTGTTTCATCCATTGATATCAAATTAATAGGTGTCAATGATGCGCTTTTTTCATTGAGGTTTACTTCAATACAGCAGTCGGTTTAAATAGTGTAACTAACTTCCATTGGAGGAAGAAGCATATGACTGTGTGCAATTGCTGTGTTGGCTGTAGCATCTCATTTGAATGTGTGAGGTGTATGTGTTTTTCTGATCTCAATTATGTCTAGAAATTGATCTGCACTTTGTAGCGAGGATCTGAATAACAAGTTCGACTTATCGAGTAGTCGTCGCGCCGAAACTGACAAATGTGAAACCCCGTTGTAACGCGCTGGATGTGTAGGATGGTTACAGGGAGCATCTTTATGTCGGAGATACGTTTAGACCACCTCTGCCTCAAATACCTGTACCTCAACAGACAGCAGCATACAAAGGGGTATTTCAAGAGCCCAGCGAGCCAGCGTTTCTCAAGTTGAAGCTTCTCCATCCCACGCATTTGAAAATATCTTCTCGTCAACTTTACTGAAACTCTGGCAATGTCTTCGGGACCTATCGAAGCTGTGACGGTGGATTCTATCTCCTTTAATGGCACGTTCGTGGCAATCATCCTTCGTGGTATGGTTCATCGACTTGAAATGTCTCTGCATCAGATACTTGCAAACAAGACGGCTGACGCATATTTCTTCTTATATATAGTGGCTTCTTCGACTATCTTCATCCACAATTATTGTATGCAGGAATCTCACTCACTTTTACTCTCTTTATTGATAAAGAGTACGTCTTTATAGTCATAACTCTTGGAGATGAGGTATGCTACATCGATATCATGTCACAAGAGTCCAACATGCTCATCATGAGACTAAGATTGATTGCATTTGGGTAAGATCCACGCCTACTCTTGTTCCCGATCAACTGACCTTACACACATAAAAGAGACGAAAATGGTCGTCCTGCACCTTCGTTTATCTAGTTGTGAGCTTATAGACTATCTATCGTTGTATTCCCCTCTGACTGACCTCACTTCAAATCCAGACGAGATACCTCTCGGCAGCATGTCTCCTGTGTGTTTTTAAAGGTGAAAATTATTACGATTAATCTAACGTTCTTTTTGTCTTGTAGATATGTGTTATTAAAGGGTCAATAATACGTCATGTAAGCTTCATCTAATGTGACTGATACTTGGAAGTAGGGGGCTTTCGAAGAATTGTCTCTTCGTACTATACCGACAATCTCGGTATCGAGTTTGTGAGTATCACATTTCTGATTGCTTGCCGCACCGTCGCTTATTCCGCTTCTTTAGTATGCATATCTGTGAGTTTCATCGTCGATTGCCGGAGCCAAGGAGTTAAAATACATCCCGTCAAACCTTGCAGATCCAGTATGTCAATATACATATCAATCTCTTACACAGTGGGCTCAACGGTAGCCAGTTTTACCTACAGATGTTGCGACGTACATGGGTTCTGTTGTCTTCTTTCTTGCGATGGGTAAGTCGCGGAAGTTTGTGATATGGTATCAAGCTTATGAACTGCACAGTACTACTTCAAGTCAGGGCTTACGCTTTGTGTAATATGCGAAAATCATTGCTGTTCACGTTTTGTATCCTAAATACACTCGCAGTCACGGTTTACATCGTGTTGGTGTTCGAGGTAAAATGTACACCAAACTCACCTTCAAAAAAAGGTGCCTTTCTAATCAGCCTTTAGACACATTCTACGGGAACGCCTTTAGCGCTGAAGAAGCGCAAGTAGTGGTCACTCTCAACTCCATAAAGGGCTTCACTCCCGTATTCTGGATTCCTTTCTTTTTCAATGAGAATGTCACATTCGCTTTCGTCATTCACAAGGCATGGACTAGCCATAGAGTTCCAGTGCTTCACGATGTCAGGAAGCCGAGATTGCTTGACACGCTTATCCAGCACAGTGCTCTCTATTATCTAACGTATGTGTATTCATTGCTTATTCACTATCCGAGATTTTACTAACATCTTGAAATACTGTTAGAATTGTTGTCATACATATACACACTTGGTATACTAGTGTTTCTCCTCAAGACATATTCGATGCAACATTACACTGTGAGCACCGTGACCACAATTTGAGTATGAGTTTCTCAAAGAAGAGCAGTTCTTCTTCATATCGTTTGATTACCTATTCTTCTCGATCATGATTTCCGGAGTGGTAGCACCAAATCTTTTCTTAAATTTGCGGAAGGAGTTTTATGATAGTAGGGAAGGAGATTTGACGACAATGCCATCCACATTCGTTTTCAATACTGTGTCTCAGGTATGCTTCGCCGTACGACTTCTCATCCCAATATCTTATGCCTGACGTTAGCTGTTGTCCATTCACTAATACACGCACGGCTCTGGTAGCGATGAAGGTCATAACTAAACTACTCCGGTGGGAGACATTCCTGGAATTCACAAACCTGTCCACCTTGCCCCAGTGACGTACAATTACACTTGTAATCTCAATGCTCTCTCAGTTGATAGTAATGTTACCTAGATCTTCCATGATGATTAGCAAGCTCCGTTCCGCAATAAATGCAGCCAACGAACGAAAAACAATCGGTAACAGCCACCGTTTTCTTATCGCCTGAATTGCCCATGCAATCTGGCAATGCCCTTGCGATCTGGTCCACGAGGTATCTGAAGATGTCTTGGATTTTTTGCAGGGAGGAGGGAGGTGAGTGTTTCTGTGAAGTTAAGGACCTGTACGATGCGATCGAAGAATGATGAGTGCGGAGAATGATACTGAACTGTGTAATTGTCTCGTCAAGAGTCAGATGAGACTAAAGCGCTAGAGTTTTAACTTTTAAGTATTTGTCTCGGACACGGAAAGAGCAGTATCCTCACGCCATACTAAGTTGCCAGTACCACCGGCACTGGCGGCCTGAGTGAGAGCCGAGCTCGGCAGAGATTTCGGAGAGTACATATTTGACACTCAGCTACTAGTGTCCACACTTTTTATGCTCAGCAGTCTCCTCAACCTGCTAATCAACCGTGTTAAACTAACACGAAACCTTACGCTCGTTGAGCCGCCCCCTGGAGCAATACACAAAGGAGCTATCGAACTTAAAAACCGAAAGATGGAGTCCAAATTATATGTAGGCGCATTCAACGGACCCTTCGTCAGCAAAAGTAGGTTTTGATTAATCTTGTCACATGCGCAGCTTGATGATTGTGTGAGCGGATCAGATGTAGCTTGTGGGCACTGGGAGACGCTGTGAATATATATCAGCATAGAGTCTTGGCTGGTGCGTGGCTAAGGGGCTTACGGGAATTCGGGGTACTATCCTGGAACTACTCGATGTCTGAAGTAAAAGCCGTGATCAGTGAAGGTGAATATTGTGACCTTAATCTCTGACTCGAGCTAAAAGAGCGTAACACCCCTAAGGCCCATTGTGATCCACTATCAGTACCTGAAACAATTTATCAGGTGTAGATATTGGCCATATCACTACTATGTCGTCCATATCGCACCCCCCCTGTTACCCATATCATTCAACCAGCATTTGAGTATGGTTTCACTGAAACGCTTACGGCCATAAATCTAAGGGGTAAGTGATATAGTTAAAGGTGATTCCCCTCTATCGATTGATTTGGAACCGTGACTACAATAGCAACCTTCTATCGGCACCTCTACCTTAAACAACAGTTTAGTCGACGATCTTCATCTACGATCTTCGTCCGTAAAATCTCTTTGTAACGTACTTCTCGCATTCAAGTTGATGCCTTGATCAGTGCTCACATTTGGGGACAACGTAAGTATTAGTACACTTAATTTTCTAGTGTTTTGTGTTCATGTTCCTCCAATGTCCTGGCTGTTTTCATCTGGATCCATACACCTAACCTGCCCTCAGCGTCGTGTATATTTGCTTATCTATTGGACAATGCTACCTCTTGCATTCACTCTCTACTGTACCATGGACAAGCTTCATTTAAACGAGATACCTTTCTGCAGGCTGCCTTACGTTCGTTTGAACATCGATTTTTATTAGATATTCCCACTAAACGAAATTTTCCAGATATGTGCTATTCAAAAATTTGACACTATGCGTGACTTCCAGTCCATTGATGTCAACAAATAGCGTGCCTTCGAAGATCTGTATCTTCTACTACTGATGAAGACGGTCCTATAGCTATCGTGCACTTTGTGGGTATCTCACATAACTACTTACTTGCATGAAAGTGCTAATTACCAGCTGCCAATGCTGCATCTTTTGAAATCCAGTCTGTGAGATTTGATAACCGTCAGGAAGTTTCACTGAACTTATCCTGTTCTAGAGCCAGTAGGTCTCCAATGTTAATAACTACCGTGACATGGCTCAAAGCAATGCGTAGACAAGTATCACACCTATCGGTTGTATTCCCTTCTTATTTAATAAGACGGCTAAATTTGCTTTCGCAGTTCATAACGCTTGCAAGAGCTATAGATATCCTAGGACTTGCAGTGAAAACGCCGGACATTGTCACATTACTTGGCATACACGGGGTTAGGACATTCTCGCGAGAAAGTACATGTTATCATTTGTTGATAATAAAGTAGATTGATGTTTCATCTTTACTCCCTTTCGATTTTTTCCTTTGTTCTTCAGACCGTTTAATCCTTTTGCTTGTTTGCAACTTAGGAGCACACTCAAACTAAATCGCGGAGTTACAAAATTATTACCGATTGTCGGCCGCTCCCGGCGGCCAAACCTCGGAGTTAACTCTAAATTACAACTTGAACATTCGCAGCATTCGCACGCCGTGCCAATGTTCTCCGACCATGACCACGATGTCCGATCCTGTGCACACCGCAAACACCTTTTGTCTTGAGCGATTGAAATCAGCGCGATGTGCTAATCTGCGCACTTAATAGTAAGCTGTTGGTAGCATCTTCGTCCTAGTCAGTGTTGAGTACAGTTTTCTTTTGCGACCACTGGCACAGGGCTTAGACTCGTTAAAATACAGTATATCACTGGAGTACAGACATAGGGAAAAACTGGCAGAGCATAAGCAGTGATTAGCACAGAAACTGCGATTCCGTTAATCAAGCCGTTCCCAAAGGGTTAACGTGCTGGTCCGTGCAAGATAGTTGCGACTCGCTCACTTTCTTGACAGATGCAGCTAGCAGGGGCTGATCGAAGCAGGTGGGACAAGTGTCAGCTTCTGCGCCGAAGGTCTAATCTTGATAGTGGAGCTTCGGTGATTCTCGCAGTGCGTGCGGGAAGGTTGCACAATCCCCCTTTAGTATGCGTCCTTCGTCCAAGCCTCAACGCCACTGAAAAGGAAAGCTTGAATAGACATTTCCCTTCAAACTCATGCTTCCCTATCGCAAATCCTGGACCTCATCCCCAGTGTCGCTATGGATGTCAATACTACAATTACCCGCAATCAGAGTGCCCACGTTGCGACTTTTGGGTTGGAATTTATCGAAACGAATATAGCCATTAGCCTTCGTGGTAAGTTTTCACATTGCATGCAACTTAATTTTATCAACGGGTGAAATTTCCTATTGCTAAAATACTACCTGGACGGTCTATAGTGGCATCTACTACAATCTTTGTCTACAACTTCTGTACGTGGAAGTCTCCGTGACGCGTATGGTTTCTGTCTCTAGCTTACGAGCTCGGTTTTCGCCATATCTCAGTGCTCACGCTCGGAGATGAGGTTTGGATCATTATGTCTTTTTGAGTTGCACATGCTTTTTCGCTAACATGTTCACAATTGCAGATCAATTACATCTGGGTACCAGCCATAATGTTACTTCTGATTATTCGTGGCTGAAACTTACCCTGTAGAAACGAAAGTGGGCGGCATGTACGGTCGTATATTTAGGGGTAAATAGCTTTATTTTATCCCAGCAATTCTAAAACTTGAATGTCTTTTGGCCTGGTATCAGGCGAGATACCTGTCTGCAATGAGCTTGATGTAAGTGTATCCATGCCAGTCCAGCAATCTGTTTTGTTGACGCTTCTTTGACTAAAACTTTGTAGATATGCACTCTCGACAGGTGGATGAATGCACATTGCGTGACTGATCCAAATTAATAAGCTCTTAACCATAGCGGGGTTTCGAAGGATTGTTTCGCATATCAATGGCTCCGGCGAGGTCATAGTACTTTTCGTACGTATCAATCATAGACACAGTGCTGCTGTAAGTCACTTATATTATTCCCTCAGCATGCTACCCTGTGAGTCAAGTCGCTAACGAGCCACTGCGATGACATGTCACTGACATTATGTCTGATTCCGCACCAGATTCAGTAGGTCGGTCTTTGATTTTTGGCTACCCTGAAGGCTCAGCGACTATCAGATCTGCCTGTTAGCGTAGCAACCTATACGGGTGGTGCCGTTTTCTTCCTTGCAATGGGTAAGTTGTAATTGCTCAAGACTGGCACTATCCGTACTCATCAGCTTCGTAGTTCTACTTCAAGTCAGAGCCTATGCATTATGCGATATGCGGAAGTCATTGCGTTACATGTTCGCGATTCTGGATGTCGTTGCTTTTGGAATTTTCTTAATTGAGGTGAAGCTCTTACGGAGTGAGTCTGTAGTTATGACGGGCCGATTGTACAATCACTGGTCATAGACTCATGTTTGTTAGGCACAGACCTAGGGATACCCTTTGGCATATTCGAGAATGACACACAAAATCGCTCTCATCAAACAAACTTCACGCCTATCTTCTGGGTTCCCTTCTTCTTGAATGAGACAGTTACATTTGCTTTTGTCATTCACAAGGCTTGGCAAAATTATAGTGCTCCAGGAATTCAGTCTACTAGAACAAGCTTGTACAACACCCTTGTTCAGCACAGCATCCTTTACTACCTTGTGTGAGTATGTACGCTGCGCTCCCGTCATAAGTATTACTGAGAACATGTTACCAGTATCTTCGTCACGTACTTTGCTGGGCTGGCGTTTCTTCTTGAAATAGATAACCGGGTTAACATGCCAGTGAGTTTCGTTGTTACGGACTTCTGTCTTCAATTCTGAACATGGATGTAGATTCACGAGATAGCGTTTGATCACTTACTCTTCTCTATCGTGGTGTCCGGTGTTCTAGCTCCAAATCTCTTTTTGAGCTTGCGGAAAGAGTACTACGATAGCCTGTTAAATGGACATGAGGTATCCAGGCCCTCGGCAATGGTGTTCAACACACGCTCCGGAATCAGTTTGCAGGCGAGATGAAGAATTATTGATTAGCTGAAATCAACACACTGACGCCTAAATTCAGCTACTATCTATACATTAACAAACTCGCAACTTCTCTTAGTTTCTATAGCAACGCATCTTGTGGATATATACCAGTATCGCGGAGGTTGATAGCTTCAGCCTTTGCTGTCATTGAATCACTTGTTGTGGTAATTAGGCGCAGGCCATACTCTTATCAATTTAACGCAGAATACTCAATATGCATCATATCACTGTATGCACTGGCATTCGCTGGACCGTGAGGTTTGGGACTACTAGTGTATATGTACTTACGGTACATATTTTACCTATTTTACTTATGTACATGCTACCCAAAGCGTCTGTATTAAGTAAGGCACTTAAGTAAAACCTGTGGTACTTAAGTTAAGTTTAAGTACAAATGAGCTTAATATGGTCTTTCAATACGCAGGCACTGTCTAGCTTTCTTTCACAATATAGAATATCTTAATCTGCTAGTCAACTAACACAACGCTCGCAATTATGTGGAATCTTCAAGTTGGACACTGCTTATATTCGAGTTCGAGTCACTCAATGATGTAATAAATATGGTGGACACGAACAACTTGAACTATCCATTATATCGGATAATTAGTATATTTCTTAAACGGGAAGTCCTTCGAGTCCGAGTCGAAGGGCGAGTTGCGCGCAACATTTGCACCTCTTCTCCTTCACCGGATCTACACTCAATTACAGGACAAGGAGGAGTTTCTAATGTCAAGGAGAAGCTACAATAGCTTCGCAAGTCAGAGACGCATCTCGCGATATATCTCGGATGAAGATGTCTTTTCGTGAGTTCCATTGTTACATGATATCACACTTGCATCACTGAGCTCTTTGTTTTAGATATGGCCTCAGAGTAGCGTTTGTGGCATTCACTATCTCACAAGCGAATGTTATTGACTATTTCTGCAGGTTTCTGAGCTACTTAATGAGCCCAAAGCCAGTAGAAACGCCTGCGCACGAGCCAGAGCCGCGCGAACGTGACCATACTTCCCGAATTTCCGATGCGATTTCAAGCTCTATTCTCTCAATAGGCGACCTCTTCAAGGACGCGCGAGATGGTCACAAAAGCGTCAAGTTTCCAGAGAAGCTACTTAAGGTGTTGGAGACGAAGCTAGCGAATATCGCGATGGGCAAAGACGCTGCATACTCTGACCAGCTCATCCGGCGAACGTTTGCCGCATTCTATGGCACGTCTACTACTGATACATTCAGAAGGCAAATGAAGGAGAATCGCAAGATAGAGGAACTCATCCTACTCTTTGCCACAACGGCTACAGGCATCCTCAAACGAGACCCGTCTCTCGCTGGAGATACATGGAAGCTGGAGCTCAACAAACATATTGCCGCCTTTGTGCGCATGCTTCGCGAATGTCTGCGATCCGTGAGCCACGTCTCAGCGGAGCTGACAGCACGTCTAGACATGTACGCAGCGAAACTTGCCCCGAGCCCGACCTCGACCGACTCTGGCTACGATTCCTCAAGCACAAGCAGCCGTGCCAGAAACGATTCCCTGTCGAATTTTGGGCTGAGCATGAACGTCATGGACATGGAACTGGTGAAGTCGCTGGCGCATCTTTTTGGGATCAATTTGCAGGACGTGCAGCGGGAGATTAATCAACTTAAACATTACTGTACGGAGAAAGCTGCTATGCTTGATTTGAAAGTGCGTCGCATCTTTAATTGATCGCCATAGCGCTTGCTTACAAGCGATACAGACGTTACTGAAGAACTTGAATGCTGGTGAGCCATTCCCGGGTCGTCGAGAAGACTTTGAATCAGACGAAGCATGGCATCATTGGCGGACGACGGAGCTTGCTCACTTACAACAGCTAATGGTGATCATGGTTCAGTTTAATCCAGAATTGGCCAAGTCAGCGCCTTCCGAAGCACTGCCCTCGATACCTGCACGACCTGGATCTGTATATTCTACAACAGAGCGCACATCACCACTGCCATCCTCGTCTCGCCATACGTCCATAAGCAGCCGCCATTCTGTTGCCCTTGTTGGAGGAGGTGGGATCTCCGGATTTGCCGGCACAGGCTTCACCGAAAGCACACTTGAACTTGTGACTGAGCAGATTGAGGATGACGACGAAGTAGAAGCAGGGCGGCAGTTCACTTTCATTCCCCCAAATCCGAAGAAATTCTACAAACGACTACTTGAGCTGTGCATTCAGGCTGACCTGGATGCGATGGCTAATCTTCCAGAAGACCAGGAGGTGTCTCTAGGGATCTTGTCTCCAAAACACATTGACTTGATCAATGAGTGTGCATTGCGATGGCGCATAGGGCAAAGCTATCGAGTGGCTTGCTTCATGGACGTTATTAAAGCAAAGTACGAGCGTGAAGAAGTTCCCTTGGAGTGTATCCCGGAAGGTTTGCAAATGATCGCGAAGGCGATGCATGATGTGGACATTGGGAAATGGCCGAAACAGGATGTACGTCCCATTTTCGCACAGATTCTTTGTGGTACACTACTGATATCTATGATGCTAGGCGGATTACCTTGCAGAAGTGTGCGCAAGCCTCTTCAACATATTCCTCTCTTCGATATACCACTCTCTCGATACCCTTCCTGGCTTGAAACCTTCCGAAATCGCGCCATATCTCAACATTCTAGAAACATTGCAAGAAACAGGCTTGCTTGCACGCTTTAATGTTGACGTCGCCTCACGAGTGGAAACACTCAAGGAACGTGTTCATGAAGTCGCGGAACAGTCTTATCTTCTGAAGTCGAAAGAACTCTTTGCAGCGCCTGGCGTTAACCGTGCCTTACCTCTCCTCTTGATGACTGATGTGATCGAGAAAAACGCAAAGCTTCTTGATAAGAGGTTCCCCGAGCCTCTACTCGGACACCTTGACCTCGTGGCTTCGATGTGCGAAATCCAGGTACCCATGTACCTCGGCGATCTGGAGGCGAATAAAAAGCGAATATATGAAAGTTCGATGAATGGGCCAACTCCAGATGTTCCTATCGAAGATATCTTTACCCTGTTCAGGAGAACGAAACTGTTATTGGAGATGTATGAAGCCTTTTGTCCAGCGTATGTCAGTTTCATGTCTCAGGGGTTCGCGATGTCTGATAACGGTCGTAGCAAGCAACTTAACTTCAATCTTGTGGCCTTCTTTGAGCCATATGTTCTTCAATGGTTGCTGAATGTCGACAACAAGACGCAGCAGTGGGTGCAAGCCGTAAGTCTGCTCATTTACTATTTCCAACAAACCTGAGTTGACGACTAAGTCACTAGGCTATCGCGGCAGATAAGGTAAATTCATTTTGTCATTTAGCAGTGTATGTTTACTAAGCCGGTGGCAGTTTGAAGCATCCGACGCTGGCGGACATAGTTCATCTATCGTTGATCTCTTCGATTCATTAAGAAGTCCCGTGGAATTCCTTAAAGGATTAGAATGGTCTGATGAGTACCAGGAAGCACGCTTCTTTACGAGCTTATCGAAGGTGTGTTCTCTTATGACTCCGCTGTAATTATATTTGTGTTAAGATGGTGCTCACAGACAATAAGCAAAGCCGTTGAGCAGTACTGCCGCAGCGTCGAAGAGCTTTTCATGACTGAGATGTTCCCCAGACCTACCGACTACCTCCAGCCACAAAAGCAGTCCGCATGGCTAGAACGAGCAAAACAGCTTGCTCAGCTCACAGGAGAGAAGAAAGCCGCACCCTTCAACTTTCAGCCGACCTCCTGCGTCAAGCTTAATAACATTGACGCTGCACGACGACTACTCGACAATATGTACGCACTTATTGACGTAGATAAGGTTGCGGAAACATTAGAGCGAACTGCGCCACCTGTTCCGGAGAAGGTCGAACGTCAACGGTTTTTATTCACAGTCAAGATCGTTATTGCTGAGGGACTTGTGCCGCTCGATAGTAGCCCGAGTTCGAAGTTAGATACATTCGTTACGTTGAGCGATGAAGCTGGGAATCGTCTAGCAAAGACGCGGACAATATACGAAACACTAGATCCTCGTTGTGAGTATCATCACCTCATCCTGAGCGGTCGGCAATGTCACTAATCTTCTCGTTGTTGCCCAGGGGATGAGACCTTCGATATGTCAGTAGAGAAGGCACTCTGGTTAATGATTAGCGTTCGAGATCGGGCTCTTGTTGGCAAGCATGACACCGTCGGTCGTGCATATGTTTGCCTGGATCCAAGGCGGTTCGGTGATTTCTTGACTCATGATCTGTGGTTCGATCTGGATACTACAGGGCGGATTCTTCTGAGAATAAGTATGGAAGGGGAGAAGGACGACATCCAATTCTACTTCGGCAGGGCTTTCCGATCACTAAAACGTGCAGAGGGTGATATGGTCCGGATATTTATTGATAAGGTAAGAGTGCAATTCTTCTAAGATTTACCTTCCGTTCTAAATTTACTTTTCAGATGACGCCATTCATTCAGCAATCACTGTCACGGGCAGTTCTCAAAACGCTTGTTAAGAATGGCGGTATTGCACTTGACTACAACAAAGCACTCGACAATGTAACAGCATTCTACCAGAAAGCAATTGGAAACAACGCAAGCGAAGTACAGATCCCCTTACCCCAGTCCGAGTTACAGAAACCTCGAATCAAACCAGAACAGTTGACAGATGTGGAGATCGAACAAGCGATTACACCCCTGTTCGATTACTTTGAGGCAAATCTGCAAACGCTCAATACCTACCTCAGCGATGAGACGAAGGAGATGGTGATGACGCGCTTGTGGAAAGAAATACTAGCCGTTATTGAGGGATTACTGATTCCCCCATTGTCGGATGTGCCAAGTGACATGAAGCCTTTATATGACAAGGAAGTTGACATCGTTTTCAAATGGCTGAAGGTCTGTTGAACAGCTGTCTATGGGAGCTATGAGTTAATTCACTTTGACTATCAGTTTCTTCGAGATTACTTCTACGCGGAAGGCGAGGGTGTGCCCCTGGAGACACTTCAAAATCAGAAATATCGAGATGTTGTGTCCATTCGTCTATATTACGACTGGGATACGTGAGTGCTCATCTGAAGCATCAGCTGTATGATCCTAACTATGAATTAGTGATGCATTGATGGAGGAGTGCGTGCGAATGATGCAACAGCAACTGCACTCGGCGCCCACTGTAAAGAAGCGTGCGAAGACCGTTTACTCTCAACGAAACCTGGGAACTATAAAGGATAGGAAACGAGAGAAGCGAGAACAAAAGGAAGTGACGAATGGTGAGACTATCATGAGAATTCTGCGCATGCGGTAAGTCCATACATTACGAACAGTTTCAGAAAGGTTGCTTAAAATGATTTTCAGCCCAAAAACCCATGATTTTATCTCTCAGCAAATGCAGATTATGGCCAGAGTGCAGGCAGACCAGGAACGACGTGCACAAGAGCAGGAGCGCAGATCACTTGGACGACCAAGGCAGCAAGAGAATATACCACCTCTACCTCCTTTACCATCATGATGAAACCACAACTCCTTCCATATGTACGACTGGTTCTTTCGGATTCGTTTAGTAATGGATTGATACCTTATTCGCAGAGTTTCCCATATCGTAACTTTCAATTTTTTAGTGCTAAATCACTTTGTACTTTGTCTTGTATATTAGTACATACATATATAGCGTCTTGTATCCTTTCTTTTCCAGCAGTATTTCCCCATTCTATCGCATCGACTCGCGATACTGCCAGTGTATTTCTGCCAGTGGCGGAGTCGTAATCTTGCCAGGTTTGCCGAAACACGGCGCGGACTCAAGTTGATCAATATCGTGAGAACGTTAGTGAACTATCTGTGCATGTTTTTCTCTCTATATTCACCACAATCATCAATTCTTCAAGTTGTGCACCTCAAGCGTGCTGTTTAATCATCCAGCATCTGAGACAGCTTGTGCGTATCATTTTCATTGGAATAAGCGAGGGTTTTCACGATTCTGCGTGGAGCCTAAGCTCTGGCCCAACGGTCTGATAGCTTACACTGTTGCACAGGTCACCTCCTCAAATATACGCCAACTTCTTGACAGCTAGTAAATAGTAACAAGTTCTATGACTTCTGAATATACTTACGATGGATTACTTGCTCAACCATATCGGGGCCGGACAGAAACAATAAAAGCCGTCGCGTCAATGCGGCATTCTACACCATGCCTCGGCTGATCACTCGTGGAATCGACGGAAATGTTGACAGGAGATCAATGTGATATCGATGGGCTTTCTACATCTTGATCTCATTTTCGCGCCGGATGAACTTCTAGTTCAATGTGTGTGTTCTTACTATTAGCAAAGTTGATCCTTCGATATCCAGTGCCTTATAAAGGTTAGCACTTACTGTCATCGAAGAGTAACTATGTACCTGACCTGTGAACAGCTAGTGTGGAACAGCTGATGCACGTGTCTCTTTCCTGCTCGCAGCACTGCCGTGTCGACGTTGCATTTGGCGTTCGATTTGAAGTTCGACTATCTCGGAGTTCTGACCTTCCGTGGCTCTCCTGGTATATACTGTACGCCTCTTCCTTCTTCGTCATTGATACACTCCACGGCTTATGGTGAGCAGGACATTGCAGGACGGTATGTCCCACAAGTAAATACTTGGGCTACTGTTTGCAAACATATCTGCCCTGCGGATCGTACCACAAATTGATGTGCATCTTTCAAAACACGACATAGACATCGCTACGAAAGGTGCTCATTGCTTCCTGGTTCATGGACCGGCATGTCGGAAGTTCCGTACGAGGTGCCGTTGACAGATGAAGATTCCATGCGTCATGAATCTCTAAGCACCGAGCAACCCCCGCATGCTACACGTATTCCGCGATTTCAACAATTGCGATAAAATATGAATTACATGTGGACTATCACAACCTTTCTCAAAGACATGAGATGTATTCAGTAGCCGATTCCAAGACGCTTCTGGTTATCCAGGACCAAAAAAATCCACAGAAAGGGGTTCGTCTTCCGATTGCGTCTACTAATCTAGTCAATGATTCCGCCCATACTGAAAGGGAATTCCGAATCGAAAGCACATTGTGAGTCTCCTAGTACTCATTCTAGTCTGACTCACTAGTTGAGACTGTTGAAGACATATTCTGTTCCAGATAAAACTTATCGTATACAGGTCATAAACTACTTGCCGTACAGGTAAGACGATCTATCTAAACGTTGGTATTATTCATACAAGGATGAAGTTAGTTGCTGACATGATGGTTTCCAACAGTGCCTAGGGCATCTGCGGGTTCAGTAACACTTTTCCTTCTCGAAGAATTCTGAACACTGTTTCATCTAACTCGGCCTCTCTCATCTCATGCTCCACCCTCATTGAGCTGGCATGCTTGTCTACCCTTTTCGATACGGAGTTATTCCTGAGACAGTGTATCGCTGCTGCACACCTGATGGATTCGTGAACTCTGTTTATCAGGCCTCCCTTGATGCCATATGTATAAACTCTACTGAGGGGGTCGACTAATATTTTCTGAATAATTATTGACCCCTCTTCTCTGACCAGAGTTGGACTAAGCTGGATTGTCTGAAAGAAGTCGGGGTGTTAGCTTCCCTGAAGCAACTCCACAAGTTCACGGGGCTATCAACACTCGGTGTCCCCGAAATGGTTGGATCTTCCGTACGTCTCTCAGCCTCGTGTTTGGTTTTTCAGGCCCTCACTATCTCGCAAGACTTCGTTCCCATCAGTGTCGGTGATATCGGCATCACTCGAGGGTATTCGGTGTGGCTGGGTGTCGGTAAGCGCTTGATATTTACTTGATTCGCAAGAGGTTTATCGTGTATGTGCTATTAGAATTCTGCTTGGTTATGTGCGCCGTCTTCTGTCAGTCGACCCTTAGTACTAGCTTTCAGTCTGGAAGCGATTAGGCCTTTCGACTCCGTAGACATCAATCAGCAAAATACTGGCCACCGATTCGTTTGATCCTTGATCTTCTGCGACTCTATGAGCCTCAGAATGGCTAGCCCCTTGAGCAGTACGGCGAGATCATAAATCCGGACATGATAAGTGAGCATTTTGGTTCCTATCTTCAGCCAGCGAAGCGTCGGCTGACTGATTGAATTCGGCCATTTCGATAGATTGGACACTTCAACTCCCTCGGTGCCTCGTGTCTGTTGATTTTACACACCACATACGATGGCTTTCAATCAGAGCTGCTCTATTTCGAGGAAATCCGTACCCGGCTTAGTTGCCCGTGCACACTTCCCTGTCTTTCTTTTGTGCACGACTTGCACAACTATGTCCGAGACTTGTTGTATGGAAGATGTGGGATGGCAGCTTGGGCATAACCATGGCCAGTCCGAACTCGATTGAGCAGTTCGACCCTACAAAGGAACGGCATCCGGGACGAAGCTCATTTATTTGCCTGGCTTGAACAATGGAACGTGCGTATCTAATCATTGAGACGCAGAACGAGTAACAGAATTGTTGACGAAATGGACAGATGCTACAGAACTTTGCATGAAAGGACGCATCGAACACTTCAGGCGTTTGTGAATCGCCGTGGTGGAGCATGCGATCAGCCCATCTCTATTGTGATATAATGCCCAGATAATTCATTAGATTGGTATAAATAAAGGCTCGATATCCACCTAGCAAACCAAGCATCCAACGCTCCTGCCCACACATCCACTTTTCTCGACTTACAAGCACACAGCTGTTCTTCTGTCAATATGCCAGTCATCCTCCCAACCATCACGCCCGAGACCATTCCAGCCACCGAGCTTATCCGTATTCTTTACAAGCAGCTCTGCACTCGTGTCGTAGAGAAAGGCTGTGAATTTCAATCCTTCAAGACGATCATCGAGCGTACGCACACGATCCACAGTTGCTTGGAAAAACGCATCACAGGCATCGTTCAAGGTAACAAGTTTGAATGCTCTGAGTTGATGGCGTACACCAAAGCCGTCGGTCTTTTAGAACAGTGAGTAATTTCCTTGGTGGTGGATGTTTGGTTGAATTAAGGACAACCACCCAGGTCGTTGTGCAGTTTCTTCTTCATCTCAGAGGAAATTGTGTCTGTGGCGAGGACCTCTTCGACTACGTCCGCTATGATGTTGAAATGGACTGAGTACAAGCAGAAAATCGATGTGTGCTACAAGAGCCTTTACCGTAAAGAATTTGAGGTAAGCTGATCTTTTCGCAATTATCAAACTTACCTGACACTATTTTTTCTAGACAATTTGCTCTGATGTAAAGGAAGAGAAGACTATCACCATCGAAGAATGTTTCAAAGCGGACGATTCATTCATCTATGAGTTCTCACGCAAGTACTCTTCTACTACCGAAATTACGAAAATTGTGGCAGAATCCACCAAGACTCTGTCGCAGGTAACTGAGAGGTACAGGTTTCTTTTCAACTGCGGAAGCTCTGTACTGACGGGGCTGTGTGTAGCTCCGAAATCACCAAAACGTACGGCAAGGAGGTCGTTGAGGTCAAGAACACCATGAATTCTGTCAAGGACATTCTCAAATCCGAGAGCTTTGTCAAGAAGAAGACCGAGAATCGACAGGAGTACGAGGTAACTGAACTCACTCTGAGTCTCAACCATGATACACCCTAGCTTATCCCCGCATCGTTCAGGCTATCAAGTCAATTGAGCAAGACATTACGAAGCTCACGGGTAGGTTGACACATGAGTGTACGAAGACAGAAGTCAGCGAGGAAAGAAAGACGAAGCTGAAGGAAGAGCATTGGAAAGCCACCAAGGAGTGGGTCGTTTTCTTTCGCTATGTTTTTTCTCCCCTAATTATGTATTTGTTTTAAAAGGGTCATCGAAAAGTTCAAGGAATGCGTAGAGAAAGGCACTATCAGTGTTGAAGAGATGTCTCTGCAGGTATCAGCCCTCACGGAGACCTACGAAGTAAGACTGTACATTAATAAACCCTTGCACCTTTATATTGATCCTCATTTAGGTCGGTACTTTCAAAGCAACGACAAAGATCGAAATACTTTTCCGCTCCGTCTGGACTGTCCGAGGCCACTTCTTCTCTCGTTCATGCCGTTTCGCGGAAATGGTGTGCTTGCTTAAAGAGTACTTTATCAAGGAGCAGAACAACAATCAGAAGAATTGCAGGAAACTCGAGAAGTATGTCTCCGATTAATGTCTTCTACCATATTGATTCTAAACTGACGTCCTCCCTAGATGTGTTGAAATGTGCATTGGAGCCATCGAGAGCGCCTCTCAGAGTGCTTCTTCTTTCAAGGAGGTTATAGAGACTTCAACCTACACAGAAATCGAGAGCTCTTACAATAAATGTTTCGCTGAATTGAAGTCATGCTTCAGCGAGTTTGATGTGAGTTATAGGATTTTGTGCTTATCTACTCCTCCATATTAACGCTCTAACGCACATTTAGATCGGCAATGATAGCTGGAGGACTCACGACAAGGAATTCCAGAATGCAGCAAAGGAGGATAAGGAAAGGATCAATTTCTTCAAGGGCCCGGGGTGGACTGGTGGTGATTTGGTATCCAAAGCGTTTCCTTCAGCTGATTTATGTCCGTTGCTCATGGTCTTTATTTAGTTCTAGGTTCACCAGCTTATGGATGGACTATCTTCCGATGTCGAGGAGATAGGAAATATGAAGGCTCCGACATGAAAGTAGACGATTATACTAAGCATCCTCCAAAACCCAGAAAAAAGAAGGAAAAGGTTAAAATAATTTATTAAAAAAGAAGGAAAATAGGTAAAAGTGCAATACTCACGACTCGGACTCGATTCCTTTTATGCTCATGCATATGCTCAAACTATGATTGATGTATGAAACCTTTCTATAGCGATTGCTTATGTAACATTCGCCTCCTACGTACTGTGTATGGCCTTCATTTTATCGAAGAATGCAACAATGTTGCTTCGCAGTTTACTACGAGCTCATGTCCTCCTAGAGCGTGTGAACTTTATGTTTGAAATTTAACCGTATTTGGCCACTACGTAACGTATACAAACAAGCGTTGGCCAAACATGGACACTCAACCCATCTTAGTAATCAAGTGTCGTAGCACTTACCTCACCGTTGCGGGTAACGGACAAAGTCACTCGGCCTTTCTTTCACAAATCCATTTCGAGATAGAGGATCGGAAAGAGAAAGTGTGATTGTGAAATAATGAAGTAATACATTTCGGAGTAATTATGCTACAATACAGCAAACCAGTCGCTCTAGTATGATATTTCCATGTCAAATGTCCAAGTGCTGATAATGATACGAGTGTTGAGTTCAATAACTATACGGTTAGAATAAGTGTAATCCAGGAAAGATCGTCGACGACACGTCATTTATGTTCGTCAATCTGCGTTAACTCGTTCTGGTTCTCGCGCATCATGGTGAGCGGTTGGAAGGTAGGCTTAGATAGCCTGTGCACTAGATTGGAATGTGGGTTGCTGTGGTGCTGCCTCAACGCTATCGCGTGATGCAACAGATGCGGCAGTGCGTGCACCTGGGCCATACGGTGGGAGTGCCTCAACTGGCTTGGAGATGAGCGTGCCCTTCATACGTCCAAAGCCGCGGTTGGAGAAGTCGTACCCCGCCTTCTCGTCGGAACCAACGACTGTCTTATCCTCACCGTGATCGGTGTGACCGCTGAAGCGGCTGCCCTGCGAGAATGAGGGGACGTTTGTAGGGAATGTCGGGCGGAATGTTAAGGGGCCAACGCTGACGGTGGGAAGGACGCCCTGCTTCTTCTCGTTGCGCCAGCCGGTGATGGAGCGCTTGTCCTTGGCTTTCTCACGGAAGATAAGGCCCTAAAATTGACGTTGGATTAGCACTTAGCTCAAAATGTGAAACAAGATGGACATACGATAAGAATGTTCAGGCAGCCGAGGGAGAAGAGGAAGAATGCAGACACAAGAGCGAAGTCGTCGACGTGATGCGAGAGCACCGCGGCTCCGATGAGACACTGGAAGACACCGAGGGCGCCGACTCCGAAGTTCGATCCCAGCACAGGGAAGAACTTGTCGAAGAATTTCGACGGCCATCCGACCTCAGAAAGGATCATGATGATGACTTGGAAGATAATGAGCAGGCGGTTGAGAACAGCCCAGAAAACACCAGCAGGCTGATTGGGCACAGTGCTACCCCTATTAAGAAATGATGTCAGAGAGTTTCATCTATGGACATGGAGGGCAACGCACTCGATGTAATCACAGTCAATCATATCGCTTGAGATTGTAGAGTTGTCAAAGTTCCCGGTTTGCTTCGCGGACATAAAGGCGTTCACGGCCTTTATGTCTTCCACCATAACAAGGATGCTGCTCGAAAAGACGAGAAGCAAAGAGATGATGCTGAGAGCACGGATAACATTGAGTCCAATGAAGATGTCTGAGGGTGCGATCAAAACAGTAACATATTAGATTTCAATGGCTTTACTCACAGGCACGAGGAGGCAACATGATGTCAAGAGTAGAAATGAGTGTTTATTGGTAGTGAAAGTCGTTTGTGTTAATTGAGTTGCCGCAGTCGAGGGTGTTAACCAAGAAAAGTGTTAGGGCGTGAAGGTGGACCTGCACCGGGAACGAGGTTGAGCTGAAGAACGAGTTGGAGAAGAGAGGAAGAGAATGGGGAGGTACAGAAAGCAGGTGGCGAGCTTTTGTATGCCATCGGTTAGTTGTGACCACAGGCCTCAGCACGTCGGGGAGAGCGACCATTGTTCTTGCGCGTTGTATTCTATGCGTTGCGGAGGCAAAGTTTATTGTCCTCCTCGACGCGCTTGTGGCCCATACCGTGGGACATAAATAGGAACAAATACTCAGTATCCGTATTTGGACGTTCTAAGTCCCGGCGCGTTCCCACGATGACTGGACCCTCGAAACCACAGCATTGAACACAATAACCGTTGTTCTTGTCGCCCAAAATACTGGCGGACACAAATTTCATAAGATTATTCGACAAAAAGGCTTTATTCAAGTTGATCGAGATGACTCATGATACAGTCATTGACCATTCCTTTAAACACCACAAGTCCTTTCTTTAAACACCATATATTTTCTGCAATCTACATTTCTAGCTCACCACTTTTTAGCTCATTATATCTAGTACTCCACGGCGCATACTATCTAGCTTCCGAAAAAAAATTGAGAAAGATTGCTTCCCCGCCATGAAGCGTAGCGTAGTAGAGGGATGTTTGGCCGCGAAAAAATGTTTCAATTGTCAGCAAGTAAGCATTCCAAATCCTGTTGGTTCTCTGCAGCATCTTCTTCAAATTGGATTAAGATAAAACTGCATACATAGTAATATAGTGCAGACCTATCATCCTAGCAGATTTATTTGATATACTGTCAATCGTAACTCTATGAAATTAGTGGAGGAGAGGTATCTCACCCCGTGGGAACTTGAAAACAGGTGTTTAAAGGAATGGCTATGACTGTACTTCTACCCATTTGACAGCAGAATCGACAGGCAAATAATTTAGTATGAAACATTTGGCACTGGCCTGCTGGCAATGTGTACATTCTATTGAGACTTAAGCTCTGGATTCATTGACGATTCTAACTCCTAACTGAAATGAATCACCTACATAAGTACATACTGCTGACTGCACTGAGTGGGCCTCGGCCTAGTCGACACATTTAAATACAACAGATCCGGATTTGTGCATGGCGCATAATGTAGTCTCTTTAGATCACAATTCCGTCAATAAATCACCATCCCCCTTCTCGAAAGGATGTTCCTCTATGATAGATCGAATTAGAGCGGCGGCCTTCTCTGACCGAGGTGTAACAGAGCACTGGAACGGTTTGGGGTGACTACAACACGCATGAATATGGTGAGATTGTTTTGGCGAATATTGCGAAGGATAGGTGTTAACACTCGCCTGATGATACCGTGGCCGAATTCTTTTATCGGCTCCACGTCCCTTCCCATCTCATCCTTCACATTCGAGATATTGAATACGGCTGCCGACATTGCAACAGCAATGAACAGAGTGCTATCCGCGAGCTCCTTACCTGGGCATATTCTACCTAAAATCAGAATGTAGGTCGAAACTAATGACAGGATAATTCACCTCCGCCCAAAACCGAAGGCCAATGATTTGGAGTCCAGCTCAGAGTTCACTCCCAGAAAGCGCTCAGGCTTGAATCTGAAGGGCTCAGTGTAATTATCAGGGTCATGTGCCATCTGCCTGAGGACACATCCGCCAAAATATCAGTAGGGCGGAAAAGCACATAAGAAGAGCGCATATTATCACCAGATGTTGGAGATAACTATAGAGCCTTTCGGAATACGATAACCATTATAGAGATCTTCTTCGGTTGTCGAATGGGGCACTCCTGCGAAATAGTGAGGTCTACGGAAAAGTAAAGGACAAGAAAGGAAGACATACCGGCAGGAACTACGTTTTCCCAACGGAAAACTTCTTTTACGATCGCGTCTATGTATGGAAGGTTTGGCCTGTCAGAGAAACTCGGTAGGCGTTCGCTGCCTACAACGTGATCTATTTCCTCCTGTGCAAGTTTGAAGGTGCCCGGAAACAGTGTCATTGCCAAATAAAAGGTGGCTAAGGCGCTGACAGTCTGTTGACAATCCAGTCAACAAGTTGATGAGCTGAAGTCAGCATAGCACAGAACGTACTGTATCCGCCCCTCCACCATACAACGATGTTGCTGCGTGTTTCAAGATGTCTTTCTCATTGTCTTCTACAGAACCATTCTCGAGAATTTGAGAGGTAAATGAGGGCAAAGCTCTCCCTATAGCCTATAAAACGCAAGTCAGCTGTTATGACCGTCGACGTTCAGATCCACCGACTTGCCATTTGGCGCTCGACGAAATCAAAGGGTATGTTGTAAGCTCTATACACAGTCTTCCGCCACTGTCGTGCTGTCTTTTTAAATCCAGAACCAGGTAACCATTCTGGAAGGTACTTCACTGTCACGCGGTACCATACATGCATCAACGCTCCATAAGCATGATATTTGTAGGTGTAGGACGTACGGGCTGGAATTATATCAACAAGCCATTTACCAGGTTCACTAGCTTCCGAAAATATCTTCTTTACAGCCTCATCGGCGAGAGCAAGCATGTAATCGGGACCCTCGGGATCAACGTTGTACCCATAAGCCATTTTCAAGATGATAGAACCTGGAAGACTGATGTCGGCTTGTTAGTAGACGAGAAAACCAAGGTCAGGGTTAAAGATGAATACAAACGTGCGCAAGTGATCAAGAAGTGCGTCTGGGGTTCTTAGAATACGGAGAAGAAGTCGCCGTGTCTCGATCTCCTCGAGGCTTTCGAAACGCTTCATAGCAGCGCGAGTACCCATGAAATTCTGCATCCATTTCCGATGCAGTCTGAAAGTATCTCCGTACGGCATCAACGGTGTACTAACCCCTAACCCAACTCTATTTAAAGACCTCAGTAGGCAGATGCTTATAGGTATGAACAACCCACAGTTCTCCAGAAAAGTTGAGAGCAGGTCGACTTGAGTATTTAGTAGAGCGCTTCTCTAAGAGTTCAAAAGCGATATTCTTGTCGTTTATAATGATCAATGTCGTCCCGAAAACATTAATGGAACTAATGGGACCTATTTATTTTATCAGCTTCAGCTAATAGTGAGAATTACACCGGCTGCTCGTACCATATAACGCCTTATGCTTTGCCCAATGGAAGGCCTCAAGCTCTTCTGACTTAGGCATGTCCAACAAATTTCCGATAAAAGGTAGGGGCTTTGGTCCAGGAGGCAGCGGAAGCTTTTTTGACCTCAAAAAGGCGTAATGGACCACTAGAGCAGTTCCACAAAAACTCAAGAGAAGATCAAGGTTATTGAGATAGCTAAGAGGAGACATATCCAAAATGTCGTTAGAGGGGTATCACACGGTACAAGGATGTTTCGCAAGAGGTCCAGTACCTTTATATCGTTCCGATACTAATATCTCGTAAGGATGAAGCTCGCAGCGAAAAATAGCCTCACGAGTCCGCTATTCATCGGTGGCTTCGAACGCCGGCGTCCGTGCAAATGGAAGATGTCACTAGCTACAGCGTGGGCGATTTGCTTCTTACATGTAAATAGGCAATGGGACTGTTCCCAAGGCTATTGAAATAATTAAGCGCTCATTATGCGTGAGCGCTAGCGTCCTTGAGTCGATTGAGTGAATAATCGTGCCCTGCTCGAGCTATGTTTGATCAGTTTGTGTGCGACAGGTTACAGGCTCTGAAAAGCTGGGATATCATACTCACCTTTCAGTCTAGTAAGCTGATTACATCGAGGTGGAAAGACAGGAAAATCCATCTTCATTGCTCCAAGAACTTGTGCAATGCACGACATTGATACCATGCGGCAGAAGTAGATGTAAGTAAAAGCAAAAAGCAGTTCTACTTACTACTTGACGACTCGGAAGGATTAAAAAGTCAGTCTCCTACCCAAACCCTCCCACGGTTCGGAAGAGGCCGACATCTCACTGCCACTGGCAGTGGCAGGCCAGTTTCTGAGTCCTCTTGGACCCTCAGGCCTCGGCCTCGGCCGCTTCCGAGCCGTGGGAGGGTAAGAGCTCCGAGTCACTCTGAGGCTGCCAGTGGCAGCTTTGTCTTGCTGACTCGAGCCGTTGAACATAGGCACTGTCTATTATTTTTCGCATTTCCATCAGCTGTGGATCTTGATAGCGATCGTACTCTCAGGAACTGTCTTTGAGTGAGCCTTTGGAAACTTGTTTGGTGTGCATTGTCGGTCACAAGTACAGCCTGGGTATGTGATGAACCGAAGCTTGAGTTTGAAGTTACTAACGTTTGTGCTAATGGCAGTATAGAGTTGTGCAAGTTTTGTAAAGCTATGGTTGTTCCACACTACTATGCGACGGGAAGACTGTCTCGGGAGTCAAAGTCACTCAACCGATCGGAGTCTCCATGTTGAAGGGTAGAGACACGACAGGAAGACATGTTTCGGGAGGCAAAGTCGTCCGGCCGATCACTATGAATGATAGATTATGATTGGACGGCTTCAGGTCTCAATTTGGTTCCGAAGTAAGGCTTCTCTGAGCCTTCAAGATGCACAAATTAACAGATAAATAGGTGCCTGATCTGCGCAGATCTCTCCATCAATCTGTTACACTCTGTCGATCAACACCTCTCGGCACAATCTTTCGCAACGCACTCCAACACCACTTTGTACCCAACACTCACGCAACTGCAGCCAGTCGCGTCACAATACCACGCCGACAACTTCAAACAATCGTTGACTTCAACAACGATGGGGAATGGCTTCAGTACTGCACGCGCCAACCGTTCGTCTGCTAAGAAGCAGGCTCAGAAAGCCGCAATGACAAAATGCCCCAGCGCCGCGACTTGCAGCGACAATTGTCACTCTGCCGACAACACTCTCCCGCAATCGACTCATGAACCATATCGTATCGGACTTTCAAGTTCACGCAGCTGTAGTCAGTTGCTCGATTCTGCTCGTCACAACAACGCTGAGCCGGTTTTCCTCGTACGGTCATCGACTTCAGAAACAATAGGGCATTGCCTCAGCCAAGAGCAATTTTCGCGCGCGGATTTTAGTTTGAGCCTCCAAGACGCGCGATATAGAGAGATGAGCTGTCGCGAGGTACGCGAAAGGTTGATCGCTCATCGCCCCCGCACACTATGTCCGGAAGATTACGAAGACGTGTAAGAGCAAAAAAATCTGATGCCATCTCGTATCATATTGACTTCTCTGCAACAGATTACCACTTTTTCCTCTCGAGCCTATGAAGAGGAATCACGCCGTCAGAATACGCATGGATCCGTACATCGAATCACCAATCCAATGAACACCTATGTGAATAAACGCTTTATCAATTCTTCAACACCACTTCCCCTCAAAATAACTGGATAGAAAATAACTGGATAGTACTATCGGAAACTATGAAATTACATGTTCTTTTAAAAGCTCTTGAGCTGTCTGAAATCGAGACAGGTCCAATCACAGATGTGAAGAATGGTACCAACTTCGAAGGCCTGGAGACTTTCTTTCAGACAATTCTTACGTCTCTGGGGGTGATTGGCTGCCACTGGCAGTGAGGTGCTAACTTGAAGCTCTGTATCCCTGTCTTTGAACCTTGAGACAGCCTCCAATGCTCCTGTGTCTGCGCAACAATTCTCTGTGCATCGGTGCTCATTGCTATAAGTTTCGGGTCCACTAAAGCCATCGATAACTCGTATCGTCTTCCTGCCATTTGGGTTTCGATATGAGACAAAAAATACCTGAATAGGACCAGAACCGATTCAATTCAAGAGGCTCCGCATAACCGCTGATATCGAGTCTTCCACGAAGTAAATTCCGATGGATTCCTGCTCTCCCTTATATTATTCATTGACTTTGATGGCGATAGGGTCGCAAATCGTTCAGACTGCGGGGAAGGTCGACGTATGTCTGGTCTAAACTGTAAGTCACTCTGTTCTGTGAAACATCATAGCCTCTGATAGAGAACCAGCCTCGCAGTTTGCAAAACTTTGCATATGACGGACGCGTTATGACTTGGGAAGAGAGCTTGACTCTCCTGCACAGTTAATCCCTGGTTAATGAAGGTTGGCTCATAGCTATACATACATACATAGGAAACTGAACTGTAGTCTACTCCGACAGTCGGTAATCGTTCACACACCACGACAGATATATGTGTCATTCTTATTATGTTTTATAGAATAGCCGACCAATCAGCCTCGCTTACTATCAAAACATTTCAATTTGTTTTTCTTCCCCGCCAGTAAGTACACTAAACCTGCTTTGGTACGCGAATGTCATGGAACACAGATCGCTCTTTTGCTTGTTTTGTCGCTCCTTTTTCATGCCTCAGAGCGAAACTGCCGAGACTCAGGCTACTCTGGCAACCCTTTCTTCTCGGTTTTGGAAGATATCAAACGGTCGATAACTCAAGTCTAAGCTGATCCACCGTCCCAGCGCGAGCATGCGATGGGCAGAGGAAACCGTCGCCATGTGTCTCGCGAGAAGAAGGAGGAGATAGCGCGACTGTCGCTGGATCTGAGTCTCAAAATGAAGGACATCGCGGCGGCGGTGGGCGTTAGCCATCAAACCGTTAATAGGACACTGAACAAATGGAGAGACAAAGGCCTTGAGGTCCGCGAGCACAATGGGTGGGGGAGGCCAGCGGCGCTCCGGCATGCTGAACTCGATGTGAGTAAACGAGTGTTTTTGTTTCGTTTCCCTTTGATAGGACTAAGCTTCTTATGCGGCATGTTAGTACCTTGAACAACGGCATAAGGAAGAGCCGACTGTCGAGCTTCACGTTCTCCAGCACGAACTCCGAGATAGATTTAATATTGAGGTTCATCCAACGACGATCAGCCGATACCGGCTCAAGCTGGGTCTTGTCCAAGTTGACCCGGAAAGACTACGGGCTCAGGAGGAAAAGGAGGAGCAACGCCGGGCGGAGGCACTGCAGAAGCTGGCAGAGAGAAAGGTATGTGTGCCTTCTTATTACGATTTGCTACTCTACAAAAATTGTTAACGCTTAGAAATCGTATAGCTACCATTTGCAGAGGTCAACAAAGTGAAGCGCAATGCGTTTCTGTCCCGTGTCCACGGATACAATCCCCGAACCCTCGTCTTCATTGACGAGATAACATTTTCGGACCCTTATATCCCTCTTGCTTTGAAAAAGTCGGCACCAGCAGCAACCTTGCACGACTGGGCGAAAGCACACAAGTATGACATATATGTTTCTTATTTTTTATCCAGTGTTTCTGAGCAACGATATTAGTAGACGAAGACATACAGTACACCTCGCGCTTACAGTCAACGGCCTTCTTGACTTCTCCCTCGCCTCACCCCGGTCATCCTCCTCCCGTCAAGCCTTCCGTTTGCGCACAGTGTCCTTCCTCCGGCCGTTCCCCTTACCGCAATCCGTGCTCATCGCCCCCTCATCCGCGATGTACGATAGCCTCAAGGGACCTGTCGCGGCGCGCGGCGCGAAGCTTCTGCGTCTCCCGCACTACGCATTCGACCTCAACCCGCTCACTCGTGCCGCCCAGCTGGTGCAGGAATGGGCGTTCCGACAGCGCCAGAACGCGAAGAGTCTTAAAGAGGAGTCGCATATCATCGAGTCGCCCGATTTAAGACACAACTCACCAAACGGTCGCATGGACTTGCTATTCGACGGGCTATGCCAGATTGGCCCAGAGGTGGCATGGGACTGGTTGAAGGAAAGTGGATATAATGTCCACCCATGAACATATCTGCCTGGTGAAGTCATTTTCATGTGTAGAACACCTGTTTATATATCTTTATTCTATTTTAATTGCAGCGTACAGTAGTGCTATCGTTCGACTTTGCTATCCACATAATATATTTTTCACGGTCAGAACACCTTACTTGTTGATGATCGCTGCGTTTGTCTTGAAAGCCTCCTTCGCTGCAAACATTGTTTACTGCAAGCAATAATCACATACACAGAAATTCAAATCCAGTCATAAACATATCGGATCCCAGCCCGATTAGTATCGAGTCTACAATAGGGAGGGCTACACTGTGACAACTAGCAATGAAGTGCGTACGTGGTCTAGCAACGAGAATGGGTTTAGTCATCGTGCAGAATCAGCGTGCCACAAGGGGTGCGGGTAGAGTGGGCAATAGGAGTGGTAGAGCGTGTAACGGTAACGCCACGTATGCAAGGGGGTAAAGACAAGGTATGAGGGTATGATGAAGTGGGCTAAGGTAACTTTGCTTCCCAGACGGGTCCGCGTAGGTGAGATGATAAGGTGAAGAAAAGAGGAAATCGGCGTGAAGCCGACTTCATAATATGAACAAATAGAAATACTAGTCCAAGCCTATCTGAAGGGGTGAAGATAGATGGGAGTGCGACTGTCAAGAACAAGAGAAGGGAATGGATTCGTTCGGAGTCTGTATTCGTAAATGGGTCAGAGTCAAGATGGAGAATTAGGTCGGTCCAGAGTCTTTAGATACATCGTAAGCCCGCGTGCGCAGGCTCTTTTAAGTAATATCGATGTTGGGGTTAGCACGGTGTCTCTCTTCGTTCATTTTCTAGTCGCGTGGGCCATGCACATTGCGTGCCGGTCTCGAGTGTGGCTCATTAGAGATGAAAGCGCTCTTTCCACGGATGTTAAGGAAGGAGTATTCCGCGAGGTCGGATGTTCCACCCTTGTTATAGTTGTTGTAGACCAAGTTGGGCTAAAATACAGGTCAGCTTGAATCTTCTATGAATATACACGAGAAAGATATTCTTACTTCCGTCCAGAATGGTCGGAGACCTGCCTCCTCAAGCATCGTCCACCATTGTAAGAATTCATTGAATTTCTTGCCCCAAACGTGAATCTCCAACTGCAGCTGACCGAAAGGTAAAGGTTCATTGTTGTCCATATAGTACTTGAGCAAGGCCGTCAATGTCTCGAATTCCCAGCTTTCGATGTCGACCTTGAGAATATCGATGTACGTGTGACCGTTGAGTGCCATGAGACTCTTCAGTGTGTACATCTTATGCTGATCCTCGGGGCCGTGGGCATCAGTGCCGGCCAGGCCAAAAGGACTAAAGTGAGCGCGGCGAAGAAGGGCTTGGTCGTCCTGCACTTCAGGTCCGAACGCATCGACGGAGAAGTCGTATCCCCAGACCTCGCAGTGCTCTGTACGCGAAAGAAGCTCAGCCTCAAAGGAAGACTCATGGTTGATACCGATCGAGTAGATGACGCAATCAGGCTTGCGGGCAACGCGCGACAGACCACAAACCCACTTGCCACCATCCCCGAGAGCGCCGACACGCTCCACCTCGTGCGGGCAGTTGAATGCCGCCGGGAAGAAGTCCCAAACAGTGTAAGGAGGCCAGGGATCCTTGTCAGGCGGGAACCTGTATATAACAGCTCTGTCAGCAAGTAGGCACACAAACGAAAGCCAGATCAACGATAATAGAATCCGGAATGAGCCCAACTTGGGCAACGCAGAACATCTGTTAATCAATAGCACGCATGTCGCACACATAGGACTGCAATGGAGACATCTAGCGCTGATGCGATAGCACCTCAAGTACGGTACGGAGGGGAATGAAGGGCACACGATAAGCAACTTCACTCACATCATGACCTTGTCCGGTGTCGGCCCAAACCTTTCAATTAGACCTTGGCGGTCCCTGAGCACTCTCTGATAGATGCTCTCCGCTCTGTCTAGCCTCTCATCGAGCGATTCCTGTCCTCCAGCGTTGATAGTGAGGGCTGGTGGAGGAGGCGCGTGCTGCGAAGCGAGCAACAGGAAAGTCGCGAGCAGGAGAAACCCAGACAAGAGGCTGTAGCGAGGATGACGCTGGAGTATCGAGGGCATGTTGAATGCGAAACTCGACGCCGGTGAGGACGACGGTGAAAAAAAGAGGATGAGGGATAAAGTGGGAGGAGTAGGAGGTGAAGGATGGGAATGAAGAAGCACGAACGTGGATGTAAGGTATAAAATGGCGATCCTGCCTTTTCCCACGTATATCTCGCCAAGCCCACGTATGTCTTTCCCCCAGATTTTGCCACAAAAAAAGCGAGAAAGAACTCTCAGAATATACAAACAATGCCCTGGAAGAGATATTCGTGAGCTTGTCGAGATGTGCTTAATTCGAGGAGGTGAAAAGGCTTTTGTCTTCAATCTGTAAATAATTCTGGAAAAAAAGTTGCAGGAAGATAGCAGAAATGAATGAATGGAGTGGAGCTTTAAATTGATGATCACTCGAGGTTAGCAACTGAAGGCGCTAAGGCAGTGTAATTGAAAGGCCCCTCAAACATTCACATCAACGCGCGCTGTCGTGATATCTTTTCACGACGTCCGACCTCCAAGTTCTTCGGGCATGGTCAGCAAGAAGCAAATCCAGACTGTGCTGATCGTGATCCATGATGTGGCCCAGCCTTTGGGCGTAGGCGAGACATGCGGGTGTCAAAGGCACCAGGGCCGCCAGAGATCTGGGGAGAAAGTATAATTCCGGCAATTTCGGAATGGCGATACATACAACGCAGATCTGACATGTCCAAATAAACATCCGAACCAGCAGAGAAATGAGCAAGGCCATCGTTAGCTGTCGACGATGCGGATGATTCGAAGGTAGAGCGCACGAGATGTGTATTCTAGACATCTTTTCGGCTATCATCCGAACCATACGAGATTGAGGGATCCTCTTGACTCTCATCGCAATTCTCGTATGGAAGTGCCAATCTGAGGCGACGTAGTCTAACATACCGCAGCACGGTTAAGCAATCGGGATCTTTATCCAGAGAAGATAGAGTGATACACATACTCTCGAGTCTTCCTAGCCATACGTACAACTTTGAGCCGAGCGGTGTCGCCGCCAGCGCTTTGCTTCTACTTCGGTCAAGTTTATGGTATCCCTTCGGTTCTTCTTTGTGCCTCTTCCCCTCATGTGCACATATACATATAGTTATCGCACTTCGGCTCACAGTCTTAATTCGTCTTCCATTGCGGTATCGGGTGTACTGTTGGAGAGGTTGAATGCTCTTCAGCCCGACACTGTCTTTTGAAACCTGAGTAAGTCACTTGTCTTCTCGCGACTAACAGCACACCGAAGGTAGCCTCTTCAGAATCAGGTGAAGGTACAGAAAGAGACAAATTAGCTTATGGCGAGATAGAGACTGCAGGGCAAGAAGGATAAATATCAAAGAGCAAGAACTCATATGCAGGTCCTAACGTGACTCACAATTCTGAGGTTGGCCGGATGTCCTTGATGGATTTACTTGCAGCTGCTTTCCACAGCCTAGCCCACATACAAAGAAGTTATGAGCTTCCACCAAACTGTCAGAGACCCAAGCCTAAAGAAGTGCATATAGGCGCAGAATACCAGCACAGTCCTCGAGTTCGAACGTAGTGCTACAGTAGGATACTTAAAAGAGCAGATGAGATGCATAAGTTGTAGAGTTTG
Source organism: Trichaptum fuscoviolaceum (assembly GCA_910574455.1). Classification (NCBI taxonomy): domain Eukaryota; kingdom Fungi; phylum Basidiomycota; class Agaricomycetes; order Hymenochaetales; family Trichaptaceae; genus Trichaptum; species Trichaptum fuscoviolaceum. The sequence continues at coordinate 1,559,202 of CAJSYZ010000009.1, read as the reverse complement.
AGGATTCTAGGAGATCTTGCGCCAGCATATTACTGCAGAACAAAGTGGTGGTTTTCCAAAGCACACGACTCGTTCTTGCGCTCCCGTCTGTTGTTGACGATCTGGAAAGAAAGGCTTCCTCGAAGGATGCTGTAGTCAGAAATTGGGCTGGCAGGTTCTTGGCGGATAAGCCGCTCTCGAGTTTGCTGAAAATTTCCTTGCTCTACAGCGACTTAGGTTGCCGAGGGGCCAACGAGTCAAGCCCATCGTCCCATGGCACTGCCGCAGCCTTCGAAAATTAAAATTAGGCACTAACTGAGGACTCAGAGTGGGTGGGTGGGATGCAAGAATATATTCGCGATCTTCATCGTGCGCCGCCACTGTCTTGAGGTTCGAAGTCGTCCTTGTTGTCGTGGTCAATGATGAAGAGACACGACGCGACTTGTTCGCGTGCCAATCCGAGTCCGCTTGTCCAACCTCCTTCCCAGGGGTCGCCTGACGGCTCCCTCCCCTTTATGACTAGATGACAAATAAATTACTAAATTAGTGTTTGAACAAACAAGACATAACTTAGCGGAAAAGGAAAGGGAGCCGTCAGGCGACCCCTGGCACAAAACATTTAAGCGAGCGCGCGCTCGTCGTGGGGTAAATAAAAGAAAACTTACCCCGCCATGTCCAAAGTAAGTAATGGGCCCGCCGCTTTCGATGGCGGGCTCAATAACTATACAAAACGATTTTCAAAAGTCTTCATTTCTCTTGTTCTGTGTTTAAGGTACTATTTTAGACATTATTAGAAAGCTTGTCACATAAATTACGCCAAAAGTAAATTAAATGGGAGGGCAGAGAGTACTGTTCTCAATGCTATCCATTACACTGGTATCATAAACAATAGCAATATAATTTTTATGCAATGCACGCCTGAATATAGCAAGTAGAATGTATGCAAGGTTTTATAAGTTCTTGTGAAGTATTGGCAGAGTTATTGAGCCCGCCATCGAAAGCGGCGGGCCCATTACTTACTTTGGACATGGCGGGGTAAGTTTTCTTTTATTTACCCCACGACGAGCGCGCGCTCGCTTAAATGTTTTGTGCCAGGGGTCGCCTGACGGCTCCCTTTCCTTTTCCGCTAAGTTATGTCTTGTTTGTTCAAACACTAATTTAGTAATTTATTTGTCATCTAGTCATAAAGGGGAGCACGGCAAACATAGGCGGCTGTCTGAAGTGAAGACAGGGCGTGTGAAACTGTGTCCCTTCTTTAGAATGCTGTTATTGCGCGTGACAGGTATTAAAGCCAGATTAGGTGTTTAATAGTTAAAAAGGTAACCCGTGAGAAAGAAAGTCAGTCTGGCTTTGTTTAAGGGAAACAGCTGTTTGAAACAGCCACTTGAGCCAGCCTTGCTGTGCTGCAGCAATACAGCTTTGTCACACAGTTTATCTGTCTACTTTGATGTCAGAAAGGCTGTCTTAATGGGCTGTCACACACTGTGTCAGCCAAACTGTCTCATTTTAAGTCAGACACACGTAACAGCATAACTGTCTTCTTTGACTGACTCGCAGTCGGACACCTGTGTTAGTCACTTCAGCTGACTTTATTAGAAACAGCAAGGCTACCTTTACTGCCTGTCTTTCTTACAGATAGTCTGTCCAGACAGCCCAGCTGTTTCAATTGTTAAGAGTGGGCTATTGAGTGGAGTACTGAGCGGAACAATAAGCAGGCTACTGCTGTCTGAAAGTAAAACAGCCGGGCTGTCTGGACAGACTATCTGTAAGAAAGACAGGCAGTAAAGGTAGCCTTGCTGTTTCTAATAAAGTCAGCTGAAGTGACTAACACAGGTGTCCGACTGCGAGTCAGTCAAAGAAGACAGTTATGCTGTTACGTGTGTCTGACTTAAAATGAGACAGTTTGGCTGACACAGTGTGTGACAGCCCATTAAGACAGCCTTTCTGACATCAAAGTAGACAGATAAACTGTGTGACAAAGCTGTATTGCCGCAGCACAGCAAGGCTGGCTCAAGTGGCTGTTTCAAACAGCTGTTTCCCTTAAACAAAGCCAGACTGACTTTCTTTCTCACGGGTTACCTTTTTAACTATTAAACACCTAATCTGGCTTTAATACCTGTCACGCGCAATAACAGCATTCTAAAGAAGGGACACAGTTTCACATGCCCTGTCTTCACTTCAGACAGCTACCTATGTTTGCCGTGGAGGGAGCCGTCAGGCGACCCCTGGGAAGGACCCTTTCCTTTTCCGCTAAGTTATGTCTTGTTTGTTCAAACACTAATTTAGTAATTTATTTGTCATCTAGTCATAAAGGGGAGGGAGCCGTCAGGCGACCCCTGGGAAGGAGGTTGCCGCTTGTCACGCTCAGGCTGCCAGTAACTTGAATGATCATGTGATCGTGTAGTTCAAGTTGTAGCCTTGCCAGTGTGGGTACTACTAGTATGTATGTAGTACTTGTACTACAACGAGTACTACTATGTAGTAGTAGTATAAGGGCCGGCCATTTCAGGATCCGAAATACAGTGTATCACTGTTCCTCTGAACACCACCATTCCCTAGTACATTCTGCAACAGCATTCCATAGACTCATTTTGATCCTTTTAAACCTTGCAGGTGTATATAGCCATGTAATACATACTATGTATAACTAGTTTAATTTTTTCCTCTTCGACGAAGTTGAGGAGTTATGAGCTTGAATGCACCAAAAATACAGTAGAAATCAGCCACCACATATCTTTAGTTGATTTATTTTAATTTAACGGGTCATTATCTCGGAGTAAAATCTATACCGTTGCAGAATAGAACTTCTACAGTCTTAATTCCAATAGTTCTTGTATCAGAAGAGAAGCAAATAAACTGACAGGAAAAATCGAAGTGGTGTACTGACTGAAGGTTATATGATTCGCGTTTTCTCTTGACTCGGTTTCTGGCGGTGTTCACCCTGTTTTAGATACTTCTATTCCTTCAAGTTATCTGCTTCATATTGGATAAACAGATTGCTTATGACTCAAGAGATTTTTTTAAAATATGTATTTCAATGTTTCCAATAGTATTATCCAGTTGATTGGAGGAGATGTTGTATTGAAGAAAATATAAAGTGTTTATTCACATATGTATTCATTGGATGGTGATTCAATGTCCGAACCCATGCGTATGATGACGGCGTGTCTCCTCTTCATAGGCTCGAGAGGATAAATTGGTAATCTGTTGAAGAAAAGTCAATATACGAGATGGCATCAGATTTTCTTGCTCTTACGTGTAGTCGCCATCTATTTTTTTCAATGTGCCGGCTTGATGAGCGATCCTCATCTTGTCTATCCTCTCGCGTAAAACGCGGCAGGTGATCTCGCTATATCGCGCGTCTTGGAGGCCCAAGATAGCATTCGCGCGCGAGAATTGCTCTTGGCTGAGGCAATGTCCTATTGTTTCTGAAGTTGATGACCGTACGAGGAAAACCGGGTCAGCGTCGTCGGCAGAATCGAGCAACTGGCTACAGCTTCGTGATCCTGAAAGTCCGATACGATATGGTGCATGAATCGGTTGTGGGAGAGTATTGTCGGCAGAGTGAAGAATGTCGCTTGCGGCACTGGGGCAATTTGTCAATGCGGCTTTCCGAGCCTGCTTCTTAGCAGACGAACGGTTGACGCGTGCAGAACTGAAGCTATTTCCCATTGTTGTTGAAGTCAACGACCGTTTGAAGTTGTCGGCGTGGTATTGTGACACGACTGGCTGCTGTTGTGTGAGTGTTGGATGAAAAGTGGTGTTGGAGTGTGTTGCGAAAGATTGGTGCCGAGAGGTGTTGATCGACGTCGGAGTGTAACAGATTGATGGAGAGATCTGCGCAGATCAGGCACCTATTTATCTGTTAATTTGTGCATCTTGAAGGCTCGGAGAAGCCTCACTTCGGAACCAATCTAGATGACTTTGCCTCCCGAGACACGTCTTCCTGTCGTGTCTTCCGACTCTCTACCCTTCAAAGTGGAGACTCCGATCGTTTGAGTGACTTTGACTCCCGAGACAGTCCTGTCGCATAGTAGTGCGGAACAACCATAACAGCCTGCTCAACTCTATACTACCACATCACACTGGCAAACGTTAGTAACTTCAAACTCAAGCTTCAGTTCAAGTTCATTACGTACATCAGATATAATATTGGTTGTTTGTTCTGACAGACCAAAACAGACTGCACAACAATTGCGCTGTTGGTAACCATTAAACACGCTTTGAGACATGTTTCGGATACTAAGACCTGATTAGTACGGACGTTTCGGTGATGTGTACTACCTCTGGTAAATTGGAAGATAACATACTTGTTCCCGACAATCATGATGCACACCAAACAAAATTCCAAAGGCTCCCTCAAAGACGACACCTCAGAGTACGATTGCTATCAAGGTCCATAGCTGATGGAAAAGCGAAAAATATTAGACAGTGTCTATGTTACGGCTCGAGTCAGCAACTTGTCGGACAATGTCAACGAAGATAAGTATATAAGCTCAGGCTGCTAATAGAGGGCACGCAAAAACTTGAAGTCTCGGGACTATCCGAGACACCGCAAAGACTGTCCTCGACCGACGACCCCGAGTTGCTTTTCGACATGATCGCTGAGTGCAACAAGGTGACGGCGCTGGAGGTGTACAACCTTGTCTAAGGGAGTGTTTCGAGAAACCGTACAGCGGCTTTATGAAGTCAACGCAGGTGCGTACTTGATGCTCATTTGCAAAGCTGATCACCACGTTGAATTCGGAAACAGGCTCGGTGCTTTGCTATATCATTGTGCGGTGTACGCGTGTCTCTCACCTTGCGAAGCATATCAAGCGAATGGCATGGGATTGACCTCCAGATTCTAGGAATGCTGAACAGAGATACAAGAACCCGCTGGTGAATGCCTCGATGCGTCAGGTCGTAGCAGACATCAGTACGCGGACGCGCTAGCTCGCACAGATGTCGTGCCTCGTCCAATTGCCATGCTCAAGACACTCTGCTGACCACACTCTACTGATGGAGCCCGAGAACTGTCGTGGCTTAAGTCTTCCTGTGTATGAATAGTTCTATGTCAGTGACATCTCCGGTGAGTGAGTAATCCGCATCCTTTCGTTTGGCCTGCCATCTTGTTCTATGAAGAGCTAGGCCTTATGGGAGCGTATTGAGTCACCTCTCAACTTTGTCTCCCGTGCCTTACCGGATGGGCATCTCATGTTTGATCCTGCGAAGCATGCGTGCCTTTGGAGGCGCCCTCGCTCCAGCAGCAGATGATATAGTAGAGATGGATGCAACAGCAGCTCCCGAGGCGTCCTCGCCGAGTGCCGCATGCTTTGGAGACGAGGGGCGGGTGCTTTCACGGAGTTGCTGTGCGAGTGTCAGTGTGGGTAAGCGAACGGGGCCCTCATAGCCGTTGCTGGTGGAGGTCATGAAGACGATGGAGGAGGTAGGGAGAGGGTGGTGGCTGCTTCGTCGACGATGACTAGCTCCGCCTGCCTGAGCACAAATGCACTTGCGGCTGAATGTATACATGGTATCAGAAGATCTTGACACGCACAATGGTCTTGTTGGACTCCGGGCTCGTCCTCTGCGTGCGATGTCGTACTCAAACTGCGTATTGAAGCCTAGGACGTCCATGCCCTTGAATATAAACAAAAAGAGCGTTATCAAGTTCTCTGGGCTGTGCTCATCACAAAGATATTCGAATTTCAATGCGCTAGCGCTGCAGGCCTAGTGCCGCCTACTTTACACAGCCAAGGGCTGCCGTCGACCTTTGCTTGGTCAATTGTCTTCAAGTTAGCGTGCTTGGTTAGTCGCCCACGTGCTCTGTCTTTACCTGACTTGTCGATTGCTTGTTTACAGTTGAATAGTGTTGACACTATGCGATATTGTCAAAGAGGGCGTAAAGAGTTTGGATTAAAGACGCTAATCCTCTTCGCCAATTAGGCGCGGGTATCTGATACGGCGCCGAGCTAGCCTCCTTGGACTGGACTGCAACAGCCAGAAGCACAGTGTCTTAAACATCTTGGTGACACGCTCAACCATTAGAGAAGTGGCTGACTCAGAGGGGAATGCTAAAAGCCGGTTGCTGGGCAGTCACGACCTTCAGCCATCTCTGTCTCACTAACCAGCATTAACCCTCCCCCTTCTCCCTTCCGCCCTTCCCCCTCGACTAATGGCCTGCTAACGACAAGACAACAGTGACACCCCTCTACTAGACAATATGGCTCCAATGTTTTCTATCAACCGTGACTTCGATATCATTGAGGGTGAAAAAGTTTACCTCCGCAATCGTTATATTGCCCGCGGACGTTACTTGCTCGAGGAACGCCTTGGCTCAGGCGCGCACGGTGTTGTCTTCCTCGCTTCTGATTTCTCACCCCCTCCCAACTCCGACGACACCCAGGACCCGGGCAGCAAGGGGCCTGACAAGGTCGCCGTTAAGGTTCTCCTCGACCGCACGCTCCCCCAGCAGTGCAAGAAAACCGGGAGTTCTACCACCACAGGCGTGCAACGAGAGACATGAAAGTTGGCGTCGTCCCTCTCCGTGACAGAGTCAAGGAAGATGGTCTGGTGTACCTGATCATGGAGTACCGTCCACAGGGTGATCTCCGACATCTTATCACTAGTAACCCGCGAAACTTAATGCAAGATAAACGTTTCATCTGGTGTGCCTACGTTGGCTTGCTCAAAACGATCGCAAAACTCCACTTGGTCGGTCTCTTCCATCGTGATCTCAAACCAGAAAACATCTTCCTTCAACATATCAAATGCTGGCGAATGTCAATTGCAAATCTCTGACTTCGGCTTGGCCACTGATAAGGAGTACACAAGTCAAGCCTGCGGAACTATCCGCTACATGCCTCCTGAATGCTTTGACGGCTCTCCACGTGTCTCTTCGCGCGTTGCGGATACTTGGGCACTCGGAATCATTCTGGTCAACCTGCTTTTCTGGTGTGACCCTTGGGGAAAAGCTGTCCCCTCTGATGAAGTCTATTTGCGATACATGAGGGACCCGCGCTCTCTATTCGAACAACACCCCTTCTCGGAGCAGGCGTTCCAATTTGTCAATCACATCTTTTCGACTGGTGGCCGCACGGAGCAGCTGTTGTGTCTTTATTGGAAGTTCAAAGGCATCCATACATTATTCATGACTGAGGAGGAGTGTAAGGTCGCTCATGAGACTGGCCGCTCCGTTGCACTTGACCGGCTCAAGCAATTGGACAATCCAGCGACATTTTCCCGGGGCAGCATCGAAGACGCTACAAGCAAAAGGCGAAGGAAGGATAATGCATGCAACAGGTCTTCATCTGTAACTTTGTTGATCAGTGACGGCAGCTGTGGGACATGGACAACATCGGGAAGTGGCTCTCCTGGGATGCGCCGGGTAGGAATATGGGTCAATAAACTCGCAGATCTGCTAACCCGGCGTCGATGAACGTCTAGTGCTGCGAACGACGCATGAACTTGGCTCAGTTGGATGCAGTCCTTGCCTGCGTCGACACTACCCACGGGTGGGGGACTCTGTATTTATGCAGATGGAGCGCTGGACGCGACATCTGTCACGGTTTCTTAGATCATGTATGCGTCTGGAATCATGTAACTACAGTTTGGACTCCAGTGAACTGCGTTCACCATTGGACACTTTAACAGAGTTATTTATTGGGGGAAGTTTTGTCTCTAACCCTTGATTCTTTGGGTATCTAAGAGCCTTGAGGCTTGCACGGTCTGAAGTCGAAGTGATTACTTTGATTACATTAACAGAGGGTAACATTGAGGATTTGAAGTCACGGAGACCTGCACCCCGAGGGTTAAAGCTACTTAGTACCAACCGCATCATGCAAGGAATAATGAGTGCAATCAAGTAGAGAACTTAGTTGCAATGCGATAAACTATGTGGCCCCGATTATTCATGTCTAAATTTCAAAAAGCAAAAGAATTGGATAATATATTTGCAAAGGAAATTGGAGAAACAGACTACAGCTTGAGTATTCTGACGGCCTTTGCCCTCTTAAGCATGGGGCCAAGACGGTACGGTGATCCACTGGAGAAACATCAATATGGAACGAAATGGCGTCAGATTTTCTTGCTTACATGCACCGTCAGCTTTGAAAACCAGTCTGCCCGAAAGGTCGCGGGACTTATCCACCAACTTCAAATACTGTTCGTTTAGCGTGCGTTGACGATCCGCTATATATTGCGGGTCTCGGAGGCGCATAAGAAATTCCACGTTCTTCATTTGCTCCTGTTCTCTGGGGTTATTTTTTGCTATTGCTGGAAACGATGACCGTCTGAGAAGATTCTGCGGAGTTTCATGACGAGCAGAACTCGTCGGATCGCTGTAGCTGCATGAACGTCGGATAAGATGTGGTACATGACTTCCTTGTGGAGAGCTCTTGTTGGCAAAGTGACAGATGCACCTTGCGACATTGGTGCAATTTGTCGATGTGGCATTGTGAACGTTGCCGTTTGTGGAGGGACGAAAGTCGCTTACGGCACTGGAGCAATTTCCCTTCGTAGATGAAGTTTTTGACCGTCTGAGAGGAGTCGGCATGGTGTTGTGACGAGCTCTCTCAACTAGCTGCAGGTTGGATAAAAAGTTATGAAGAAGTGCGTTGCGAAAGATTGATGTCGAACGCTGTCGATCGAGAGTGCGCAGTGATGGTGATCTGCGCAGATCAGGCACCTATTTATGAGTTAGTTTGTGTATCTTGAAGTCTCGGAGAAGTCTCACTTCGGAGCCAAATTAAGACCTGAAGCCATCTAATCGTACATAGTCGATCCTTCAAAGCGGAGACGCTGATCGGCTGGATGACTGTGCCTCCCGAGACCTTCCTTCTGCTTTGTGGAACAACCATCATAGCTTTCCACTCTCTCTCTCAATACTGCCAACAGCACAGACATTAGCGCAACTTCCAGCCTGAAGCTTTAGATTCACCACATACATCAGGATCCTGTATTGATTATTCGCAAAAACAGACTGCGAAACATTAGAGTCGTTGGTACTATACCGTGAAACACGTTTTGAGGCATGTTTCGGATAGTATGTACTTTAAACGTAACTTGAACTTAAACTTTAGTACTAAATGAGTCGTGGGAACTTCATCCACTCAGGCTTCAACTTCCAAATCCACTCACTACGGCTGCCAGTGCCAGTGGCAGGCTGGCGAACGTCCTCGCAGACGCTCACGAGAAACAAAAGCTTTCTATCATTTTCGATAGCTTGCGATTTCAAGAGAAATGTCACTTATACGTTACTTGTCGACAAAGAGATATGTAGGGACTCGTGTCAGGTTGGCCTGAGACATGCAATTCCGTGTCATTAGAAGACAACCACTAATGTATGTGATGGATCCAAGTCTCATATTTGAAGTCACTAACGTCTGTGTTATTGTCAGTATGGAGTTTAACAAGCTCTGTAAAGCTACCTACGATGTAACTAGAATACGGTTCTCGAGAGGCAAAGGCATCCAGCCAATCGCGTCCTCAATTTGATGGTTAGACTGCGATCATTGGACGGCTTCGGGTCTCATTTTGGTTCCGAAGTGAGATTTCTCCGAGCCTCCAAGGTGCACAAAGTAACTAATAAATAGGTGCCTGATCTGCGCAGATCCGTCCATCATTGTCCTGCACACTGTCAATCAACATCTCTCCGCGCCAACCCTACACATACACGCAACTTCAGCCAGTCTCATCACAATACCACGCCGACTCCTCTCAAACGACAATAGACTTCATTAACAATGGGAAATGTCCTCAGTGCCACAATTCTCACCCGTCACTCTGCCAACAGTCAGGCTCACGACACCGAGGCCTACATCATCCCTCAAAACGATCGGAACCAAATGGAGGGCACAGAGGATCGCATTCGAGACACACGATATAAGAAGAATCGTCAGCAGGCACTCGAAGAGTACCTTAAGTCTGTGGACGCTATGGACGCCCACAGGCTACGGAATACCTGCGGACAACGTACGGAGTAGACGGCAACAAGTAAGGATAATAATTTTTGGCCCTTCTTGTTCCATATTTACCTTTCTCCACAAGAAGCAAATCCGGACTGTGCTGATCGTGATCCATGATGTGGCCAGCCTTTGGGCGGAGGCGAGACATGCGGGTGTCAAAGGCACAAGGGCCGCCAGAGATCTGGGGAGAAAGTATAATTCCGGCAATTTCGGAATGGCGATACATACAACGCAGATCCGATATGTCCAAATAAACATCCGAACCCAGAGAAATGAGCAAGGCCATCGTTAGCTGTCGACGATGCGGATGATTCGAAGGTAGAGCGCACGAGATGTGTATTCTAGACATCTTTTCGGCTATCATCCGAACCATACGAGATTGAGGGATCCTCTTGACTCTTATCGCAATTCTCGTATGGAAGTGCCAATCTGAGGCGACGTACAGTGTTTGACCACTCCTTGGAACCCAATCGTTCCTTGAAACAATTCGATTTCCTCCACTATCATTGAACCTCTTGTTTCCAATCTTTGACTTAAGTGTATGGATGGGCTATAGGTATGGCTGTATTAAATATACCATTGATCCGGTGAGATCCAAAAAATTTAGACACAGAATTGTCTTAAAATCAGCATTTTGAGTTATAAACACATTATTATTTCATTTTTATAAATTCAACAGCAATTCCAATTCCAATTGTCTTTGGCTCAAAAAATACATGGTTTGTGTTATAGCATATACTCTCTGTAACTCTGTAAGAAAATGATGTCAAAGTCTTGTATAGCAATTGATATGTTTTGCAGCTTGGGTGTGACAACATTGGGTGGGAAATATGCCTTGATTAGGACAACTACACGAGAATTTCATGCTCACGTCACACTTTGTGACTGTGTTTCACAGACGGGTAAAATGTGACATTTTCTTGATTGCAGGCTATTGCATGATATGATATAGAGTATGTATCCGAAGTAGTACATGAGGAATATCAAGCATTTAACTGACAATGTGAATTAAATTCTAGATTTTATGAATAGATGTTTCAAGGAGTGTCAAAACACTGTAGTCTAATATACCGCAGCACGGTTAAGCAATCAGGATCTTTATCTGGGTAGGAGCAACACTCTGCAACTCGGGAAAGCCCGATTCTTGTTTGTTCTTAATATGACATTACTTCTTTTGGATAGCATACACTCTACTTTTCATAATTTACAATTAATAAGGAGTTCCACTGATTGTTACGTTTTCTTACTATGTCAGCGGCCCCCATTACTCCAAACCCTTTGCCCTATTTGTTTCTATTCTTGTCTTGCTCAGTCATCCTCCGATGTAACCCTCAACCCTCAGCCAATCCCAATGTTACACATGTACCCTTTGCCCTAACCCTCTGCCCACTGCTCTCACACTATTATTAGTAGCCTATCGTCTACTTTCTTATTGTTCTCTTCTTACTCATCTTCCGATGTACCCTTGCTCCGCAGCTACAGTATATAAACCCCTGTACTTAGCATGATCGAACTCTAAGTTCAATCTCCTTTGTCAAACCCCCCGTCTCTAGTCTCTACTATACATCTGTTTCTCTCTACTCTACATCGTAGGCCTTTGTCCATACAACACTTAGTGTCGAGCCCTAGCTCTGCTATCACTGAGCAACTTAACGTTGTGTTCCCCAACTATACGAGACCGTAAGTTGAGACGTAACAATTAGATTGAACTTTTCTACCGTCGAAGACATCCGTCTTTACGTCTCAGTGTTGAGCCTCGCTCCACATACTACTAACCAGTTGTAAACCCATCTAGTCCAGAAGAACATCCGCTTGAGGTAATCCCTTCAGTGTAGCAAGGTGCTCATCGATTGCAAGAGGGAGGCCAAGGAAAACTTCGAGAGTCGCAATCCGAAGATTAAGAAAACCGCTCCAGCTCATTGGTTGATTAAACCCCGGACAGTAGTGTTACAAAGGAACCAACTTCTGTCATACCAAACGGGACCGTAGCTGTGCACACAGGAAGAGGACTCAGTACCTGCAAAGAAGGCATAAAGCTGCTAGCCTAGTCTTTGGGACGCCTATTGGACAACAAGCATAACTCGCAGACGTGCCGCTTGGTAATAGCGATGGGAGACCGATCCAGAAATCGAAGGGAGACCGATCCAGAAATCGAAGAACAGTTCATCTGTTAAACATCGAACAAAGCATCACAAACACTGCCCCACTGTCGATCATCTCATAACGTTATTGCTTGACGACCCTCAAGACTAAACAAAGGTCAAACAGAAAACCACTTCACTTTACGTCATAACATCTATCCATCACGGCACCCTCTATCCCACAAAACGCTTTGCTTCTTACCCACACCAACACCAACCAACTCGACAACGCAGGAAGACACATATACCAAGTCCAATACTCCGTAGCCAACTGTTATCAATTTGACACATACAGTTTCACCAAGTATTGTGACGATACAGTTTGGTCCATCACAAAAACTGCCAGTCTAATCGTCCAACCCGACTCTATCTTCTTCATCTACCACACCAACCCCAACGCATTCTTCTATCTAGACACTGCTACCAGGTGTTTAATTCAATGAATTACAGTAATCAGTGTAAGGCTATGTGAATAAAACACAGTAACTATCACGAAATCTGTGCAGTAACTACTGCACACTATTGCTCACTCTTGCTCAGCCTAACTAGGGCATACCCCACTGCCTTTTTGGGGGGTTTGCACAAAGCCCTGAGAACCCTGAGGCTTCCCTCAGGGTGTCCTCCCATTTTCGGATAGCACACCTTCTCCGGGGCTTCGCAAAATTCCGTGGCTCTAAAAATAACATCCAGGCCGGGACACTGCTCCTGCCTTTATCCTGATTTAGGAAATGCCGACAGCAGTCGACCTGCCACGTGAAAATTGAAAATTATTCTATTTTATTTTAATGAACAATGCTACATACTTTAGATACCAATCTACAATTAAAACAAAGAGAAAGGGGAGGTGGTGTTACGACCGTCGGGAATTGTAGTGGGAAACAGTTTCGGGAAACTGGAATTCGCGACGGGAACTCGCGTTCGGGAATCTGGATTCGCGACTGGGAACGAGCGTGGGAATTCAGGCGGGGAAACGCGCGGGATTCTATCCAGGCGCGTCGCGGGATTCTCAAGGCCAGCTAGGACTCTTCACTGCTTTGAACGTCAAGTAAGCGGATCCCTAAGGAAGCACTCCACAAGTAAGTATTGCGCAACTAACTACACGGGAGAAAAGAGAGAGATCGCACCTAAGGAAGCACTCCACAAGAGGTCAAAAGTGGGGTGCTCCTTACGATGCCTACAGCTATTTATCTACTTCGTAAAGACTGTATAGTTAATCTACGCTAAGTGTCCTTGCGCAATGCGCACCTATCTACTACAAACGATACATGCTACGACCGCAATGCTAGGCATGTCCATCCCGTCTCTCCAGATGGCTACGGCCTGTCCGTGGACGTCAGCGTCCGGTCCGGGGCCGCGACTAGCCAGACTAGGTATGCCAGACTGTTGCAGGTCGTCACTTTGAGGTACTAGCGGATTAATGAGCGTATGTTGATAAGTGAATGTACATGTGCCGTGGCGGGTCGTCGTAAATGAGTGTGTGTATGCGTGCATGGTTGCCGGGACGGTGGTGCAGGATAAGTCACGTGAGCATGGGATCGTGCGATTCGGGAATGAGGTTTCGCGCCGGGAATCCAATGGCGGGATTCTCCCCGCGGGATTGTCTGCTCATGTCGGGATCCTTGGCGGGAAAGTGCGGTGAAAGTAAAATAAGTACAAAGGGGGTGGGATGTGTAGAATACCCGGAGAAGAAGAATAGAGTAGTGAAACAGAAAGAAGAGGAGAAACAATGAAGAAAACTAGTGAAATAACTAAACGGCCCCCGTCGTCCGCAAGTATGTCTTCTGCGTGCGCCACGCAACCGTCGCTCGCTCGAAGACCGAAGACAAGAAACAAACTAACTCTCCCGCGTCCGTAAAACTCGTAGTGCGCGCCCGCCGCACGCCTTCGCGAGAAGTCCAGAAGAAAGGGACACTTGCACGTCCGTAAGTGTCGCGCGCCGTCGCCGTCGATAGTCCGAAGACAAGAAACAAACAGGACTCTTGCACGTCCGTAAAAGCCTCTCGCGCCGCCGTAGTCGAAGCCCGAAGACAAGAAACAGAAAGAAAACAGAAGAGAAGAGTCCTAAAGCACGCGCACACAGCGCAGACGTCAGACTCGTCCTCGCTCTCGCTCTCGCACGTAGTGGTAGGTAAAATGGAGTGGATTTTCACACGGTCTACATGACGCGACTAACACAAGTGAATACCGCGTGTGAACCGGCTACTCCGGCCACGCAAACTACCCCGGAACCGTTGTCTTTGTGCCCGTCCCTCAATTGGCAACCCGTTTCCCACGCCACTCGCGCACGTCGCCACACTCTAAGTGTCCGGCCGGTCGCATGTGTATATTCACATCATACGCTCGTTTGCTCGTCCACCCATTGCATTGTCCGTTGTGTGATCATCGGTGAGCTCTGTGCCTTGGATGCACTACTACTCGTGCTCAGGTACAGTTTTCCCTTCACTATTTGGCTTCGAGTGTCGGCCGGGAGCCTTTCTGCTCGTCCGGTGTCCGGTGTATGCACCCGGATTCCGTCCGGATGCCTCTGCTGTGTCCGGCGGGCGTCGTACGAACACTGGACGCAGTCCAGGTGTTACACCTCCTCCCCACTTTGAATAGTGACCTCCCGGTCACTCGGCCTTGCCTGTCTGGCTTGCTTCCGAGGTGGGTTTGCGAGGTAGATGCTCTGTTTCGCTTGGTTCTCGTGCGCGTGCTTGAATCGACTAGCTGTCCGTCGTGCATGCTATGCGTAGTGGTGGTCCTTGACTGGGTCTTGTGGGTGTTTGCTTGTGATTGAAAATCGCGAAAATTTCTGGGCCTGACTTCGGTCTTTTCGATGGCCGTCCGTGAGTCTCCCCCTTCCGTCTCTGTCACCTAACTCTCTTCCATTCCCTCTAGCCCCGTGTCCCTCCTCCTTTCTTCGTGCCATCTTCGATCGCGCGCCGTATTTGTTCTCGTGCCTGCGCAGTTGCCGCCGTAGTTGCCGCTCGTCCGTGCCATCGCTTGCTCGCTGTCTCGCCCTGCTCGATTTCTCCTCCTCTTCCTCTTTCTCTCCGTATTACATTCTACTGTCTACTGTACTCCGCTCTGACTGTCTGTCTGTCTGTTATCCTGATTCTTTCTTTTTTTTTTTTTTTTTTTTTTTTTTTTTTTTTTTTTTTTTGAGAAACTTGAAACTTGTCAATGAATGTGAATATGATACGAATAATAATATGCAGTTAGAAGAAGTAAAAGAGAAATTAATTGCTTCCGTCCGTAATTCCAGTGAAACGCGTGTACTTAGCTCGAAACGCCGTGAAAGTTAAAAATTGAGATTAAAATTTATAAAAATAAAGATAGAAAAAAAAAATCCGGCCCCTTACGACGCCTCCGTGCTCTTGTTCTCAAAGAAAAATGATGACCGCCAGCCGTGTTTCTGTGCCCCGAGACCCTTATCTGTTGCTGTTGCTGAGTCTGGTCGTCCGTATGCTTGTGCGCTCGCGTCTCGCACACTCTTTGTATCCGGCTGCCTTCTCTTCTCAGCTTCTTGCACGACTGCCAGGACTGTTGCTGCTGCTGAACCTGTTCGCCCGTATGCTTGTGCGCTCTCGGTTCGGTCAACATTGGTCGTCGACTGCCTTCTCTTCTCAGCTTCTCGTTCGACCTCCGTATCAATGCGCGCCTTACCCTCGCTGCTCGAGGTTACGGTCGCCGTATCAGACCCAGACTCTTCATTGTCCTCTTCCTGCTTGGGTACACTGACCACTCCGGCTCCTCGTCGATTCTGCTCTGCTAGCTCTCTTCGCAGCTGGTCGACGGTCTCTTCCAGCGTCCGTACGCGAAGGCGCAGCGCCTGCAGCTCCGAATCTCCTTTCTCTTCCTCTTTCTTGCCCGTACTGCTGTGAACCTTGGCCAACGCATCTGTCGAACGCGTCTCTGCTTCGTCCACATGTCCGTTGGCCGTCAAGACCGGTGCGCAAAGTCGAATACCCATTTCCTTCTCGCATGCCTTGGTCGCTCTCGCTGCCAGCCTATCTGTATTGCTCTGGACCGGTGCTCTGCTCGACTTTGCTTCTGGTGCGCTCTGTCGTCCTACAGTAGTCCATACAGACACTATCTCAGCCCCTCGCAACTGTTCAGCTTGATGATGTTCGCCGCGGCCAAAGCGTCTGCCTCGCGATCTCGCGCGCTCGCACAGACTCTTGCCCCACATGAACGGTAGTTCCGAACCGTCCAGCCGGACCACTCGGTACCCCGCACCAAGCCTGCACAACCCGCGCGCGATGTCCGCTTGCAGGTCCTCGCAGTCCTGCTTGCGGTGTCCCTGCCGCCAGCAGTAGAAGCAGCCGAGTCCAACGCGACTCGGGCCTGCTCTATGCGCCGCTGCCATCCTCAGTACTTGCGCTTCTTGAGGAGGGTCTACCGGATGCCTCGCAGATGTCCCCCGCATGCTTGGCTGCGCCGTCACTGGTGCTTGCGCTTCTCGAGGACAGTCTGCCGTTTTCTTCGCAGGTGGTACGACTGCCTGCGCCATCGCCGGTGCTTGCGCTTCTTGAGGAGGGTCAACAGGTCTCTTCGAAGGTGGTACGACTAGCTGCGCCATCACCGGTGCCTGCGCTTCTTGAGGAGAGTCTGCCAGTTTCCGCGCAGTCATCTCCCGTACGACCAGCAGCGCCATCACCAATGCTTGCGCTTCTTGAGGAGAGTCGACCAGTTGCTTTGCAGGTGCCCCCCGTACAATCGGCTGCGCCGTCACAGTTGCTTGCGCTTCTCGAGGCGGGTCTACCGGTTTGCGCACAGTCATCTCCCGGACGACCAGCGGTGCCTTCACCGGTGGTTGCGCTTCTTGAGGAGGGTCTACCGGTTTCTTCGCAGTCGGCTGCGCAATCCTCGCCATCCCCCGCCGAAAGGCCAGCTGCGTCGCCTCCTCTAATTGCACTTTTACCATCTCGAAAACCGCTCTCGATCGCCTCCGTACTTCCGATAATTCCACCTGCAACTCTTCCTTGCCCATTCCCTCGACCATCTTCTCTTCCCCTTCTCCCATTAAATACAACTCGATAGGTCCCCTATCCGTTGCCCTTTCCACATCCCTCGCAATGCTATACTTCGCATTCCTAATAGAAAACTTCAACTGTTCAAGAAACTCTTGCTCTCTCCGTGTCATCTTCTCCACCAGACAAGTCTTTCCTCGTTGTCTTTCCTTTTTCTCTTTCGGTCCTTCAGACCACTAATGCAACCCCTTCACTGCCGGTTCAGTGTCTTGTCACTAGTTCCTTTTCAATGTTCTCTTTCTTAAAGAAAATTTGTAAACTACTTTGCCCGAAGGGCGACAATAATTCTTTTTGGGTACTACACAAAAAACAAACCACCCCCTCGCGGTGGGCTCCAGGTGAAAGTAAAATAAGTACAAAGGGGGTGGGATGTGTAGAATACCCGGAGAAGAAGAATAGAGTAGTGAAACAGAAAGAAGAGGAGAAACAATGAAGAAAACTAGTGAAATAACTAAACGGCCCCCGTCGTCCGCAAGTATGTCTTCTGCGTGCGCCACGCAACCGTCGCTCGCTCGAAGACCGAAGACAAGAAACAAACTAACTCTCCCGCGTCCGTAAAACTCGTAGTGCGCGCCCGCCGCACGCCTTCGCGAGAAGTCCAGAAGAAAGGGACACTTGCACGTCCGTAAGTGTCGCGCGCCGTCGCCGTCGATAGTCCGAAGACAAGAAACAAACAGGACTCTTGCACGTCCGTAAAAGCCTCTCGCGCCGCCGTAGTCGAAGCCCGAAGACAAGAAACAGAAAGAAAACAGAAGAGAAGAGTCCTAAAGCACGCGCACACAGCGCAGACGTCAGACTCGTCCTCGCTCTCGCTCTCGCACGTAGTGGTAGGTAAAATGGAGTGGATTTTCACACGGTCTACATGACGCGACTAACACAAGTGAATACCGCGTGTGAACCGGCTACTCCGGCCACGCAAACTACCCCGGAACCGTTGTCTTTGTGCCCGTCCCTCAATTGGCAACCCGTTTCCCACGCCACTCGCGCACGTCGCCACACTCTAAGTGTCCGGCCGGTCGCATGTGTATATTCACATCATACGCTCGTTTGCTCGTCCACCCATTGCATTGTCCGTTGTGTGATCATCGGTGAGCTCTGTGCCTTGGATGCACTACTACTCGTGCTCAGGTACAGTTTTCCCTTCGCTATTTGGCTTCGAGTGTCGGCCGGGAGCCTTTCTGCTCGTCCGGTGTCCGGTGTATGCACCCGGATTCCGTCCGGATGCCTCTGCTGTGTCCGGCGGGCGTCGTACGAACACTGGACGCAGTCCAGGTGTTACAGCGGGAAATGAGAAAAGGAGCCCGGGATCTCGACATTACCCCCCTCCAAAGGCGCAACTCCGGGGCGCCAAGCTTGAATCTTGCTCAGTTCACAGAGCTCGATAGCGTTGACTTCTCGAGGGGCGTCCGGGTGTTTTCGATAGAAACTGCGAATTTTAGCCTTTGCATTACCCATATCCTTTGCGGGAATCCATGTGTCTTCCGCGCTCGAATATCCCTTCCATCGTACCAAATATTCAAACCTCCGTCTAAACCGTCTAGCATCCAGAACCTCTTCCACCTCGTACTCCAGATCTCCTTCTACTTCGACTGGGGGCGGCGGGGGTTGCGTTCGACCGGGAATGTCGTCTTCGTGGTATGGCGAGAGCAGCGATACATGAAATACGGGATTAATCTTCAGCGACGCGGGGAGTTCGAGTTCGTAGGTGAGGTCACTTAGCTTTGCCTTCACTTTATACGGTCCTAGTCGTTTCGGTAATAATTTGCGCGCTCCCGGCCGCCGAACGTTCGTCGCCTCGAGCCATACTTTATCCCCGACTGCGTACTGCGGGGCCTCGTTCCTGGCCTGATCGTAGTGCTGCTTCATGCGCTCTGCCGCAACCTCCAAAGCCGCTCTTGCCTCTTCCTGTGCCTGCTGAAGCTCCAGTAGTCGTGCGTCCGCGGCGGGGACCGTGGACAGGCCGTCGCTCGGGGCAATCGTGAATTCGGGATTGTAGCCGTAGACAAGCGCGAACGGGGATTGTCGTGTTGCCGCGTGCGCTTTCGTGTTGTGCGCGAACTCTGCCATCGGGAGTAATCCGGCCCAGTTTTCTTGTCGTGTATCTATGAAAGCCCGTAAATATTGTTCCAGCTCTTGGTTTACCCTTTCGGTTTGCCCATCCGTCTGCGGGTGATACGCAGTCGACGTGGTACCCTTGATACCGAGTCGGGAAAAGAGGGCTTTCATGAACTGTGCGACAAACTGTGGTCCTCGGTTGGATATGATCTGGCGGGGGGTTCCGTGCAACTTCCAGACGTGTTGCAGGAAGAGTTCTGCAGTTTCCGGTGCATCGACGTCAGACGTGGTCGGGATAAAATGCGCTTGCTTGGTGAGACGGTCGACCACCACGAAAATTGCGTTGTAATCCTCGGATCGGGGGAGCTGGGTGATGAAATCGCACGAAATCGCCTGCCAGGGGCCCTGCGGGATTTCGTTCGGTTGCAGGAGTCCTACCGGGCGTTGGGATCGGTTCTTCGTGCGTGCGCAGGTATCGCATCCCAAAACGTATCGTTCTACGAAGTTAGACATCCCGGGCCACCAGTAGTTGCGGCTTACCATCTCAAACGTTTTCCAACGTCCAGGATGTCCGGCGGGGAGACTGTCGTGGTAGGTCTTCACCACATCCCGGCGAATGGTCTCGTCTTTCGGGACGTAAACCTTACCCTGGTACAGGATGAGGCCTTCTTCGGTGCTCCAGTCCTCAAGTTCCTTGGTCAGGACTCGGGGCGCCTTGGACTTGACCAACTCGATCGCATCCACCAGCTCGTCTTCATACTGATCTGACTTACGAATGCGTCGTAGGAGGGCCTGATCCCCGTGTACCTGTGTCATTCCCCGACGAATTGCCTTTAGCCGAAACATTTCGGGGGTCAAGAGGGTCCGTCCCGTGTTGTCTTCGCCTTCTGGTTGAAGATCGACGCGTCGTGACATGGCGTCGGGTTTGCCCCCGAGTCGCCCTGGGCGATGGCGAATCGTAAAGTCGAAGCGAGTGAGGAACAGACTCCACCGGGCTTGGCGTCGCGTCAGCGTTTGGGATTCAGAGAAATATAGCAGATTCTTGTGGTCAGACACAATATCGAGTTTATGGCTCGCACCTTCGAGATAATGTTGCCACTCGTCCAGAGCTCTAATAATCGCGAGTAGCTCCTTGTCATAAATCTCGTAGTTGCGTTCCGCATCGTTGAGGGATTTCGAGAAAAAGGCGACCGGATGTATCAGCCCGTCGTCGCCTTCCTGGGACAAGACCGCGCTGGTCGCAAAATCAGAGGCGTCGCATTCCACGATGAATTGTCGCGACATGTCTGGCATCATCAGGACGGGGGCGGTCGTGAACATGCGCTTGAGATAGTCGAAAGCGAACTGCTGGTTTTCCGTCCAGGCCCAGCGAACGTCCTTCTTCAGCAGCGTCGTGAGCGGTTTGACGATCTGCGAGAAATCCCAAATAAAGCGTCGATAGAAATTCGCGAACCCTAGGAAGGCTTGAATGTCTTTCACCTTTTTCGGGGTAGGCCAGTCGAGGACCGCCTGTACTTTGGCGGGATCCATCGCCACCTTTCCTTGCGAAATAATCATCCCGAGATACTCGACGGAAGTCTGTTTGAATTTGCACTTTTCGGGTTTACAGAACAAGTCGTTTTCGCGCAGCCGCTTAAGGACTTCCCGTACGTGTTCATCGTGCTGCAATTCATCTTCGGAAAAGATTAGCAAGTCGTCAAGATAGATGATCACGTATACTCCAATGAGGTCCTTGAAGATATCGTTCATCATGTGCTGGAAGGTTGCCGGGGCATTCGTGAGCCCGAATGTCATCACCGTTGGTTCGAAATGTCCTGCCTGAGTCTGTTACGACCTAGAGTGGTTCCTTCGCTTTCGAGACCCTGAATCGGACACGGATGACGATCGGACGCAATGAGCGGTGGTTCTCACTCTGAGAAGCACTTTACAAGTCAATTAAGCTATTCTACACATCAGAGCTAAAGATAAACACATCACCTGAGAAGCACTTTACAAGAGGCCAAAAGTGGAGTGCTTCGCAGGGGGATCCACGGTTTTGATGAACAAAGGTAAAAACTATACAGTACCAAGCCACTGGACCCTGATCCGACTAGGTCCGACCTATACCGCTGACGTAAGTCGGAGTTCGGGGTCCCGCTCTAGTCGGGGTCCCGCATCGGTAGAGCGGAGGTTCAAGTCGGAGTGGCGGAAGAAAGAAAGAAAAGAGAATTGCTTGCAGGGCGCTTGTCCTAGCGGCCTGCAAACATACAGGCAAGTAATCTACGCAAAAAGGAAGAGAATCGGAGTCAAAGAAAGTCCGGTTTCGGACCGGACATGTCGGGGATCCGACTCGGAGTATGATCGTAAAAGAAAATAAAGGAAAAATAAAAGAAATAAAATAACCTGAGGCAGATTCCTGACAGAGTCCGAAATGCAGCCTTCCACTCGTCGCCTTGCTTCAGTCGCACATTGTGGTAGCCCCAGCGTAAATCTAGAGAGCCGTACCAACTAATAATCTTATAGATCCGCGATAATTATCGCAACCTGTTTCTAAAGTTATCGCGGTAACGGGACCATAGCTTTTTTGGCCTGTGCGGCAGCTTAATGCCGGGGTGCCGCCTCACGGCACCTCACGGCATGCATCCCGCGTCAGGGACCAGGCTGAATTCGGTAATACAGCCCGGTTTGTATCCCTGGCGCGTTTGCGTTGCGATAATTTCGCTACCGGGGCCTAGCCCCTCGTAATTTGATATAAATTAGCTTCTATCTAGTGCTATAGGTAAATCTTTTTTATTTGCAATATGATGTAGCCGTTATTTTACAATTAATGTTGCGTTACTGCGCGAAAGTAAGCGCCGGCGCTTACTATGGCGTCGTGCGCGCGCGTCGTCTGTCCTTGTCCTTTTCTCCCACTTTCACGACGATTACGTCGTTTGCCTCTTCTTAACTCTGGCTTTTCTCATATGTCGTTCTACAACTTGTGTGCTGGATGGATGCCAATGCAAATTTGGTGGTGCGAAGGAGCAGGAAAGCCGTAAATGTGGCAGGTGCGTCAGACTGGATCCTGCACTTCTTGCCGTTAAAAGCTGACCATTACACTCAGTAGCTTCGAGCGAGCGAGCGATGCGAACCTTCGCCCTCATCTTCATAGCCACAATGCAAACGATACCACAGGACACAGTGCATCCCCGTCGATCCTCCGCTCTCCCAAATCTGAGAACAGTGGCAGCAACAATTCCAAGCAAGACAATTTCTCTTAGAAGCCGCCACAAACACAGCAATCGCAACAATCGCAGCACCGACAGCGACAATCACCACCGTCTCCGCACTATTGATTGAACAAGCCTGTTCAATAGTCGTACCAGGACGATCGCGATCTCGAGCAAGAGTTGGACGACTCGGATTTCAAACAGCGTGCGCCCCGACCTACTCCCCATCCACATCTCGTACATGCTCACAGCTTCCCCTCGGCATCTCCTTTTTATGACAGCATTTATCGTTAAAAAATCGAGTTTTAAGGTTTCCTGTGTGAGAAGTAAGTTTTGTGACAATTACGCAACTTTTTGTACATACGTAACTTTTTGACGCAACTTTTTTGACGCAACTTTACACCTTGAATTAAAGGTTTAGCTTTCAACTACAAACTATTTTAGCTATCTGTAGTACAGATTCATCTCTCGTAAGTATACATAGCTATGATATAGTTGAAATCTATTTATATCTAATTAAATTTGAGAAAATATAAGAAGTTTCAAAATTTATGTATTTTTTTTCACATTTTCATTATCTCTCTCATTTCCAGCCCAATTTGGCCATCCTTTCCGCACATCAGAGGTGCCACCAATGCTGCATATAGTGACCGGAAAATGCAATATAATAAGATCAAAGAAAATAGGTAAATAATTGTGAGTTTATGTGTTTTATAATTAATATACTAGAGAATTAAATTAGGGAAATAAACATGTATTAAAATTATGATAGGTAAATATCAAGTAGGGGTGTAGACATTTCAAAAAAGAAGAACTGTATGTTAATGAGGCTTTCTAGAGTCCACAGTCATGAAGTGCAGTATGGAGATAGTTCCACTGCGTCCCAAGCCAACCTCTGTCTGGCCTTGAGTAAGCCAATGACAGTGGTCAAGAATTGCTGTCCCGCAATCCTGCCCAGTCACAAACCCTGCCCTGCACTCGTCCTGCTGCAGTGCCCTAGCTAGCCCCTTTGACATCTTG
The DNA here is from genome assembly GCA_910574455.1 of Trichaptum fuscoviolaceum. Classification (NCBI taxonomy): domain Eukaryota; kingdom Fungi; phylum Basidiomycota; class Agaricomycetes; order Hymenochaetales; family Trichaptaceae; genus Trichaptum; species Trichaptum fuscoviolaceum. The sequence continues at coordinate 1,535,860 of CAJSYZ010000009.1, read as the reverse complement.
TGCCTCTCAACCTGCTCTCGTTTGTCCCTAGCCTGCCCCACCAGGAATCCCGCTGCGCTGCAAACACTGTTCAAGTGTTCCCTCTGACAATCCCGCAACCCATGCTTGTTCCCAGTTGGAGTCTGTTACAACACAGAGTGGATCTATGCGTTCTCAGGACCTCAGACAACGTAAACCGGACAATCAGTGGCTATGCGAATCGGTTCCACACTCTGGGAAGCACTTGACAAGTCAATTAAGCTATTCTACACATTAGAAGCACAAATATAACGTCACCTGGGAAGCACTTGACAAGAGGCCAAAAGTGGAGTGCTTCTCAGGCGGACGGGCGCTTTTGGCAAGCGCAGGAGGAACTGTATAGTTCCTCCAAGCCACCGTCCGAACGGACCTGTGGTCTGATCCGAATTTGAAATACAAATAGAAAGATGAATAAGCATCGCTGGCGTGCCAGGTTTGAACCCAAGCGCACAGAAAAGTGTCCGTTAGTGAATAGAATCAAAAGAAACAACAATCCCTGTGTGCAGACAGATGCAAAGGTGTACGCGCCGTACGGGCTTTGTACCGAGCGCGTACCACTGACCGTACGAGCGTCTCGTACAATGTCAGGAATCGAAAGTAAAGAAAAGACATCAGTAAATCATAAGTAAAAGGAAAATAAAGGAAAACAATTAGTAAATCCGTGGCGATTCCAGACAGAGTCCCACCAGACTCCCCTGCTCATTTCCCAGCTAGAATCTTAACAGATTCCCCCGCACCGTCCCGGTTGGAATCCCGCTAGATTCGCCTGCTTGTTTCCCATTGCAAATCCTTGTGTCATTCTTGCAGGACTCCCACACTCAATCCTGTTGTGATTCCCATCACAACCCCCGCTAAGTCCCCACCTCAATTCCCGCCAAGATCCTGTTGATCCGGGATTACTTCCCATTGCAAATCTTGCTGCTTTCCCATCATCCACGGGAAACACCTTAGCATCCCCACCATCCCTGTAGATTCTGCCCCGTAGATAAATACCTGTCACCACCGTAAGGAGCACTCACTTTTGTCCTCTTGTCAATTGCTTCCTTAGGTGTGTTTTTCTGTCCTGTCTATAGTATAGTTTTTCAAATGCTGACTTGTCAAGTGCTTCCTTAGGGAACCTCCTCCTGATACAGAAGTGTTGCCTTGAGATTCCGGTTATCCTGAGCTCTCTGCTCCCGTCCTGAGCATGCCTGCTCTCTGGCTCTCTTGTCTTAGTCTTGTCCGGGATCCCGCTCTGCAATCCCGCCTCGAGTCCCGCTCAGAATCCCGCTCTGAGATTCCTGTTGTGAATCCCCTGCTCTGAGTCTCCCACCAGATCTCCCGCTCTGAGTTTCCCACACTGATCCCTTGCGTAAGATCCCCCGCTCCGTGAACTCTGTGCATCTCCCCACGCCTTGACTCTGCCTTGGGATATTCCTCTCCCATGACCCAGTCTCAACTCTGACTCTGACCCATCTCTGCCTCAAGCCCCCTTGTGTCTCGCCCACGTAGCACCGCTTCCCGTGCGACTCTGTTGGCATTATAGCGTCCCTAACAGTTCTCCTATGCCTTCTATGCTGTTGCATGCTCTCCCAGGCCTTGCCCCGGAAGCCACTTATGCGTCCCGGCCTCCAGGTTGCCCCATGATTATAATACATTCCTGTAATAAGTCTTCTGAAGCCGTGAACATAATAGCATCTTCCCAGGAAACCATATGCTTCCTTATCCCCTGCTTCACTCATTCCCCATGGTTGTAACACCAGCAGGATTCCAACATTGTCCAGGTCTAAATACCTATTTCTATTTAATAAATAACTGATAAGATACATTAATTTACATTCTAACAAGTTTTTAATTTCTTTTATTTTTATTGTAATACATTTTCCGGTCACTATATGCAGCATTGGTGGCACCTCTGATGTGCGGAAAGGATGGCCAAATTGGGCTGGAAATGAGAGAGATAATGAAAATGTGAAAAAAAGTACATAAATTTTGAAACTTCTTATATTTTCTCAAATTTAATTAGATATAAATAGATTTCAACTATATCATAGCTATGTATACTTACGAGAGACGAATCTGTACTACAGATAGCTAAAATAGTTTGTAGTTGAAAGCTAAACCTTTAATTCAAGGTGTAAAGTTGCGTCAAAAAAGTTGTGTCAAAAAGTTACGTATGTACAAAAAGTTGCGTAATTGTCACAAAACTTACTTCTCACACAGGAAACCTTAAAACTCGTTTTTTTAACGATAAATGCTGTCATACCTTTTCAGCTAGAGCAACAGCACGCGCAAGCACTCGTCTGTATGTGGCCGTTATTTTATACCGTACGAGTTCCTGGTTCAAACCACCTCTTCGGTGGTAGTGGGCGCTGGACGATGACCACCGGTCTTGATGCCGTTATCGAACGTGCTGATAGATCACAGTGAGTAGTCCAATAAGATAATATGCATTGGTAATGCAATGATAGTACTGCGGCATTGGGGAAGAGCCTTCGCGACTGCGCGCGATCTTCGTGGCAGCGGCTTTGCGAAGGACAATCTTAGTATGTTTGTGCTCTCTTTTTTGTACTTAAATCTTGTATAATATTACTTTATTTTGATCTATAATATATATACATTTGAACCATGAAAAAACTGCGTGCAAGGAGTGAATGATGTGCTTTTTAGACATTGTCGAAGGTGCCCTTCGACACGTCCGTGTCCTCGAAGTTGCGTCCGGCGATTCCCGGAGCATTCATCCGAGGCATCGCCGGACACACTTTTCTCTCAAAATTAAAACACGCGTCCATACACGCGTCAGGCACATTACTCCAAGCAAAAGGGCCAACTTGAGAGTAAATTATCATATTTATTCTACTAGCAATAATGTACTTAGATGTTGAGTAATAAGCAAAACAGTCAGAAAAAGTGCTGTTCCAGCAGTATTTACTCATTTGTATATTTTTGTGTACTTCTGAGACTTCAATCTTTTGCAGAGTAGATCCACCTCACATTATATAGAGTTTTAAAAAAGAATTTTGCCAATAGATAGAGTGGAAGTGCTTGAACTCAAAAGTGGTGTTTCGAAAGCATCACTTTCAGTGAAACTTGTACTACTATGCTCGACTCTCCAATGGTTTTGTTTACTTCACAGCTCTTTTCTTCATAACTTCCAATCTAACACCTACATTGCTTTCTATAGTGTCTCTATTATTGCTATGTAGCATTACTGCATTTTTAATCGTCATTGATTTTGTGTAATTAGCTGCGAATGCTGAGATTTGACCCAAAAGTGCTCAAAATGGCCACTTTTAGGGATTGTTTCATTTTTATAGCCTCTTTTAATCCCCCATTAAAGCCCATAATTTTCTAGAGGCTCTATAGTATGTATAGAGGAACTATGTAAATATTTAAAGCGAGCAGTGGAACATAAGATAAAAGACAAATCGAAGAATTTGAGCATATATGCATGAATCATGGATTTCTTTTGTAGGCTCTATGTTGTACCCTTTATAACGCCTTTTCTAGCCTCCGTATTTTCTTAGTACATCACTTAGCATATGATACACTTAATCTAGTACTGTGCCTTAGGTTAATTGCTCGACATAAAATTCAAAGCGTATGTTATTGATTTGTTTGAAGCAAAAAAAAAGTCAGAGACATACCATATTTGGTAATTTCACGCGATTCTCAGGGTCGTGGCGCGCTATCTGCACGCATCACGAACGTCGTCTTTCCCTCTTTCCTCACTGTTCTTCAAGCTCTCAAGCTATGGACGACGGGCAAGAAGGCATTTGCTGCGCGCAAACGCCGTCTTGCTTCTGCTTCCGCAGCCTCTCGCCTCTCGGGCGCGAGCTGTATGCTCGCAAGCGCAGCTTTCTAGGCCTCGGGCGACGAGTCCTACCCCTACAACCTCGTTAACTCTCTGGACGACGAGAAGCTCAAGGACAAGTTCAAGCCCGAGGACCCGGCCATGCTAGAGGCTACCGTCAACAAGACGATTTCATGGCTCGACGCCTCGCATGGAAGCATCGAAGCAGGAGTATGAGGAGAAGCAACGGACCTGGAGAGTGTCGCGAACCCCTTCATGCAGAAGTTCTTCTCCGGTGCGGGCGGTGCATTCCCTGGCGGTGCGCCATTCCATTCAGCTTTAGGTGGTCTTTGCGAAGGTGAGTAGCCCATCAGATTTGACTGACAGTGGCTTGTTCTTCACTGCAGTTGTGCCACACTCCATTGAGCCGTGCGTGATAGACGCTTGCGAGCTCACACGTCCTTTCCCTTGTCGGTAGCCTATACTCAAGCAGATCCTCCACAAGCAGCCCATCTTCCTCATTCTTTCACAGTCGAAATCGAGCTGAGCATCTTTGCCGAGGACGAGGAGGTCGCCGACTTCAATGCGGTCGCCACACGGACAGACAGCAGCAGCGCGTCCGGGAGCGAGAAGCGAGGGCTCGCGCGCTGCGCTTATCCTCACCTGCGGCGTGCTCATGCACCATGGGGCTGGCCAGAGGACTGCGGGCCCGACGCGCCACGCAAGGACCGCGCATTACCCCAGCGAGGTAGCGGGACCGGGGCGCGCCATTTCCCGCCGCGTGCGCGCGCGCGCAAGGCGGCCACGCGCACCGCCCTAGCGCGTGCTTTTTTGTATTTAAAGTATTTATTTGAAATGGTAGATAGGCCTGGACTGTAGTCCAGGCACTTTAAATTAATAAAATATTTATTTCAAATGAGTGCGTGGCCCTGCTGTGCTGCCGGACGAAGCCCTGACAAGGCTGCACCGGCACGCACGGCCGAGGCAGAGCTGAAAGGCAGAACGAGCTGCCGAAGGCCTGCCGAAGTTATCGCGATAACTTTAGAAACGGGTTGCGATAATTATCGCATATCTATAAGATTATTAGTTGGTACTGGTGATCTAGAGTCGTGAAAACCTTCGCCTTTTGCAGCGCGTCTACGAGTTCCATCGTGAGGGGAAGCGGGTATCGATTCTTGACCGTGATGTCGTTCAGTCGTCGGTAATCGACTACCATGCGCAAGGTTCCATCCTTTTTCTTGATAAAGAAGACGGGAGCCGCTGCAGGGGATTTCGAAGGTCGTATGTACCCCTTGCGCAGGTTTTCGTCAACGAATTCGCAAAGGGCATCGCGTTCGGCTGGGGCCAAGGGATAGATTTTGCTGTACGGGGGAACCTTCCCGGGTTCTAAATCTATGGCGTGGTCATACGGCTTGCGCAGTGGAAGCCTTTCGGATTCAACTTTCGAGAAAACGTCGGCAAACTCACGGAATTCGGGGGGAACTAGTTCTTCGAAGGTTTTCTCGCCTTCCTTCACCGCAGACTTCTCAGCGATGGCCTGGGAGTGGGTGTACGAGGCGGCAATTTTGTACGCGAAATGGTCGTCCGTCGTGACGAAGTAGGATTTGGCGTCGTGGTACAGGTCCCAATATTTTTCTGAGTACCGAAATCCCGGTGGGACAGCTTCCCATTCGGCCTGGGTCCTGTCGGGCCCCCAGGGGGTCTCGACTTCTTCTGCTATGGCGAGGCGGGGAAGCGGGACCAGGCGTTGCTGGTTGTCACACTGGGGCGGGCAGCGGTTGAGATTGACCACATCGTTGGTCCAGTCAATGGTTGGGTTATGGTGCCGCAACCAGTCGATCCCCATGATAATATCGTCGTCGCCAATATCCGCGACGGCCATGGTCAACTGTTCTAAGTGTCCCTTCATCTCGACGTTGAGGACTACTTCCTTGGTGATGCGTCCAATCGCGTTCGGGGAATTGTCTGCGTTGCGCAAAAGTATCGGGATTACCAAGTCCCGGGTCTGGAGTCCGTGTTGCGAAACGTAGCGGGAATTTATGAAAGTTCCCGACGCACCGCTGTCTAACATTACTGTGGCTAAGGCATCCGTCTTTCCGTCGCTAACCTGTACCGGGAACTTCAAATGTCGTCGAAGACGACGGTCTATTGTAGAGATGGTTAAATACAAGGGACCATTATTAAGAGAGTTCTTCGGCCACAAGTAGAGCATGACACGGGTGCAGGTCATCCGTGGGTACCTGCAGGTACCTGCGCTCAAATACCTGCGGTTCCAGGTGCACCTGTGCGCAGGTACCTGGTTCCCACGGTTACCTGCAGATCCAGGTTTGGATTTTTTGGGCCCAGGTACCTGACCGGGTACCTGCAGGTACCCGGTCAATCACGTGCGCTCACCTTGAGCGCGACGAACGCAACGATGTACCACTACTTTCACCTACATTCTACTTGACATGGCCACTCCAGAGCTCTCTCGAAGCTCCCTATGGAAGTTATACTTAATCCTTTGGCCCCGCTGACTACAACGACAACCTCGAGCCCGATGACCGCCTCCGCGCCAACTGCGCGCTGGTCTGCGACACATCTGCGCTCGGACAGCGCCTGCAAGTCCTCTTCGCCATCCTCGAAGCCGCCTACTACGACGACAACGGTTGCCATGACCGCCTCCTCACCAACTGCGCGCTTGTCAGCGCCCTCTCGCCCGCCGCGCTCTCTTCGCGAGACCGCGAGACCACAGCCGCTTGTTGCCCTCGACATGCTGCTCGTCCGGCAACCGCAACACTCGCCATCGTCTGCACTCATGCCGCCTCACAAAGGTCAGGCTGAACAGGCTCGTCCGAAGATGGACTTCATTGACTGGCTGCTGCGAAACTCTTCGCAGTCACTGCGCTTTTGGAGTTGGAATGGGAACCGGCGCCTGAGCTACTGAACCATCTCTTGCGACAATATGGCTCGTCTTTGGAATCGCTTTCTACCCCGACGTGCTGGACAGCTGCGGGAGTGCTTCCACACACACCTGCAATCGCTTACGGGAATTCAAGGTCGAAAACCTCTTTCCATCACCTCTCGCTTTCAAACAGCTCCTGGCAGGCATCGGGCGCTTGAACTTCTCAGTTATCCGGGTTGCTTCTCTGCGCGTAACGAGCAACAGTGTGAAGGAACTGGAGAAGCTGGCAGTGGTTACGGTTCAGTGTTGGGATGAAGGCGAGAAGCACCCTATGTTACCATGTCTGAAGATCGCCTGTGCTATGACAGGAGTAGTATTCCGGAGCACAAGGAATGTATGTCGTTCTTGTGCAATGGTCGTGAGTGGTTTCATGTTGGTGATAATCCCTTACTCATTGACTTGCAGCGTGGCGATCCTCTCCCTATCACCACATTCCTTTGCTTTAGGAGCCCGCGAACTTGCGCACTAGGCTTTGCTTTGCGGTCGACGCGCCGTGCTGTCAACGCAGTTGACACCTGTAGGCACCTCGTCACGACCGCACACAATCTGATGGGGACGCAAACACCTTGCCTTGCTGGACGACGTGGCTCATTCGAAGCTCGGACCATGCAGGACTCCTCAGAAACACAGATGGTATGTACTTCATTTCCTTTATCTTATTATTACATTACTTACTGTTATTACCTGCAGGTCCTATCAGGTACCTGCAATACCTGCAGGTAACGGGTCCAGGTAGACCCGGATCCGTTTCCCACGGTTCCGGGTCGGATCCAGGTATTAGTTTTTTTGTGCAGGTACCTGCGCTTCACGGATCCGGGTACACCTGCAGGTGCACCCGTGTCATGCCCTAGCCACAAGGGCGGTTGGGTCGTATAGGGCGCGACTGAGCAATACGACCCTACTGAAAATCCGCTGGGGGCGGGGCTTCGGGATTGTGAACGTTCTTGGCGGCGGGCGTCATGGCGGCGAATGCGTTCTGTAGCACGGACTGCTGCACATTCTGGACGTACTGTTCCGCCATACGTTTGAGCGTTTCTTCGAACGACTGGAGCGCGGGGGGCGATGGGCTCGACGGGGACGTGGATTTCGTAGCCTTTAGGTTTCGGGATGGCGGTCGCGTTGGGCAATCGCTCACCAAATGGTCTTTCTCTCCGCAGTAGTAGCATAGTCCCTTACTCCTGCGCTCCCGGCGCACCCTGTCAATCTCCATTGCGTTGGGATCCTTCGTCGAGCTTGCGCCCGCAGTCGGGATCGTACGCGGAGCTGAACTAGTGGTGCCGGGATTGCTTCGGGGCGTAGCCGCTGGCTTCGATACTGGTCCATAGGCGTGTGCGAGCCTTAGCTTCTCGTCCGTCTCGGAAACCCAATTGACGTAGGCATCGAATTTCATATCCTTCGCCTCTGTGCTGGCGATGTGCTGGCGAACCTGGTCTTTGAGTCCCTTCCGGAACATGTCGAGGTAGATGACATCCGTCGTTGCGTCCTTGGGCCACCCGGTGAGGGCTTGGAGGGCACGGAATTGCGACGCGAACTCGGCGACCGTTCCTGTCTGACGTAGGCGCATCAGCTTGTCGGCTGCGGCTTTGTCTGCATCGATTTCCCCGTAAGAGGCGCGAAGGGCGGTGAACAGGGCCTCCAGGCTGGCGGCTTCTGGCGGTGTCGGGATGTCCTGGAGTCGATCTAGAATGGGTCGTGCCCAGTCTTGCGCCGGCCCCCGCAGTAGCATTAGAGCGAATGCGACCTTGCGGGTTTCGTCTAGTCCCGGATGTTGTCCGAACAGGTAGAGCTTAATCTGGTGAATCCAGTTCTCCAGCTTGGCGCGTTCGCCTTCGAAAGTGTCGGGAAGCTTCATCTTGAGCCCTGCTCCACCCCCAGACGGGGAGGCGGGCTGGCTCGCGATTTGGGCTTCTAACGCCCGGTTGGCGTGCTTGAGCTGGGCGACTGTGTTCTGAACCTGATTGTGTTCGTTGACTAGCTTGGAGTAGCGTTTTTCGAGGGTGTCGAGGCAATCAAGGATGGGCTGGAGTTTGTCTTCCTCCATCGAGGAGTTCGGGGACGGGAAAGCGAAGGTGTCTGCGAGTCCTCCCCATTCCTGGTGGGACAACATCGCTGGTCGGCGGTACGGGTGCGGGGGTAGAAGTAAAGAGCGTGAGGGTGTCAAGTCCGAGCGGCGGTGAGCCAGGACTTTTGACCTAATGTTACGACCGTCGGGAATTGTAGCGGGAAACAGTTTTGGGAAACTGGAATTCGCGACAAGAACCCGCGTTCGGGAATCTGGATTCGCGACTGGGAACGAGCGTGGGAATTCAGGCGGGGAAACGCGCGGGATTCTATCCAGGCGCGTCGCGGGATTCTCAAGGCCAGCTAGGACTCTTCACTGCTTTGAACGTCAAGTAAGCGGATCCCTAAGGAAGCACTCCACAAGTAAGTATTGCGCAACTAACTACACAGGAGAAAAGAGAGAGATCGCACCTAAGGAAGCACTCCACAAGAGGTCAAAAGTGGGGTGCTCCTTACGATGCCTACAGCTATTTATCTACTTCGTAAAGACTGTATAGTTAATCTACGCTAAGTGTCCTTGCGCAATGCGCACTTATCTACTACAAACGATACATGCTACGACCGCAATGCTAGGCATGTCCATCCCGTCTCTCCAGATGGCTACGGCCTGTCCGTGGACGTCAGCGTCCGGTCCGGGGCCGCGACTAGCCAGACTAGGTATGCCAGACTGTTGCAGGTCGTCACCTTGAGGTACTAGCGGATTAATGAGCGTATGTTGATAAGTGAATGTACGTGTGCCGTGGCGGGTCGTCGTAAATGAGTGTGTGTATGCGTGCATGGTTGCCGGGACGGTGGTGCGGGATAAGTCACGTGAGCATGGGATCGTGCGATTCGGGAATGAGGTTTCGTGCGGGGAATCCAATGGCGGGATTCTCCCCGCGGGAATGTCTGCTCATGTCGGGATCCTTGGCGGGAAAGTGCGGGAAATGAGAAAAGGAGCCCGGGATCTCGACAAGAGGTTGAATTTAAATACATTGAAGGGTTGGAATTGGATACTATTAAGGGTCAGAAATGCATACATTGAAGGGTTGGATTCTTGTAAATGCCGGGGTTGGATTTAGATAACTCAAATTGTCATATATTGTTTCTCAAATTGTCAGATATTGTTTCTCAAGTTGTCCGATATTACTTTTAAAATGTTGGATATAGCCGTTATAATTGTCAGATTTATGTATTATAAGGGGTTGGATTTATATAAGTCGATGTGTCAGATTATGATAAAACGCGGGTCAGATAGGTACATTGAGGTGCTGAAATCCTATCTTGCTTATTAGTTGGTACTGGTGTCCTTATTGTCTATTGGACTTAATTTGTCCCTATAATGGCCATTTTCTTTACTGATTTCCACTACGTTTCAATTTAAGAACGGGGTAATGTTACGTTTTCTTACTATGTCAGCAGCCCCCATTACTCCGAACCCTTTGCCCTATTTGTTTCTATTCTTGTTCTGCTCAGTCATCCTCCGATGTAACCCTCAACCCTCAGCCAATCCCGATGTTACACATGTACCCTTTGCCCTAACCCTCTGCCCACCGCTCTCACACTATTATTAGTAGCCTATTGTCTACTTTCTTATTGTTCTCTTCTTACTCATCTTCCGATGTACCCTTGCTCCGCAGCTGCAGTATATAAACCCCTGTACTTAGCATGATCAAACTCTAAGTTCAATCTCCTTTGTCAAACCCCCCGTCTCTAGTCTCTGCTATACATCTGTTTCTCTCTACTCTACATTGTAGGCCTTTGTCCATACAACACTTAGTGTTGAGCCCTAGCTCCGCTATCACTGAGCAACTTAATGTTGCGTTCCACAACTATACGAGACCGTAAGTTGAGACGTAATAGTAAATCAAAATAAAACTTCAGGCGAATCTCACCTCTTGATTGGGCTTGTTTGGTATGTCTAACTTTTAAATATGGATAGTTAGTCATATCACAGGGGGAGTTATGTCACCCACATTTTTAACCTCTTGGTGGCAAAACTGGCAATTGCCATGGCAAAATAGGGGGGTGGCAAAACCTGTGAGTTTTGCCCACAACATTAACGGCACCATAGCCATACGTACAACTTTGAGCCGAGCGGTGTCGCCGCCAGCGCTTTGCTTCTACTTCGGTCAAGTTTATGGTATCCCTTCGGTTCTTCTTTGTGCCTCTTCCCCTCATGTGCACATATACATATAGGTATTGCACTTCGGCTCACAGTCTTAATTCGTCTTCCATTGCGGTATTGGGTGTACTGTTGGAGAGGTTGAATGCTCTTCGGCCCAATACTGTCTTTTCCAACCTGAGTAAGTCACTTGTCTTCTTGCAACTAACAGCACACCGAAGGTAGCCTCTTCAGAATCAGGTGAAGGTACAGAGAGAGACAAATTAGCTTATGGCGAGATAGAGACTGCAGGGCAAGAAGGATAAATATCAATGAGCAAGAACTCATATGCAGGTCCTAACGTGACTCACAATTCTGAGGTTGGCTGGATGTCCTTGATGGATTTACTTGCAGCTGCTTTCCACAGCCTAGCCCACATACAAAGCAGTTATGAGCTTCCACCAAACTGTCAGAGACCCAAGCCTAAAGAAGTGCATATAGGCACAGAATACCAGCACAGTCCTTGAGTTCAAACGTAGCGCTACAGTAGGATACTTAAAAGAGCAGATGAGATGCATAAGTTGTAGAGTTTGAGGATTCTAAGAGATCTTGCGCCAGCATATTACTGCAGAACAAAGTGGTGATTTTCCAAAGCACACAACTCGTTCTTGCGCTCCCGTCTGTTGTTGACGATCTAGAAAGAAAGGCTTCCTCGAAGGATGCTGTAGTCAGAAATTGGGCTGGCAGGTTCTTGGCGGATAAGCTGCTCTCGAGTTTGCTGAAAATGTCCTTGCTCTACAGCAACTTAGGTTGCCGAGGGGCCAAGGAGTCAAGCCCATTGTCCCATGGCACTGCAGCCTTTGAAAATTAAAATTAGGCAGTAATTGAGGACTCAGAGTGGGTGGGTGGGATGCAAGAAATATCCGCAATCTTCATTGTACGCCGCCACTGTCTTGAGGTTCAAAGTCGTCCTTGTTGTCGTGGTCAATGATGAAGAGACACAACATGACTTGTTCGCGTGCCAATCCGAGTTCGCTTGTCACGCTCAGGCTGCCAGTAACTTGAATGATCATGTGATCGTGTAGCTGTAGCCTGAGTACTGCCAGTGTGGGCACTACTATGTATGTAGTACTTGTACTACAACAAGTACTACTATGTAGTAGGGCTCCGCACCGTACCGTAAACGGTAACGGCTGTATAGTACGTTACCCCATACGGTAACGGGACGTAAATTTACGGCCGTAAATAGACCATTCCAGCCTCATTTACGGTACGGGACGGCCGTTTTACGGCCGTAAACGGTAATACGGGTTTTAATTACCGAAAAAGCTATCTGTTACGTCTCAACTTACGGTCTCGTATAGTTGGGGAACGCAACGTTAAGTTGCTCAGTGATAGCGGAGCTAGGGCTCGACACTAGGTGTTGTATGGACAAAGGCCTACGATGTAGAGTAGAGAGAAACAGATGTATAGCAGAGACTAGAGACGGGGGGTTTGACAAAGGAGATCGAACTTAGAGTTCGATCATGCTAAGTACAGGGGTTTATATACTGTAGCTGCGGAGCAAGGGTCAATCGGAAGATGAGTAAGAAGAGAACAATAAGAGAGTAGACGATAGGCTACTAATAATAGTGTGAGAGCGATGGGCAAAGGGTTAGGGCAAAGGGTACATGTGTAACATCGGGATTGGCTGAGGGTTGAGGGTTACATCGGAGGATGACTGAGCAGAACAAGAATAGAAACAAATAGGGCGAAGGGTTCGGAGTAATGGGGGCCGCTGACATAGTAAGAAAACGTAACATTACCCCGTTCTTAAATTGAAACGTAGTGGAAATCAGTAAAGAAAATGGCCGTTATAGGGACAAATTAAGTCCAATAGACAATAAGGAAAAACATGCCATATAAGCGAAGTTAACGCCAATAGGGTATCCAGGTTAGCAACAGGTGTTTTAGTTGTTTGCAGGTGGGTTTCTCTTCGTTACGCGTTGTTGAGCAATTCGGTTAGATGCGCATTCATCGTCATGACCATCGTGTTGTCCACATGAGGGGCATGTATACTTGGGGCATCCAATGATGGTGTGTCCAGGTGCACGTATGTTGCAGTATGAACATGTATAGAATTCGCAGGTGGACGCGGCCAGGTTGTAGTGGTGGTCGACAGCGGAGTGTTGTGTGCATTCCTTGGGGTCCAAGGACATAGACGTAAAAGGATTGTTGTCAACTTTCGGGCTGTATGTGGGTGAGGGTAGGGCTGTGTTGACACGATACTCTTGGTCTTCTTGTAACTGTATTGGTGATTGTAGACGAATGGGTTCGGACAGGCGATTGATGAGTTCTTTGCGTTCTGGGACTTGAATGCCGACGGAGTGAAGGGGTGGGCGAGGTACTTGGTCAGCAAGGTCTTTAGTGAGGTCGATGATGTCGTCCTCCGTGGTGAGGTCAATGACCAATGGGGCAAATAATTCTTGAGGCGCTGTTTCAAGGAGTTCCGTAAGGGCAAATCGTCGCATGTCTTGGAATGACTCTTGAGCCCGTCGCAAGAGATGGAGAGATCCTTCGATGATGGCAATGGTAGGATCGAGAATCTCCTGGTTTCGGGTAACAATATCATAACATTGGGTCCAGTTGGCAAGAAGAGGAGTGTTATCATATGTTGATTGACTTAGGCGTTGGTGGAAGGTGCGAGTTGAGAATAATTCAAGGATCTGGCGAGATTGCAAGGGGTTGTGGGTGTCGAGGCGTAAGGCTGGTGGTTGGAGAGATGATGTGTATGAACGAAATAAGGGGGTGTGACGGGATGGGTTGCATTGGGAACGGGCAGGTGGCATGACTTAGAGGGAATGAGTCGGACAGTCGTAGTGACAACAACTGCAGGTGCAATAGGGGTCAGAGCGGCGAGGTTCAAAGTGGCTGAAGTGATGACGATGTCGGACAATGGGTCGAGTGATTGTGAGTGGGGGTTGAACACGAGCAGATTTGTTGAAATAGTCAATGAGTCGGTGGGCGTAATCAGGGTTGTTAAAGAAGGTGTGGATGAGAAATACCGAGATTGTTGGGATGTGGAGTCCAAGTCCGGTGGGGGGTTTGAAGTACTTGTACTCCCAGTCTGGGTCGTAGTGGTCTTTGGACCAAGCTCCGGAGTATACAGGTCGGACAGCGTCCAGGTAATGGGGGCGAGTTGGAATCGAGGTAGTCGGTAATGCGACAGTATGGGGTTCAGGTGTTGGTGGCTGTTTGTTCGATGGGGAGAGCGTATAGTCGTTTATGATGTTAGATGAGTGGGGATATGAGAAGTGAACGAGTTTTTTGGATGGGGACATTCAAGTGAGATGATGGAGTCTTTTATAGGCTTTAAGGATGGTCTGTGCGTTCCGAAGATGTGACTCGGGTTCCCATGAGTTTCCAGAAGTGGGGTAACCTTTCCATTTTATAAGATATTGTCGCCTGGTGCCATTCCCATGGTGGGCTCGGATGGCTTCTACTTCGAATTGTTCTTGTCCTTCGATTAGATCAGGTGGGGGGTTACTGTGGGGTGGTCCATATGCTTCCGTCTCAGTGTATCTCACGAGAAGCGCGGCGTGGAATACTGGGTGTATCTTCCATTTAGTCCGTGAGAGATCTAATTCATAGACGAGTGGAGATAAGACTTTCTTGATCTTGAAGGGACCATCGCGTTTTTCCTTGAACTTTTGCGATAAACCGGGAATTCGAAGGTTCTTTGAGTCTAGCCAAACTTTGTCTCCTTTGTTGAATGGTTTGAAGTTTCGGAAAGTGCGTTCTTTCATTACCATAGCAGCGACTGAATGAGCTGCTAAGGCTTCTGATCGATGTATTGTGAGGTTGGCAAGTCGTTGTGATACGGATGGGACGTTTGATTTCGGATATTTCAGGGGTAGTGGAATGGGGTCGTATCCCATGAGAAGTGAGAAAGGGGTTCTCTTGGTGACAGCGTGGGCACGGTTGTTATGGGCAAATTCAATGTTGGGAATGTGTCTAGACCAGTTCTCAGGTTCCGCAGTACAATAGATCCGGAGGTATACTTCGATCTCTTGATTGGTCCGTTCGGCTTGTCCATCGGTTTGAGGGTGGTAAGCGGTGGACATAGACGACTTGATTCCTATGATCTTGCAGAGTTCTTGGAATGCTTTAGAAGCGAATTGGGGTCCTCTGTCGGATATAATGCGTATCGGAAGTCCAAATCGTCGATATACATTGTCGAAGTATAGTTGTGCCGTTTCGATTGCGTCTACTGTCTTCTCGCATGGAATGAGGACAATAGCTTTGGAGCAATCGTGATCAATGACTAATAGAAGTGTGTCGTAGCCATGTGACATTGGTAAGTCGGTGATGAAGTCCATATTGACGTGGGAGAATGGAAACGAGTGTTTGTCGGCGGTGATAGGCATTAGTGGTGGAGCGGTTGGATGGTGATTGACTTTCATTTGTTGACATAGTGCGCATCCATGGACATAATCGGACACAAACTTCTGCATCCTGGGCCAGTAATACGTCCTTCGGACCTGTTCCAGGGGTGTTGAATATGCCAGGGTGCGCTCGAACTGGTATATCATGGTGAAGTCGGAGAATAGTGCGCTTTAATTCGAGGTTGTCCGGGATATAGATGCGATTTTTGAAGTAAAGGATGCCGTCATCATCGAAAAACCAGTCTTTGAGGGCGGTTCGGGCAGGTGGTAGTTTCTTCTTTAGCTGGGCAATGGTGTTTGTGAGGAATTCATCTTTCTTCATCGATTCTTTGATGGATTTTGTGAGGCTATCTGTGTCTGGGAGGTCGTCATCGGATTCATAGTCTTCTTCTTCTTCTTCGTCTTCAGAATTTTCTTGATCCTTCTGTTCCTGAAGAGTGGAAATGAATAGGTCCTTCGGAAGCATAATCGATGATTCGTTGAGATTCTCCCCCTGTTTAACATGGTCCGCCCGGCGGGATAGAAGATCGGATTGAATCATTTGTTTGCCGGGAACATGTGTGATATGAAGGTCGAATTGTGATAGCAACAGATGCCATCATGCTTGACGGGGTGAGAGTCGTCGGGCCTCTCGCCAGTAGGTAAGGTTGCGATGATCACACCAAAGTGTAACAGGGTGTGGGGATCCAAGGAGATAGTGTTTCCAAGTGATGAGGGCACGGATAATTGCCAATAGTTCGCGATCATAGATCTCGTAGTTCCGTTCAGCAGAGTTTAGTGATTGCGAAATATAACCGATTGGCTTGAGAACACCGTTGTCATCATGTTGTCGAAGGACTGCTCCGGTTGCAACTTTGGAAGCATCAGTTTCGAGGAAGAAGGGATTGTGCGGGTTGGGCATAAGAAGTAATGGATGTTGAGTGAACGCGGCCTTGAGATCATCGAATGATTTTTGTTCTACTTCAGTCCATTTGAAAGGTTGATCTTTGCGTTTGAGGTTGTCCAAGGGTTTGGTGATTTCGGCGTAGTGTGGAATAAAACGGCGGTAGAAGTTGGTGAATCCAGTGAATGAACGGATATCTTTGACGTTAGTCGGAGTGGGCCATTTAGTGATTCCTTCGATTTTTGTTGGGTCGGTTTGGATGTGATTGATTAGGTGTAATAATGAGTCCAAGATAGGGTAGTTTCTGCGTATGAAAGAAGCATTTGGTGGGCTTGAAGTAGAGGTCGTTCTTTTCAAGGATAGTGAAGGCACGTCGTGCTCGAGATATGAGTTCCGGTAAGGTTCGGGCATGTATGAGGATGTCGTCCATGTAAACCAAGAGATGGTTTAGAAGGATTTCTTCGCCAAGAATATCATTCATAAAGTGTTCAAAGGTAGCAGGTGAGTTGCATAGGCCGAAAAACATAACTGTTGGTTCGAAAAGTCCTCGTTGAGTGGTAAATGCGGCTTTCCATTGATCTCCATCCTTGATGCGGATGTTGTTGTATCCCCATCGGATGTCTAGGGCGATGAAGTAGTGAGATCCATGTAACTTGTCTAATAGATCCTGGACAAGTGGTAATGGGTACGCATTCTTGATGGTTCCATTGTTGAGGTAACGGTAATCTTGAACGGGTCGTAAGGTACCGTCTTTCTTGTCAACGAAAAAGAGAGGGGATGCCATAGGTGACTTCGAATGTCTGATATATCCATTCTTGAGGTTCTCATCGATGAAGGCATCGAGAGCAGCTTGTTGCGGAAGTGAGAGTGGATAAGGTGAATGTCGTTTAGGAATAAAGTCGGGTTTGAGATCAATTGCATGGTCATATGGGCGACTTGGAGGAAAGCGATGTGCTTTTTCTTCGTCAAAAAGGGATAGGAATTGGTGGTATTGATGGGGTACCAAGGCAGTAAGTGGTTTAGCGGGTTGGAGTCCTTTTCGAGCTTGTTGCGCAAGTTGTGTTGAGATATTAACGCGATTGAGCTGTATTGATCCAGTTTCCCAGTCGATTTTGGGTTGGTATTTCTTGAACCATGGTAGTCCGAAAATGAAGTTCTCTTTTCCAAGGGTGGTAACATAGAATCGCATAGCATAGTGGGCATTTCCGAGTTTGACACGAAGGGGAGCATAAGATGTGATGTGTCCGGCATTGTTGAATGTTCCATCAACATTGCGTGGTCGAAGTGATTGTCGCAGCTTGATAGTTTTGATCTGGAGATTTTCTACAAGTGTTTTGTCAATGAATAGACCTTCTGCTCCGGTGTCGAGTAAGGCGGTGGCTTTGTGGGTTTTCTGGTTATATAGGAACGTGATTGGGATTCGTAAGGCATGATTGTCGTTAATTGAATTGATGAGCAGCCTGATGTTCAACGAGAGAGAGGGCTGCGGGAGCTCTTCGTTATTCAAAAATTTCCTTCTTCAACTCGATCGAAGACCTGGTTGACTGCATCATCATCAAGGCCAATAAGGAGTTGTTGAATCTGTGCGGCGCGATCTTCGGCTGAGAGTTCGCCTTGATCTTGGTCTTCGTTCTCGGGTTCCGAGTATTCATTTTGATCATCAGCTGAAGTCAATTGGCGCATATTTTTGGACCTTGGTGTTCGTGAGTTGGGCCATCGAGTCTTTGAGGTACGTTTGGGATGAGGTTTGGGACACTTGGCAGTGCGATGTCCGGGTTGATGACAATTGAAGCAAAGGTTTTCCTTCATATGACGTTGGAATTCTTCAGTCGAAAGTCGTGATATAAAGAAGCTGTAGATGGCTAGGTCGACCAATTCTTCTATATCATCGTTGTCATTGGAAGGCAATGTTTCATTTGTGTCATTTGCGTCGTTTGAGATGGCTCGAATCTGACGATTGTATTGTCGCATAGGTCGTCGTTTGAAGCGGTTTTCTCCGGAATAGGATTGGTGGGGTTGGGATTCCATTGAACGAGCTATCTTGTAATTGGTGTCCAGTCGAGTGGCAAGCGAAAACCAATCTTCCATGTTGGTAGGCTGTGGACTACATGCAAGTAGTTTCATTCGAAGGTTGTCATTGAGTCCCATCCAGAATGCATTGCGTTGGGAGAGGTATTCTGTGATACGAGCCTGCATGATGAGTGTTTTGAATTTGAGAATGTAGTCTTCAATAGATCCTCGCTGTTTGAGCTTGGCGAGTTCCATGGTAGCCTTGATTGTGAGTTCGGATGTGATGAAAGTGCGATGGAATTCTGCAAGGAATTCTTCAAATGTGTCGGTTTCAAAACGTCCGCTGGCCATATATTGCATTGCGAAGGGTCGGGATCCGCGAAGGCTGCAATGGGCAAGCACAAATTCGATGCATAGCTCATCTGTGTCATAGATGTGTCGGTTGGCTCGTAGATGGATTTGGACTTGGAGTAAAAAGCGATCAGCATCTTCTTGGGTTCCGTCGAAAGGTTGGATTTTAGCCATGGTTATGGGCCGATCGTGTGCGGGTCCATCTCCTTGATTGTTATTGTCTGCTGCTCCTCCACCTCCAGCTCCTCCGCCTCCTCCTCCTCCTCCTTCATCGTCTCCTCCTCCTCCGTTGTTGTTTCCTCCGGGTGGTCCTTCTCCTCCTCCTCCTCCTTCATCTCCTGCGGGTGGTTCACCAAATCCCCATCCTCTCCATGCAGGATTTTGTCGGCCTCCTCTGCCTCCTCTACCTCCTCTGCCTCGACCTTGGAGATGTCTTAAGTGGAAAAAGGTACTGATACTTTCTTCTCCAAGTGGGGGTCGGAACATTGAGCGGGTATTTTCCGTGACAGTTTGGGTAGCCATAGTACTAATAGATAGAGGTTCGATGTGAGGGCGGGTGTAAGAGAGATATGGTTTCGGTGGGATAGGTGGAAGTATGGATGCTTGACGTGAGGGAGTAGGAGTTTCTGGAGCAATGGAGCTGCCTGATTGAGAGGATCGTCTGGAGGATCGTCTGAAGAGGGTTTGATCAAGAGATCCGTGAGTGGGTGAATTTGAACGAGATCGATGGGAGTTGCTGGGTTGAGGGTCGGAAGTGGAAGTTGGTTGGGGTTCTTGTGGTGGTTGTGGTAGTAGGTCGGGGTGTCGGCGGTAGTATTCTTCTCTAAGCTCTTTCCAATTTGGAGTGTGACCTTCGTATATTTCTCGTAGTTCTGGGCCGAGTGTATGAGCTACTACCCAAGAATCAGCAGTTGGGTTGTAGATCCAAGGGGTTTCGGTAGGTTCTCCGTTGGCGTCGGGAAGATGGAAGTATTGTGTTTCTTCGTTGAAGATAAGAGTGGTTGGGAACGGTGGTAGTGGGGGTTGAATGTGTTTGAACTCTCCTGCTAGACTTCGATGAGCAAGGTCTTCCCAGTTGGGGGTATGAGTGATGAAGTTTTGTCGAGCTTCTTCAGCAGAGTTGGCTTCGATTGGGGTCCACCGTTGTAGTAGTTGATTGTATGACCACGATCGATAAGTTTTGTTACCAATCCTATAGTAGAAGAAGTTCTTTTCAGTGTCAAAGAAGAGTCGATTGTGTGGTGGTGGAGCGTCTGGATACTGAGGAACAGTAGTCTGTGTAGGTATTGGTTCTTCAGTGATTTTCGAAGTGGTTTCTTTGTTGGTTTTGCCTGTTGTAGTAGATGAGGCTGTGTTTCGAGCCGTCTGTTTGCCTTTGTTCGCCGTGGTGATTAATCGGTTCCGGATTGATATCCGTAACTGTCTGAATCGTAGTTTTAAGGGTGTAGTCCGTAACACTAGCAATGTGGGGTGAATCTTCCGGGGGGTCAATCGGTGGTGCAAGATAGTTATGAACTATGTTTTGCGGAGTGGGTTGGTGGTGTTGACAACTACACTGATAGATGTAGTGGTTGACGTCTTCGCTGATACTATTCCAACAGAAGTGTCGGTTTACAAAGCGAGCAGTTTCAGCTTCAGTGCGATGAAGTTGTTCTCCGTGGTTGTCAAAGTGGACGTAGTTTATAAAGAATCGGCGTAGGTGAGTTTCTCGAGGGATGAATAATCGGGTGTGGTTCCAGAGGAGTCCGTATTTGAAGATCCAAGGTTGGTGGTTGTCGCGTGAGTACTGCAGGTATCCAACTGTTTGGGTGTAATTGTAATACCGGTCGTCGAGTATAGTTCTGATTTGGTTTAGGATGTCGTCGAACTCTTCGGCAAAGGCGAGGAATCGGTTTCGGATGAGGTCTCTGGTTGAGTAGATGGGGTCGTCAAGGGCTGGAAGTGATAGGGTGTCCGCCACGATTGTGGTAGTGTGTAGTGTATGCGTAGAAGTCGGCAATCGTCTCCACAGATATGGACTAGTCGGATTCGATCAGGGAGAAACTCTTCTAGATAGAAGAATGCGTTGGGGTTGGTGTGGTAGATGAAGAAGATAGAGTCGGGTTGGACGATTAGACTGGCGGTTTTTGTGATGGACCAAACTGTATCGTCACAATACTTTGTGAAGCTGTATGTGTCGAATTGATAACAGTTGGCTACGGAGTATTGGACTTGGTATATGTGTCTTCCTGCGTTGTCGAGTTGGTTGGTGTCGGTGTGGGTAAGAAGCAAAGCGTTTTGTGGGATAGAGGGTGCCGTGATGGATAGATGTTATGATGTAAAGTGAAGTGGTTTTCTGTTTGACCTTTGTTTAGTCTTGAGGGTCGTCAAGCGATAATGTTATGAGATGATCGACGGTGGGGCAGTGTTTGTGATGCTTTGTTCAATGTTTAACAGATGAACTGTTCTTCGATTTCTGGATCGGTCTCCCTTCGATTTCTGGATCGGTCTCCCTTCGCTATTACCAAGCGGCACGTCTGCGAGTTATGCTCGTTGTCCAATAGGCGTCCCAAAGACTAGGCTAGCAGCTTTATGCCTTCTTTGCAGGTACTGAGTCCTCTTCCTGTGTGCACAGCTACGGTCCCGTTTGGTATGACAGAAGTTGGTTCCTTTGTAACGCTACTGTCCGGGGTTTAATCAACCAATGAGCTGGAGCGGTTTTCTTAATCTTCGGATCGCGACTCTCGAAGTTTTCCTTGGCCTCCCTCTTGCAATCGATGAGCACCTTGCTACACTGAAGGGATTACCTCGAGCGGATATTCTTCTGGACTAGATGGGTTTACAACTGGTTAGTAGTATGTGGAGCGAGGCTCAACACTGAGTCGTAAAGACGGATGTCTTCGACGGTAGATAAGTTCGATCTAATTGTTACGTCTCAACTTACGGTCTCGTATAGTTGGGGAACGCAACGTTAAGTTGCTCAGTGATAGCGGAGCTAGGGCTCAACACTAGGTGTTGTATGGACAAAGGCCTACGATGTAGAGTAGAGAGAAACAGATGTATAGCAGAGACTAGAGACGGGGGGTTTGACAAAGGAGATCGAACTTAGAGTTCGATCATGCTAAGTACAGGGGTTTATATACTGTAGCTGCAGAGCAAGGGTACATCGGAAGATGAGTAAGAAGAGAACAATAAGAGAGTAGACGATAGGCTACTAATAATAGTGTGAGAGCGATGGGCAAAGGGTTAGGGCAAAGGGTACATGTGTAACATCGGGATTGGCTGAGGGTTGAGGGTTACATCGGAGGATGACTGAGCAGAACAAGAATAGAAACAAATAGGGCGAAGGGTTCGGAGTAATGGGGGCCGCTGACATAGTAAGAAAACGTAACAGGTTTGAGATCAATTGCATGGTCATATGGGCGACTTGGAGGAAAGCGATGTGCTTTTTCTTCGTCAAAAAGGGATAGGAATTGGTGGTATTGATGGGGTACCAAGGCAGTAAGTGGTTTAGCGGGTTGGAGTCCTTTTCGAGCTTGTTGTGCAAGTTGTGTTGAGATATTAACGCGATTGAGCTGTATTGATCCAGTTTCCCAGTCGATTTTGGGTTGGTATTTCTTGAACCATGGGAGTCCGAAAATGAAGTTCTCTTTTCCAAGGGTGGTAACATAGAATCGCATAGCATAGTGGGCATTTCCGAGTTTGACACGAAGGGGGGCATAGGATGTGATGTGTCCGGCATTGTTGAATGTCCCGTCAACATTGCGTGGTCGAAGTGATTGTCGCAGTTTGATAGTTTTGATCTGGAGATTTTCTACAAGTGTTTTGTCAATGAATAGACCTTCTGCTCCGGTGTCGAGTAAGGCGGTGGCTTTGTGGGTTTTCTGGTTATATAAGAACGTGATTGGGATTCGTAAGGCGTGATTGTCGTTAATTGAATTGATGAGCAGCCTGATGTTCAACGAGAGAGAGGGCTGCGGGAGCTCTTCGTTGTTCAAAAATTTCCTTCTTCAACTCGATTGAAGACCTGGTTGACTGCGTCATCATCAAGGCCAATAAGGAGTTGTTGAATCTGTGCGGCGCGATCTTCGGCTGAGAGTTCGCCTTGATCTTGGTCTTCGTTCTCGGGTTCCAAGTATTCATTTTGATCATCAGCTGAAGTCAATTGGCGCATATTTTTGGACCTTGGTGTTCGTGAGTTGGGCCATCGAGTTTTTGAGGTACGTTTGGGATGAGGTTTGGGACACTTGGCGGTGCGATGTCCGGGTTGATGACAATTGAAGCAAAGGTTTTCCTTCATATGACGTTGGAATTCTTCAGTCGAAAGTCGTGATATAAAGAAGCTGTAGATGGCTAGGTCGACCAATTCTTCTATATCATCATTGTCATTGGAAGGCAATGTTTCATTTGTGTCATTTGCGTCGTTTGAGATGGCTCGAATCTGACGATTGTATTGTCGCATAGGTCGTCGTTTGAATCGGTTCTCTCCGGAATAGGACTGGTGGGGTTGGGATTCCATTGAACGAGCTATCTTGTAATTGGTGTCCAGTCGAGTGGCAAGCGAAAACCAATCTTCCATGTTGGTGGGCTGTGGACTACATGCAAGTAGTTTCATTCGAAGGTTGTCATTGAGTCCCATCCAGAAGGCATTGCGTTGGGAAAGGTACTCTGTGATACGAGCCTGCATGATGAGTGTTTTGAATTTGAGAATGTAGTCTTCAATAGATCCTCGCTGTTTGAGCTTGGCGAGTTCCATGGTAGCCTTGATTGTGAGTTCGGATGTGATGAAAGTGCGGTGGAATTCCGCCAGGAATTCTTCAAATGTGTCGGTTTCAAAACGTCCGCTGGCCATGTATTGCATTGCAAAGGGTCGGGATCCGCGAAGACTGCAATGGGCAAGTACAAATTCGATGCATAGCTCATCTGTGTCATAGATGTGTCGGTTGGCTCGTAGATGGATTTGGACTTGGAGTAAAAAGCGATCAGCATCTTCTTGGGTTCCGTCGAAAGGTTGGATTTTGGCCATGGTTATAGGCCGATCGTGTGCGGGTCCATCTCCTTGATTGTTATTGTCTGCTGCTCCTCCACCTCCAGCTCCTCCGCCTCCTCCTCCTCCTCCTCCATCGTCTCCTCCTCCTCCGTTGTTGTTCGGGTCTCCTCCGGGGGGTCCTTCTCCTCCTCCTCCTCCTTCATCTCCTGCGGGTGGTTCACCAAATCCCCATCCTCTCCATGCAGGATTTTGTCGGCCTCCTCTGCCTCCTCTGCCTCCTCTGCCTCGACCTTGGAGATGTCTTAAGTAGAAAAAGGTACTGATACTTTCTTCTCCAGGTGGGGGTCGGAACATTGAGCGGGTAGTTTCCGTGATAGTTTGGGTGGCCATAGTACTGATGGATAGAGGTTCGATGTGAGGGCGGGTGTAAGAGAGATATGGTTTCGGTGGGATAGGGGGAAGTATGGATGCTTGACGTGAGGGAGTAGGAGTTTCTGGAGCAATGGAGCTGCCTGATTGAGAGGATCGTCTGGAGGATCGTCTGAAAAGGTTTTGATCAAGAGATCCGTGAGTGGGCGAGTTTGAACGAGATCGATGGGAGTTGCTGGGTTGAGGGTCAGAAGTGGAAGTTGGTTGGGGTTCTTGTGGTGGTTGTGGTAGTAGATCGGGGTGTCGGCGGTAGTACTCTTCTCTAAGCTCTTTCCAATTTGGAGTGTGACCTTCGTATATTTCTCGTAGTTCTGGGCCGAGTGTATGAGCTACTACCCAAGAATCAGCAGTTGGGTTGTAGATCCAAGGGGTTTCGGTAGGTTCTCCGTTGGCGTCGGGAAGATGAAAGTATTGTGTTTCTTCGTTGAAGATAAGAGTGGTTGGGAACGGTGGTAGTGGGGGTTGAATGTGTTTGAACTCTCCTGCTAGACTTCGACGAGCAAGGTCTTCCCAGTTGGGGGTATGAGTGATGAAGTTTTGTCGAGCTTCTTCAGCAGAGTTGGCTTCGATTGGGGTCCACCGTTGTAGTAGTTGATTGTATGACCACGAACGATAAGTTTTGTTACCAATCCTATAGTAGAAGAAGTTCTTTTCGGTGTCAAAGAAGAGTCGATTGTGTGGTGGTGGAGCGTCTGGATACTGAGGAACAGTAGTCTGTGTAGGTATTGGTTCTTCAGTAGTTTTCGAAGTGGTTTCTTTGTTGGTTTTGCCTGTTGTAGTAGATGAGGCTGTGTTTCGAGCCGTCTGTTTGCCTTTGTTCGCCGTGGTGATTAATCGGTTCCGGATTGATATCCGTAACTGTCTGAATCGTAGTTTGTAAGGGTGTAGTCCGTAACACTAGCAATGTGGGGTGAATCTTCCGGGGGGTCAATCGGTGGTGCAAGATAGTTGTGAACTATGTTTTGCGGAGTGGGTTGGTGGTGTTGACAACTACACTGATAGATGTAGTGGTTGACGTCTTCGCTGATACTATTCCAACAGAAGTGTCGGTTTACAAATCGAACAGTTTCAGCTTCGGTGCGATGAAGTTGTTCTCCGTGATTGTCAAAATGGATGTAGTTTATGAAGAATCGGCGTAGGTGAGTTTCTCGAGGGATGAATAATCGGGTATGGTTCCAGAGGAGTCCGTATTTGAAGATCCAAGGTTGATGGTTGTCGCGTGAGTACTGCAGGTATCCAACTGTTTGGGTGTAATTGTAATACCGGTCGTCAAGTATAGTTCTGATTTGGTTTAGGATGTCGTCGAACTCTTCGGCAAAGGCGAGGAATCGGTTTCGGATGAGGTCTCTGGTTGAGTAGATGGGATCGTCAAGGGCTGGAAGTGATAGGGTGTCCGCCACGATTGTGGTAGTGTGTAGTGTATGCGTAGAAGTCGGCAATCGTCTCCACAGATATGGACTAGTCGGATTCGATCGGGGAGAAACTCTTCTAGATAGAAGAATGCGTTGGGGTTGGTGTGGTAGATGAAGAAGATAGAGTCGGGTTGGACGATTAGACTGGCAGTTTTTGTGATGGACCAAACTGTATCGTCACAATACTTGGTGAAACTGTATGTGTCGAATTGATAACAGTTGGCTACGGAGTATTGGACTTGGTATATGTGTCTTCCTGCGTTGTCGAGTTGGTTGGTGTCGGTGTGGGTAAGGAGCAAAGCGTTTTGTGGGATAGAGGGTGCCGTGATGGATAGATGTTATGACGTAAAGTGAAGTGGTTTTCTGTTTGACCTTTGTTTAGTCTTGAGGGTCGTCAAGCGATAACGTTATGAGATGATCGACGGTGGGGCAGTGTTTGTGATGCTTTGTTCAATGTTAACAGATGAACTGTTCTTCGATTTCTGGATCGGTCTCCCTTCGATTTCTGGATCGGTCTCCCTTCGCTATTACCAAGCGGCACGTCTGCGAGTTATGCTCGTTGTCCAATAGGCGTCCCAAAGACTAGGCTAGCAGCTTTATGCCTTCTTTGCAGGTACTGAGTCCTCTTCCTGTGTGCACAGCTACGGTCCCGTTTGGTATGACAGAAGTTGGTTCCTTTGTAACGCTACTGTCCGGGGTTTAATCAACCAATGAGCTGGAGCGGTTTTCTTAATCTTCGGATCGCGACTCTCGAAGTTTTCCTTGGCCTCCCTCTTGCAATCGATGAGCACCTTGCTACACTGAAGGGATTACCTCGAGCGGATGTTCTTCTGGACTAGATGGGTTTACACTGGTTAGTAGTAAGTGGAGCTATGGCTCAACACCTTAGTCGTAAAGACAGATGTCTTCGACGGTAGATAAGTTCGATCTAATTGTTACGTCTCAACTTACGGTCTCGTATAGTTGGGGAACGCAACGTTAAGTTGCTCAGTGATAGCGGAGCTAGGGCTCGACACTAGGTGTTGTATGGACAAAGGCCTACGATGTAGAGTAGAGAGAAACAGATGTATAGCAGAGACTAGAGACGGGGGGTTTGACAAAGGAGATCGAACTTAGAGTTCGATCATGCTAAGTACAGGGGTTTATATACTGTAGCTGCGGAGCAAGGGTCAATCGGAAGATGAGTAAGAAGAGAACAATAAGAGAGTAGACGATAGGCTACTAATAATAGTGTGAGAGCGATGGGCAAAGGGTTAGGGCAAAGGGTACATGTGTAACATCGGGATTGGCTGAGGGTTGAGGGTTACATCGGAGGATGACTGAGCAGAACAAGAATAGAAACAAATAGGGCGAAGGGTTCGGAGTAATGGGGGCCGCTGACATAGTAAGAAAACGTAACACTATCTGTACATATTTTATCTAGTAAAATCTATAGATGACATCCATAAGTAGCTATAGAAATGAACTTATACATCATAATAGATTCCATATGCCTAAAAAGGCCTCTGCACAGCCTGTGCTTCGCAAGAGTCACAACATGTTGTCACGGGCAAGCGTGCGAACTTGGGGTAGGTGTGACTTTTCGACATCAATGCAAGTGATTTGTGATGGAAAAGACTATTTATAGATACTATTGTCATGCATATATAGCATGTGGTAATATGTTTTCATAGAAAACCGTAGTAGTTTTACATAAAATCATACTATTCTAGGTAACCCCGTACCGTAACCGTATACGGCCGTAATTGGAAACCCATATACGGTTACGGTCCGTAGATTTACGGCCGTAATTTGAGCTTAAAAATTCTCCTTACGGTACGTGTACGGCCCGTACCGTACCGTACCGTAAACCGTAAAATACGGTACGGTTGCGGAGCCCTACTATGTAGTAGTAGTAAAGGGCCGGCCATTTCAGGATCCGAAATACAGTGTATCACTGTTCCTCTGAACACCACCATTCCCTAGTACATTCTGCAACAGCATTCCGTAGACTCATTTTGATCCTTTTAAACCTTGCAGGTGTATATAGCCATGTAATACATACTATGTATAACTAGTTTAATTTTTTCCTCTTCGACGAAGTTGAGGAGTTATGAGCTTGAATGCACCAAAAGTACAGTAGAAATCAGCCACCACATATCTTTAGTTGATTTATTTTAAATTAACGGGTCATTATCTCGGAGTAAAATCTATACCGTTGCAGAATAGAACTTCTACAGTCTTAATTCCAATAGTTCTTGTATCAGAAGAGAAGCAAATAAACTGACAGGAAAAATCGAAGTGGTGTACTGACTGAAGGTTATATGATTCGCGTTTTCTCTTGACGCGGTTTCTGGCGGTGTTCACCCTCAGGCTGTTTTAGATACTTCTATTCCTTCAAGTTATCTGCTTCATATTGGATAAACAGATTGCTTATGGCTCAACAGATTTTTTTAAAATATGTATTTCAATGTTTCCAATAGTATTATCCAGTTGATTGGAGGAGATGTTGTATTGAAGAAAATATAAAGTGTTTATTCACATATGTATTCATTGGATGGTGATTCAATGTCCGAACCCATGCGTATGATGACGGCGTGTCTCCTCTTCATAGGCTCGAGAGGATAAATTGGTAATCTGTTGAAGAAAAGTCAATATACGAGATGGCATCAGATTTTCTTGCTCTTACGTGTAGTCGCCATCTATTTTTTTCAATGTGCCGGCTTGATGAGCGATCCTCATCTTGTCTATCCTCTCGCGTAAAACGCGGCAGGTGATCTCGCTATATCGCGCGTCTTGGAGGCCCAAGATAGCATTCGCGCGCGAGAATTGCTCTTGGCTGAGGCAATGTCCTATTGTTTCTGAAGTTGATGACCGTACGAGGAAAACCGGGTCAGCGTCGTCGGCAGAATCGAGCAACTGGCTACAGCTTCGTGATCCTGAAAGTCCGATACGATATGGTGCATGAATCGGTTGTGGGAGAGTATTGTCGGCAGAGTGAAGAATGTCGCTTGCGGCACTGGGGCAATTTGTCAATGCGGCTTTCCGAGCCTGCTTCTTAGCAGACGAACGGTTGACGCGTGCAGAACTGAAGCTATTTCCCATTGTTGTTGAAGTCAACGACCGTTTGAAGTTGTCGGCGTGGTATTGTGACACGACTGGCTGCTGTTGTGTGAGTGTTGGATGAAAAGTGGTGTTGGAGTGTGTTGCGAAAGATTGGTGCCGAGAGGTGTTGATCGACGTCGGAGTGTAACAGATTGATGGAGAGATCTGCGCAGATCAGGCACCTATTTATCTGTTAATTTGTGCATCTTGAAGGCTCGGAGAAGCCTCACTTCGGAACCAATCTAGATGACTTTGCCTCCCGAGACACGTCTTCCTGTCGTGTCTTCCGACTCTCTACCCTTCAAAGTGGAGACTCCGATCGTTTGAGTGACTTTGACTCCCGAGACAGTCCTGTCGCATAGTAGTGCGGAACAACCATAACAGCCTGCTCAACTCTATACTACCACATCACACTGGCAAACGTTAGTAACTTCAAACTCAAGCTTCAGTTCAAGTTCATTACGTACATCAGATATAATATTGGTTGTTTGTTCTGACAGACCAAAACAGACTGCACAACAATTGCGCTGTTGGTAACCATTAAACACGCTTTGAGACATGTTTCGGATACTAAGACCTGATTAGTACGGACGTTTCGGTGATGTGTACTACCTCTGGTAAATTGGAAGATAACATACTTGTTCCCGACAATCATGATGCACACCAAACAAAATTCCAAAGGCTCCCTCAAAGACGACACCTCAGAGTACGATTGCTATCAAGGTCCATAGCTGATGGAAAAGCGAAAAATATTAGACAGTGTCTATGTTACGGCTCGAGTCAGCAACTTGTCGGACAATGTCAACGAAGATAAGTATATAAGCTCAGGCTGCTAATAGAGGGCACGCAAAAACTTGAAGTCTCGGGACTATCCGAGACACCGCAAAGACTGTCCTCGACCGACGACCCCGAGTTGCTTTTCGACATGATCGCTGAGTGCAACAAGGTGACGGCGCTGGAGGTGTACAACCTTGTCTAAGGGAGTGTTTCGAGAAACCGTACAGCGGCTTTATGAAGTCAACGCAGGTGCGTACTTGATGCTCATTTGCAAAGCTGATCACCACGTTGAATTCGGAAACAGGCTCGGTGCTTTGCTATATCATTGTGCGGTGTACGCGTGTCTCTCACCTTGCGAAGCATATCAAGCGAATGGCATGGGATTGACCTCCAGATTCTAGGAATGCTGAACAGATACAAGAACCCGCTGGTGAATGCCTCGATGCGTCAGGTCGTAGCAGACATCAGTACGCGGACGCGCTAGCTCGCACAGATGTCGTGCCTCGTCCAATTGCCATGCTCAAGACACTCTGCTGACCACACTCTACTGATGGAGCCCGAGAACTGTCGTGGCTTAAGTCTTCCTGTGTATGAATAGTTCTATGTCAGTGACATCTCCGGTGAGTGAGTAATCCGCATCCTTTCGTTTGGCCTGCCATCTTGTTCTATGAAGAGCTAGGCCTTATGGGAGCGTATTGAGTCACCTCTCAACTTTGTCTCCCGTGCCTTACCGGATGGGCATCTCATGTTTGATCCTGCGAAGCATGCGTGCCTTTGGAGGCGCCCTCGCTCCAGCAGCAGATGATATAGTAGAGATGGATGCAACAGCAGCTCCCGAGGCGTCCTCGCCGAGTGCCGCATGCTTTGGAGACGAGGGGCGGGTGCTTTCACGGAGTTGCTGTGCGAGTGTCAGTGTGGGTAAGCGAACGGGGCCCTCATAGCCGTTGCTGGTGGAGGTCATGAAGACGATGGAGGAGGTAGGGAGAGGGTGGTGGTGCTTCGTCGACGATGACTAGCTCCGCCTGCCTGAGCACAAATGCACTTGCGGCTGAATGTATACATGGTATCAGAAGATCTTGACACGCACAATGGTCTTGTTGGACTCCGGGCTCGTCCTCTGCGTGCGATGTCGTACTCAAACTGCGTATTGAAGCCTAGGACGTCCATGCCCTTGAATATAAACAAAAAGAGCGTTATCAAGTTCTCTGGGCTGTGCTCATCACAAAGATATTCGAATTTCAATGCGCTAGCGCTGCAGGCCTAGTGCCGCCTACTTTACACAGCCAAGGGCTGCCGTCGACCTTTGCTTGGTCAATTGTCTTCAAGTTAGCGTGCTTGGTTAGTCGCCCACGTGCTCTGTCTTTACCTGACTTGTCGATTGCTTGTTTACAGTTGAATAGTGTTGACACTATGCGATATTGTCAAAGAGGGCGTAAAGAGTTTGGATTAAAGACGCTAATCCTCTTCGCCAATTAGGCGCGGGTATCTGATACGGCGCCGAGCTAGCCTCCTTGGACTGGACTGCAACAGCCAGAAGCACAGTGTCTTAAACATCTTGGTGACACGCTCAACCATTAGAGAAGTGGCTGACTCAGAGGGGAATGCTAAAAGCCGGTTGCTGGGCAGTCACGACCTTCAGCCATCTCTGTCTCACTAACCAGCATTAACCCTCCCCCTTCTCCCTTCCGCCCTTCCCCCTCGACTAATGGCCTGCTAACGACAAGACAACAGTGACACCCCTCTACTAGACAATATGGCTCCAATGTTTTCTATCAACCGTGACTTCGATATCATTGAGGGTGAAAAAGTTTACCTCCGCAATCGTTATATTGCCCGCGGACGTTACTTGCTCGAGGAACGCCTTGGCTCAGGCGCGCACGGTGTTGTCTTCCTCGCTTCTGATTTCTCACCCCCTCCCAACTCCGACGACACCCAGGACCCGGGCAGCAAGGGGCCTGACAAGGTCGCCGTTAAGGTTCTCCTCGACCGCACGCTCCCCCAGCAGTGCAAGAACGACCGGGAGTTCTACCACCACAGGCGTGCAACGAGAGACATGAAAGTTGGCGTCGTCCCTCTCCGTGACAGAGTCAAGGAAGATGGTCTGGTGTACCTGATCATGGAGTACCGTCCACAGGGTGATCTCCGACATCTTATCACTAGTAACCCGCGAAACTTATTGCAAGATAAACGTTTCATCTGGTGTGCCTACGTTGGCTTGCTCAAAACGATCGCAAAACTCCACTTGGTCGGTCTCTTCCATCGTGATCTCAAACCAGAAAACATCTTCCTTCACATATCAAATGCTGGCGAATGTCAATTGCAAATCTCTGACTTCGGCTTGGCCACTGATAAGGAGTACACAAGTCAAGCCTGCGGAACTATCCGCTACATGCCTCCTGAATGCTTTGACGGCTCTCCACGTGTCTCTTCGCGCGTTGCGGATACTTGGGCACTCGGAATCATTCTGGTCAACCTGCTTTTCTGGTGTGACCCTTGGGGAAAAGCTGTCCCCTCTGATGAAGTCTATTTGCGATACATGAGGGACCCGCGCTCTCTATTCGAACAACACCCCTTCTCGGAGCAGGCGTTCCAATTTGTCAATCACATCTTTTCGACTGGTGGCCGCACGGAGCAGCTGTTGTGTCTTTATTGGAAGTTCAAAGGCATCCATACATTATTCATGACTGAGGAGGAGTGTAAGGTCGCTCATGAGACTGGCCGCTCCGTTGCACTTGACCGGCTCAAGCAATTGGACAATCCAGCGACATTTTCCCGGGGCAGCATCGAAGACGCTACAAGCAAAAGGCGAAGGAAGGATAATGCATGCAACAGGTCTTCATCTGTAACTTTGTTGATCAGTGACGGCAGCTGTGGGACATGGACAACATCGGGAAGTGGCTCTCCTGGGATGCGCCGGGTAGGAATATGGGTCAATAAACTCGCAGATCTGCTAACCCGGCGTCGATGAACGTCTAGTGCTGCGAACGACGCATGAACTTGGCTCAGTTGGATGCAGTCCTTGCCTGCGTCGACACTACCCACGGGTGGGGGACTCTGTATTTATGCAGATGGAGCGCTGGACGCGACATCTGTCACGGTTTCTTAGATCATGTATGCGTCTGGAACATGTAACTACAGTTTGGACTCCAGTGAACTGCGTTCACCATTGGACACTTTAACAGAGTTATTTATTGGGGGAAGTTTTGTCTCTAACCCTTGATTCTTTGGGTATCTAAGAGCCTTGAGGCTTGCACGGTCTGAAGTCGAAGTGATTACTTTGATTACATTAACAGAGGGTAACATTGAGGATTTGAAGTCACGGAGACCTGCACCCCGAGGGTTAAAGCTACTTAGTACCAACCGCATCATGCAAGGAATAATGAGTGCAATCAAGTAGAGAACTTAGTTGCAATGCGATAAACTATGTGGCCCCGATTATTCATGTCTAAATTTCAAAAAGCAAAAGAATTGGATAATATATTTGCAAAGGAAATTGGAGAAACAGACTACAGCTTGAGTATTCTGACGGCCTTTGCCCTCTTAAGCATGGGGCCAAGACGGTACGGTGATCCACTGGAGAAACATCAATATGGAACGAAATGGCGTCAGATTTTCTTGCTTACATGCACCGTCAGCTTTGAAAACCAGTCTGCCCGAAAGGTCGCGGGACTTATCCACCAACTTCAAATACTGTTCGTTTAGCGTGCGTTGACGATCCGCTATATATTGCGGGTCTCGGAGGCGCATAAGAAATTCCACGTTCTTCATTTGCTCCTGTTCTCTGGGGTTATTTTTTGCTATTGCTGGAAACGATGACCGTCTGAGAAGATTCTGCGGAGTTTCATGACGAGCAGAACTCGTCGGATCGCTGTAGCTGCATGAACGTCGGATAAGATGTGGTACATGACTTCCTTGTGGAGAGCTCTTGTTGGCAAAGTGACAGATGCACCTTGCGACATTGGTGCAATTTGTCGATGTGGCATTGTGAACGTTGCCGTTTGTGGAGGGACGAAAGTCGCTTGCGGCACTGGAGCAATTTCCCTTCGTAGATGAAGTTTTTGACCGTCTGAGAGGAGTCGGCATGGTGTTGTGACGAGCTCTCTCAACTAGCTGCAGGTTGGATAAAAAGTTATGAAGAAGTGCGTTGCGAAAGATTGATGTCGAACGCTGTCGATCGAGAGTGCGCAGTGATGGTGATCTGCGCAGATCAGGCACCTATTTATGAGTTAGTTTGTGTATCTTGAAGTCTCGGAGAAGTCTCACTTCGGAGCCAAATTAAGACCTGAAGCCATCTAATCGTACATAGTCGATCCTTCAAAGCGGAGACGCTGATCGGCTGGATGACTGTGCCTCCCGAGACCTTCCTTCTGCTTTGTGGAACAACCATCATAGCTTTCCACTCTCTCTCTCAATACTGCCAACAGCACAGACATTAGCGCAACTTCCAGCCTGAAGCTTTAGATTCACCACATACATCAGGATCCTGTATTGATTATTCGCAAAAACAGACTGCGAAACATTAGAGTCGTTGGTACTATACCGTGAAACACGTTTTGAGGCATGTTTCGGATAGTATGTACTTTAAACGTAACTTGAACTTAAACTTTAGTACTAAATGAGTCGCATCAGGGAAACTTCCTTTTGCTTACGGCGACTGACGCGTCCTGACGCGTCCTGATTTGGCTGGCACCTGTCTGAAGGGTCGCTACTTCGTCTGAAAATACACTGATTGCCTTATCTCACTGAAATAAGGAGTGTTTCAGGATGCAAGCCGTCTCTCAGTGCATCAGAATGCAAGTCAGGATTTCAGTGCTCAAGTGTAATACATCAGAGATTGCTAACGGCGGCTGGCGCGTCCTGGAGCTTCCTTAAATGGGTTGAAGCGTTGTCATGCCTGCCTGAAGTGTTGCCTGGCTGCCTGATGGCCTTAAAACGGCGTTTCAGGACAAAATCAGTGCGTAAGGAGGGAAGCTGTACATCAGGTGGCAAGTCAGACTCAAGTGAGATTTACTACTACTACCACTACTGTACTCAAGTGAACTTGAACCTCTGTTTTGAGATTTCAAGCTACCTTCATCTTCATGACATCTTGAAAGCGACAGCAAACACCATTGACAACCTCAGTCTACAATGATCATTCAACGAGAAGCAATTCAATAATAGATACAATCACGATGCTCCTGGCAACTTTTGAAGACAAGAGCATGCACTCAACAATTTACTCAACAAGATAACACCGTTAGCACTATTCAAACGGGCCTCAGCCTACTCAATATCGAGCATTGGGAAGTGATGGATTTCTGCATCCGGTAAGGCCAAGGCATCTTGATTCAAGACGGAAGCAACAGCAAACGTGCTGTGCGCGTCGATTGCCGCATCTAATAGAGCAGATGCAAGTGAGAAGATGATCAGCCTGAGTGACAACTTGAAAAGGATAACTTACAATGGACTTGAGCAGCCGACAGCTCAACTTCGGCCCAATTGCTCCTCGTGACCGTGGCATCCTTCTCAATGTTTGCCTGCAGGAGTCTGCCTGCCATCTCCTCCAGCTTTATAAACGGTTGCGGAAACTTGAACCAGAGACGGGGGTTCAGAAGCAGCTGGAGCCAAGTTAGCGTTCTTGGCCAGAAATCGGGGTAAACGAAGCGCGCCCAATCTGTCAAATCGACACAGGAGGTTACGGGAACGCCAAATTTATTCCTGATGCGAGTTGCATCACCTGCCAATTAGTTCAGTTATGCCAAATAATGAGAGAAGAAATGGGACTCTCATACCAGCGATTCCTGCTGACACTTTCCATACAGCTTCATCACCTAATAATTGTGTCAATCTCGCGGGAAGTTCATTAAGTAGATGAGTCCGGAGGAGGAACACATGTTGCTGAACCGCGAGTTGGATGAGGTCCACGCGATATAGCTCTGGTGAGTTACTCGCCCATTCAATGTCGAGGGCAACGAAGCGTCGTTCCGGGGCATCCGGCAAGGAAGCATAGATGACGTCTACGGCATTCTCCATCGTCGCGGTGGTCAGACATACTTCAGGAACAAGAGGTCCGAGTGTATAACTGCGAAGTTGAAGAAGAGGCGTTGGCGGAACCCCCAGGTAGTCGAGGAGATGTTGCATCTGTTTGTGAAGCTGGCAAAAAGTCAGTGCAGTGATTTTGAGAGGAAATAGAAAGTAAGCACGAATTTTTGCATCCTAGATATCCTCCTTTGTGTCCAAGGAAGTCTTCGCGCGATGCGTACTCGAAGCACAGCATGGTCAATCAATAGGAGCATGTGTAGCCCCAACAGAATGTGATAAAAGTTCATGGCGAAGGGTTGAGTGGGTGGGTGGGTGGCGGGGAGGGGCGACACCCACTCCGAGTTCACATTTATACAAAGCTCTTGCACGCATTTTTCTGATGCCTTATTCTTCTGGGAAAAGAAGAGAGGAATCTATCAGTGCATTGTACTATGGCTCGGATAAACCTCAAGCTGAACTGACAGGAGATAAGAAGGATTTCTTCTAGATGACTCGATTATGAGGCTTCTTTTCATTTTATGCACAAACAAACAAGAAAGTGAGTCAGGTTAACTCCGAAGAAGTCAGGAAGACATAGCCCACTGCACAAGAAGCTGTTCCATCAGCTCTAGAAGGCAAAGCCACGAGTAAGCCGTCATACAATCAGTCATCCCTGGACACAACTCGAAACCGGAACCATGCCGATATGGGAAATGGGATCAATGCACCCCAATCCGCTTTGAAAGAAGTAGATTGAATGAAGGCACGTTTCTTGACCTTAGAGCTGGGGGGATTGCGCTGTCGGCCGATAATCGACTTATTCTGCATATTGAAACCGAGCGATCTCCGTTTCGGCGGCAATGGTGGTGGCACAGAGGTGTTTGTCGAGGAATAGGACATGACTACTTGAACGATATCTAAGATGAAGTAATACTTTTTCCCGTTTGATGCATTCGCAATTTGCGTCGTGAGCTGCTTTGCCAACGTCAGGTAGACTGTTTGACGCACCTCTCATCAATGAGCTCGAGCTCAAGGTTGCGGTACTCGAGGCATCGGACGCAAATACCGACACCGGAATTTCCGAAATCGATCCAGAGGATGGGGTGTGGTGGGGAGGCTGATCCCATCGAGCTCGCCTTCGCGTTTGGTGATCTCGGGCTTCTTGACGTCCGCGTACAGGAAGAAGTCGCAGAAGAGCGCTTGAGCCTGCCTAGGGCTTGCGCTTTTGAACTCGATCCAAACATCCATGCCACCGGGGCGCGAGAGCGCGGGGTCGAAACGCTCAAGATGGTTCGTCGCTGCGACGAGAAGAGGAAGCGGCCAACAGCAGCGGCGACACCATCAAGTGCATTAAGAAGGCCAGAAAGAGAGAGCGTGTTCACGTCGGATAGAGTGTCATATTTCTTGCTTTTCTTCTTCTTGCCAATTTCTTCATTGTCGTCATCATCGTCATCTTATCCTTGTTGTCGGACAACAAAGAGCTCTTCTTCTTACCACCAGGAACACAGGTTGAGGACCCGTCGCGCGAAGTTGAGCGAGTGAATGCAGCATCAAGGTCCTCGAGAAGGACAATACACGGGGCAGGCACACGGCCCATAAGCGACGACAACGCCACATCGTTCATCCAAAAGGCGGAACGTGAGATGGCGAGAATGTCGAGCATGAGCGCGCCAGCAAGGGCATGGATCAACGATGATCTGCCCAAGCCAGGGACACGATAGAGGAAATTGTCGCGACGAGAGCGGTTACCACGGTCAGCGCACCACTGATTCAGAAAGAGAGGTTAAACTTTCAGTCGATGTGTGGCACTTTATGTACATACCTTCTCTGATTGCAAGAAGTCCCTTGTGTCGGCAAGGAGCATCTCTTAAATCCCCGCCATGAGCCATGGAATCAGCGAAATAGATATGAATTTGATGGTCGTCTGGTGAGGCAAACTGGAAGCCTTTGAGCTCCTCATCTCCGAATGACTTGTCTCTGAAAGAAGACTTGCCCGGCAAGATGGTGCGCGCTGTCGTCTCGAACTCGTAAGCGTGCTGGCATTCTAAGCGCTTCAACAACCATAGCATCAGCCAGTCATGTAGTTGTGTTCATCGGGTCATGAGCTATTGTTGCAATAGCGGATAACTACTAGGGCTACTTACCAGTCCCCACAACAATGAAAGTGTCTCCGGAAGTCTCTAGTTTCCAACCTGACCATGGCTGTCAGTGGTGGTAGCGGACGACGGAGGGCCTGTGATGCCAGTGTCAGACCCCACGTGGGAAGTCATCATGTCGATGCTGGGTACTACTAGTAGCAGGAGTGCGATGGCAATGGTGGTGGTGCTGTCTGGCGGTGTTCCAGAATTGCACCATCTTGCGTGCGCTGTAAACGGTGTGAGCTAGGATTCTGTATCAAATGGTATGTAAATAACGTGAAGTAAAAGGATTGAGAAGGAGAATAAACTCACCAGCC
This sequence comes from Trichaptum fuscoviolaceum, assembly GCA_910574455.1. Lineage (NCBI taxonomy): Eukaryota > Fungi > Basidiomycota > Agaricomycetes > Hymenochaetales > Trichaptaceae > Trichaptum > Trichaptum fuscoviolaceum. The sequence continues at coordinate 1,498,185 of CAJSYZ010000009.1, read as the reverse complement.
TTGAACTCCTGTGCCATGCTCGTGCAGACCTCTGTCTCCCATTCCGCCCAGATCTGTTACGACATAATTTAGTACAAAGTGCAGGAGAGCAGCGCATGGAAGATGTCATATGTGAAGGAGACAGCGCCAAGGTTGAAGAAAATGACAAGCCTCAAGGTAGTGCAAGAGGATGAGATGAGAGAGTTTGTGCGCATGGTGGGGGAGTTGAGGAAGGGGCTCAGTCTGGGAAAAGGCGAGCGGCAATGTCCACGTCGGGCTCTTGCTGACTCGGAGTCGGGAAAACAATACTACCAAGTTGCGTGTCTGTCTTTGAATCAAGGTTGGTCGCAAAGCCCATTTGATCCAGCTCCTCCGTCGTCTGCCAGAAGGCAATAGCATAAGTCAAGCCGTCCAGTTCCCTCTGACCTAGAACGTCCCGAGAATAACAACCGGTCATTCCATTAAAATTATTATACCTAATAGTTGTCGAGCAGAGCAGTTGTAGTAGTAGCCGGACCGACCTTCGCCCCTCAGGCTTAGTTTACTAGTACTAGTAGTTTCCGACTTCAAGCTGACCTCCGAGTCGGAAGAACTTCCGAGTCAGAGCCTGAGACCGAGTCCGAGTCGTGGGACTTCAAGTTCAGCTCAAAAGTTCAAGTTGCCGAACAATGACCCGTAACGATGTTCGGTCTTCAGGTTGGTAGACCCGGATTCGAGCCAGTCGTGAATTTATCGGGCAGTAATTAGAGCATCACTGGTGCCAGTGAGTCCAAGTCCGACTCGGAATAGTTAGTAAACAATTCATATCGTTTTTTATTTACATACAGAATACAACAACTTGAATACCGATGCAGCACAGAAAACACAAGTATAAGGTCGACGAACACAGAACAGGAGACAAACATACAAAGACACAACTTGAATACTAGTGGTATGCACTGGTATGAGGTAATGCTACGAAAAGAAAACAGTTAGAAATAGTTTGAGTACAAGCCTGAGTCCTCAGGCTACTTCGTCTGACTCCGAGTCTGCGGTCTAAGTGAATTAAAAGGTCCCAATGCTGCTCGTTCCCGCTCAACCTTGTGGTGCTCCTCATTAAACCACGCTTTCCATGTACTCGAGCCCTTGTTAGCCCTAGTTACCTTAATCTGTGGATGATATTCCGCAAGTTCCGACATCACTGCATCATCCTTTTGTGATTCGAATCCGAAATGAATATCACCGTAACCGGAGGTGCGCATCTCCAACAATTGTTGCCAAATACAGTGGCTGAGTGGCGTGAGCCTGAGAAGTCTGGCTTCAAGTTCAGATTCAAGTTCCGCATTTAGTAGCCTGACTACCCCATGCCCTGCCAGTGGCATCGACGTATCGTGTCTTTGTCTACTATACTCTGTAGTACTGTACTCTAGTAGTACTCAAGGTTGTTCTTTTCAACAGCTTGAAGCCCTCTCACCTTAAAGTCGAAGTCCCTGCCACCTAAATTTTAGTTCAGAGGCTGCCACTGGCGGTACTCAGGCTGGCGGTGAGTCAACCAGTCTCCTAGTTCAACTTCATCCGCTGACTGAGATCTTCAAACTTCAAGTTGTAGCCTGAGTAGTACTATCTACTACTACTAGTATACTGGCAACTTGATCTCTAAATTTGAACCGAAGTTCAAGATACTACTATTCGGTTCCGACGACTCGGAGTCGGACTCGGAGTTGGTAGGCTCACAGCTACTATACTATTGCACCAGTTTTAACTCCATTTTGAAGCTGTTGGAGAAAGCAAAACAACCTCCTATCAGGCTTCAAGTCACAGTTTTGTTCAAAATGTCCAAAATGTCCAGTGAGCCTGAGTTTGAGTCGAACGCCCTTGTTGGTTCTGACAATAACTAAATTGTAGATCGTAAAAGGAATCGGAATGATGAACTTGAATATTATCCCACCACGCCAGTGACGCTTGGGTCTCACACAATTAACATGTCGGGATCAAATTCTAGAGGTGGTAGCGGCAGCTCACGCAGGGGCGGCAGCTCACACAGGCAGATCAGCAACTCACCCGCTGGTGGCGGCAGCTCACAACACCCAAACAGGATTGCTGCGTACACGCAGATAGTAGGCGCAAGTCAATCTCCGAGTCCTAGTGAGCCCAATCAGAAAAGGCCCAAACTTGAACTTAAAGGGGGGGAATCATTCCCGACATCCGTTCCACCACCATCAAGGTCACCATCACTGGCCGATTATCGCGTCCCGGGACCTGGCGGTGTTCTCGAACCACCTAATAAATCTCCCGGACGTACTATGGGTGAACTGCTTGACGCTGTGGCACAAAATGCACAGTCCACTGGCATAGAAGGCAACGAGTCGGTTCACTCGACTTCAGGCCATCCAGGTGCCATGTCGCACACTGGCATAGAAGGCAGCGCGTCGGTTCGCTCGACTTCAGGCCATCCAGGCCTTTCATCAGATGATAGGATTGCGAGTTTGGAGGGTCAGGTTGCTACGTTGAACGATACTCTTCGCAAGATATATTCTGATGTCGCTCTCTTGACTGATAATATTGCTGGGGTAAGTATTATGATCATGTTTCGAAAAAGAACGTCTAATAACCTACGCTTGTTAGTCACGGGCAGCAGGCGACGCTGTTAGAGTAAGGAAGACCTTGGATAGTCTAAGGTTCTTCTTCATGGAATCCTCCGCAATTGTCCTTGGGTTCTCAAGAGGGGAGATACGGAATTGCCTTGACAATCGAGGCACTGATGATCCCTTTGGTTCCCTCTACTTCGAGTTGTCCAGGTTCGAGTTTCAGAAAATCATGAATCAATACTACCGAAGACATTCTCGCGACGGCTCGAAAGGTCTTAGACAACTGTTATCTGAATATGGACTTTATAGAGAAGAGAAGGCAGAAGATTTTATGGCAGTATTGAACTCATACGATACGGATGCCAAAGATCTTAAGGCTTTCCAATTCTTCATACCGTTCTTCCAGGCCTACTACGACGTAACTTACAAACTCATCGCAATCATCGATGCCGGTCTCCAAAGCATGTCAGTTACGGTCTCTAGACTTTTCCAGGCTCATTCTCAGGCTTCCAGTCATCCTTCCGGTATTCGGCCCCCCCCACTGAAAGTGCATCTACCCTATCATCCGATATCGGAACCAGGGAGTTTGCAATCGAAATACATGACGCCTGCGGTTGAACGGCTTATTTTCAGCCCCAGAAAGAGGAGGTCAACGAAATGCTACTGCAGTTTACCACGGAGCAGAAATCTTGGGAAATGGCGATTAAGCTGTGCAATATTCACGATGCATTCTTCCATCGGACGAAGGTGTTAGAGGTCACCTCCAATGACTATGCGATTATCTCAACGGCAGAATCTATTCAGGCGCGTTTGCATGACATCATAGGAAGGTTTACCAGGGAAGCAAAGTCGAAGCAGGGGCCTGTCGGACCACCGGCAGATATTCCTTCTGTTGAGATTAATAATTACTTCCGCGAATTGGGTCATCTTCAGAGGAGATTGATAAGCGCGCTTAGGATTGTCAAGAGATGGTTGCAAATTGCCTCCACAAAGGGTCTTTTCGATGTCGTCATGCGGAAGGGGAAAGGCGATGTCGTATCAGAGCTCTTAAACAAGATAGTACATCGAAGGCAGGAGTCGACTGATGATGTCCTTGATTCTATTGATATGTTAGCAGCCTATAACAAGGACGAAATGGATGCCTATCATACGAACTTGAAGGGCAAGGGGAAGGAAAGACAGGACACGGCAGCATCGACGTCAGCAGCGTCCTTGACTACCCAGACGACTGGAAAATCTTTCTTGGAGCATGCGGACATGCAGAGATACATAACGTATCTGACGGAGGCGGTGTGCGCGTCATTCGACAGACAACCCCCGAAAGGCATCGCGGTGAATATTGATATTAAACAAATTCTAGGGTATCGCAATTATTTAGAATTGGCGATAGAGTCAAAGGATGACTCCAAGCCTTCAAGTCCTCGAGGTCGCCTCAACTACTAGCCGAATTAGCCCTCTCGTAGGTGGTGGGTTGACAATGGACACAGTATGCTTGCATCTCCAGTTTCTCCTTTTGTTGCTTTGAGATTTGTTGATAATTATATTACCTCGAACAATGAATACCATGATGTCGTCGCCGCTGGCTCTGGCAATGTAAACTGTACAACAAGTCTCAATACACTTTGTAGTACTATGTGGCAATGTGCTAACGGAAGAGTTTAACTTAGTAATTATTGTCTAGCTTCGTACAGTGTTTGGTGCATGTGCATGTCAGCAAATCGGTTAACATAGAATCTATCATAAAAATCCAGGGTCTCCTCAGGTGTCAATGACTTTGGAGGACATTCATCACCCTTCGGAACCCCCAGGAGGTGGGCTAAACGGAGGATGTCCCCTACATCTATCACAGATAGCTTCGGAGCCTTGCAGTTGCGCTGATAGTGACATCTGCCACTGGCATTCACTCCAGTACAGCATCCGACACAGGTGGTAGAGCTCTCTAACTCATACTCCGGTTCGACTATCCACATTCTTGTTTTCAGGTCGGGTGAATCTCCAACACGCTTGAAAATCTGGACGAGAGCGCAGTCGTCCTGACGTTCCCCTTTAGCGGTGAAGGAAAAAAGAAGCATAACTCGGGCAACTCTCATTCCCGCAAACCCCTTTGTGCAGGAGCTAACTCGAACAAGGACTGCATCACGTCTTGCTTTTCCGCGCCAAGAGGGATTGGACCTGATCACCTCCCTCATTGCTTGTTCTATAGGGATCGATTCGCCATGGTAGGCAAAGAAAGCGGTGGCTGAATGGAATATTGAAAAGTCATTGCTCGTGTCCAATTCAACTGCTGGTTGGGCTCTACCAGAGGAGCCCCTTGAGTTGGAGGTGTGATTCTCGTACTTGTTGAATAAGTATTCTTTAATGAGCTGTCGGAGCTGTCGGAGCTCTGGATGACCTTTTATCGCCGCAAGCGTGTTGAGCTGTTTAGGATACACCTTACTGGACTCTGCAAGGATGACAACAAAGAAGTCAGATGTGTAACACCAAAAGCATGGGTTACCAAGTAATACCCACGTTGCTTCGAAGCCATTAACATCAAGCTCAAAGGGTCATTTCTGCCACCCAAGCGGATCTGGCGTTCAGCATGTTGTATGTCTTGAACCGCAAGATGCTGTGGCCCATGCACTACTAGTAAGCTTTCAAGTTCGGGATCTTCCAGGTCTGCAATTTCGTTGAGTTCATTATTGCCCACAATGTCATCGAAGAAGTCCTCTGTATCATCAGCTGCACCAGCTTCGGGTGTATCTTGATGCTGCATCTGCTCCTTCATCAGGGAAACTTCCTTCTGCTTATGGCAACTGACGCGTCCTGACGCTTCCTGAAATGGCTGGCGCGTTGCTACGCCTGTCTGAAGGGTAGCTAGTTTGTCTGAAAATACACTGATGGCCTTACCTCACTGAAACAAGGAGTGTTTCAGGACGCAAGCCGTCCCTCAGTACATCAGGAAGCAAGTCAGGATTTCAGTGCTCAAGTGTATTAGGACTTAGAAAATTTTAGCAAGATTTTGTTGCATCCAAAAAGGGAAATTTGATGCCAGTGTTGGTTGAACTTGAAGTGTTGCGGGCTTGCCCATGCCTTTTCCTCCTCACCATCATTGCAGACTTACTGCACTCACTACACTCCTATCGACACCCGCCAATGCCACTCCTTACAGTTCTGACCTGGCACGGTAGAATCTGAACGTCAGTCAGAACGCGCAGGACCCGACGCAGTACCAGTCCACACACAAGTACACCACATACACATCGTCGCCTCCTAACTGGCGTGCGCCGCCATTCTACACTGTGCTGCTCGACAAGTTCGCCGATGGAGACCCGAGAAACAATGACTTCTTCCAGCCGATGTTCGAAAACGATTGGCGCGAGACGCAGCTGTGCTTCGGTGTCGATGTCTGTGGCTTGGCGAACAAACTCGATAACCTCCAGGGCACGAGCATCAAGGGCATTTTCATTGCGGATACTGTGTTCGTGAACATACTATAGCAGGCAGACTTGCATTCTCCTCTTGACTTCACGACTCTCAACCTCCATTGGGGAACGATCGACGATTGGGTTGCCTTCATCGACGAAGTCGCGGGATGTACTTCATGATGGATTTCACTGTTGGTGCTATGGGTGATCTTATTGGTTTCTCTGGGTGAGTAATGCGAGTGACTAGCTATCAGCACAGCACATCTGACGGACTACTTACAACGTAGCTACTTGAATGAATCGACACCATTTGACCTTAATGGCAAGTGTCAATAAGAACAACTCCTTCATTGCCGGCGAAGTCACCGGTGGCAACACATTTGGAGCTTTGTATCTTGGTCGTGGTCGTACACCGACCCCTGATCTGGCTGCCATTAACAACATGGCGTCGGACGATAATCAGTACTTCCTCCACTCGAAGGGCATCAACGGTGTTGGTGGCGTTGCAAGCCACTACTCGACATATCGTTCCCTCACGCGCTTCCTTGGTATGGACGAGAACTTGCAAGCCGCTGACGATGCTAGCGTGGTCCATGCAATGAAATGCTCGTGACAAACGACCTCATTAATGGTCAGTCAGGTAAGACAGACCTGCGTCATATGTTCGGCACGAGTAACTTCGATGTCCACCGCTGACCGAGCTTGGTAAACGGTTCCCAACTCAGTGTACTTGCATCGTTCGTGACGAGCTTGGTCTTGCCCGGTGTTTCCCTTCGATACAACGGCGAGGAGCAGAGATAACGGGGAAAGGGTGGAAGCCCCTCGATCACCGCCGTGAACTGCGGAGCAGTTGCATAACTCCGATCCTGCAGCGATCTCGGGTGCCGAGACGAGCTCGTGTGCGTGGAACGCGACGCTGATGGGCGTGCCGGACAGTATTATCGACATCATCTTGAACAACCCGCCTTTGCAGGACGGCACCTCGTCAACGAACGCACGCAACCATCTCCTCCTGCACCGCCCGCAATCCCATGGTCCTCCCCTCTGCGGACTGCGACAACGATGCGTTCGGGTTTGACTCAGGCTCTGGGAAGTACATGTTCACGCACCAGTTGCTGGGCGCGGATATGTTTAGGTACTCGTGGAATTACGGACAGAAATGGACGTGGGCTGTGTATGAGGATGTGACGAGCATAGATAAGAGCTTGTTTGATAATGATGAGAGTTGGTGGACAGGCGAGCATATTACTGTGCAATGTAAGCGCTTTTACTCCTATATGAGTTGTATACTTACTGATTCGATTTGAGTTAGACTTAACTGGTACTGCTGCATCAGCCTATACTGGTGTGCATGCGGACAGGAATTATGCTCACCAGCGCCGTGTCCCTCACTTCCTCACCCGTGGTCAGTTCAATACGTAGAGTTTCGATAGAGGAGTGAACTTCCTGATGGACAATACTGCAGACGGACGCCGGAAGCTCGAGATGATGAGCACATGGCCGACGTACCTCCAGCTCAACGTGTTTGGGTTCAATGGCTATTTCTATGGCGAGACGGATGCCAGTGGCGACGGCGTCATGGACTGACTCCCGCCCAATTCGGCTGCTTCCAACTACTTGAACATCAGCGCCCCGCCGCACCCGCACCTCGCGTGGACGCTGGTCGTGGATAACGCGACGCTGCGGTGGAGCCTCGAGCCGCGTGGGGAGAGCGCCGTGGGCGCTATCATGTACACATTACTGTTGTCGATCCCGGTAGTCACTGGTACGCTGGCAGTGGCGATCTTCATGTGGAGCTTTTATGGAATTAAGTACAACCAGTGGGGTCTCAAGGAGAAGAAGCCGGGCCATTCGCATTATTTACCCATCATTGGCTTGCTGGGCTCGAGGTCTGCGCAAGATCTGCATGCGGCGCCGATGTTGGAGAAACACTCGAGCCATGGACACGCGTATACAGGCGATATTATCGGTTGGCCTGAAGACAAGAAGAAGCGGAGGACGGTGCGTATTGCGACTTTGGAGTACGAGATCATTGATTGGAAGTTGAAGGTTAAGATCGGTGGTCTTGGTGTGATGAGCTCGTTGATGGGCAAAGCCATGTCGGACGTCGACCTGATCTGGGTTGTACCGAAGGTGAAGGATATTGAGTACCCCGCTGGTGAACCTGCCGACCCTATTGAAGTCATTATCTTCGGCGAGCCGCACCCAACATCACATACGTTATCCTCGACTCGCCGGTCTTCCGTGCGCAAACGAAGGCGGACCCGTATCCTGCGCGCATGGACGACCTCAGCTCAGCCATCTTCTACTCGACATGGAACCAGGCAATCGCAGCGATCGTCAGGCGCAACCCGCAGATCGATATTTACCACATAAATGACTATCACGGCGCGCTCGCTGCTATCTACCTCCTCCCAAAAGTCCTCCCGGTGTGCCTGTCTCTCCACAACGCAGAGTTCCAGGGCCTGTGGCCGCTCCGCACGAACGAAGAGATGAAGGAAGTATGCTCGGCGTTCAATATCAGCAAGGAACACCGCACGAAGTACATTCAGTTCGGTAACACGTTCAACTTGCTCCACGCCGCGGCATCCTTCATCAGTGTGCACCAGAAATCGATCGGTGTCGCCAGTGTGTCTGACAAGTATGGTAAGCGGTCGTGGGCTCGTTATCCGGCGCTGTGGACACTCAAGCATGTGGACTCTCTCCCGAATCCGGACCCAACGGATATTGCTGCTTTGGATGAACAGCCCGTACAGATCAAGGACACTCAGATTGATGAAGAGGCAGAGGCGAAACGTCCGGAGCTCAAGCGGCAGGCTCAGGAGTGGGCTGGTATTGCTCAGGACCCTAAGGCAGATCTCTTCGTGTTCGTCGGTCGATGGTCGAAACAGAAGGGTGTGGATCTTATTGCGGACGTGATGCCTTCGCTGTGAGTTCTTTTAATGCTATCTTAATAAACAGATGAATATTTGCTCATTTATTAATGTCAGGTTGGAAAAGCGCCCCTCGATTCAGTTGATCTGTGTCGGTCCCGTCATTGATTTGTATGGTCGTTTTGTTGCGGAGAAACTTGCTCGTCTCATGGAGATGTATCCTGACCGAGTGTACTGAAAGCCGGAATTCACTGCTCTGCCTCCGTACTTGTTCAGTGGTGCCGACTTCGCTTTGATCCCTTCGCGTGATGAGCCGTTCGGTTTAGTCGCTGTCGAGTTCGGTCGCAAAGGTGCCCCTTGGTGTTGGTGCTCGTCTTGGTGGTCTCGGTCTCATGCCTGGATGGGTAAGTTCATATTATCTGTCTCTAACGTTTGCAGTCTGACTTTGGTTACAGTAGTTCCCTGTCGAATCGAGTTTAACAGCACACATGTTGTCCCAGCTTACGAAGACAATTAAAATGGCGCTTAAGTCTACGGAAGAAGAGCATACTATCTTGCGTGCTCGATCGGCTGTCCAGCGTTTCCCGGTTGTTGAACGGCGTCAGCGCATGGAAGACTTCCACGAGCGCAGTATCATTACTAGCCGACAGATCGCTGGCTCTCTGGCACGGAGGCCTTCAGATGGTGAAGCTGAGCATGCGCCTGGCGTAGCGGTAATGGATACGGAAGATTGAGATCCTGAACGTTGGGAAGAACCGATGCAGTCCAACTGGGACACCCGAAGCACGTACGACAGCCCACACCAACTCGATCCCTGGAGCTTAAGCCATTCGACGCGCAAAGCCACCTCTCTGCGGAAGATAAAGCGAGAAAAAAGAGAGCTCACGCTCTTCCAAAAGAATCTGTACCGACCCATCCTCGTAAAGGTTCAAAAGCCACCCCCACCGCCGCCCGTCGCGACCGAAGCCGAAAGTCAAGACAGAGCCAGATGCAGGGAAGCCACTGGTTGAAGCTCGAGTCGAAGTCTGAGATCAAGGTCAAGGGCTCCGGGTCGTCTTTGGCCTCAACGTTCACGGCTGTCAGAGGCGAGGACGCGCCGTACCAGGAGTTCAAGCTGATGAGCTGCGACAGGCATGGGTGGTGATACGACGTGATGAAGTTCAACTCGCGGAAACCGGTCGACATCAGTACGTGGGCGCGGCCCGTGAAGCTCAACCACAAGGAGCTGCGCCGTGACCCTACTGGTGGGGGTGTGGATGGCGTCAGCTCGCAGGTGCCCATGAAGCCGATGTTAGGGAAGATGAGAAGCCCGTCATTGGTGCAGATGGACGTATAGTCATGGTCGATGCAGAGGAGCGGCCGATCCACAACGAGGCGATCCCGCAGAAAGGGAAGTATGTCAAAGACAAAGGCAAGCGGAAACGCAAGTTTCAGAAGAAGACTCGACAGGTGTTCCTGGTGCCCGAGAACATCCAGCAGAGCGTCGAGAGGAACAGTATCCCTGGGTCGCGGAGGACGGGACGGGCAGTGAGGTGTGGGTGGGAAGGATGAAAGAGACCGCGAAGAACGAGACGGACGCGCTGTTCATGCCCGCAGCGGACCAGGTGCTTACGATCGTGCCTGTGCTTCGGTGGTACAAGGTTAAGAAGCGTCGGGAGACGTACCAGATCGCGTCGAGCCTCGAGGAGGCAGAGAAGCTGATGGAAAAGATGGAGAAGAATCGCGAGATGGACCGCTGGTCGATGCGCTCGCGCAGTAATGCGGCGAACGGCATCTCTGCGCCGATCGCGGGCGGTGCGACGACGGGCGCGAGTCTTGTATATGGCATTGGTGGCAGGTCGCTGGGCCCCGGGGGGAGGAGACTGTAGACTGTAGACTCGGGGATGCGTGGGCTGTTCGAGGAAGACTATGAACAGGGTGTTGAGAACCGCCGGAGACGGGAAAGAGACAGAGGGGGCGAGGGCGGCTTGGATGAGATGGAGTATAAGGGGGAGTTTGCGGATGATGAAGAGAATATGGATGTTGAGGACACTCGTGACGAAGAGGCCAAGGAGATTGAGGTTTGCTCAGTTCTTTTTTCTCTCTCCAATATTCAGTTCATCAACTTTCTTTTCTGCTATCTAGGAACGTCTAAAGCGTGGATATCGTACAGCAAATAAGACACGAGAGGGTTATATAGACGAATCGGATGAAGACGAGGAAACAGAGCAGCAGTTAACAGGTGCAGGCAAGCAAACGAAGAAGCTTGTCCGCAAGATCGAGAAGAATAGCGCGTACGATGGCATTGATGATGAAAATCCCTATGCCTCCTCGGTATGCTTCTGCGCACTTTCTGACGATCGTCTGCTGATAGTTCTACTCGTAAGGCTGAGGAAGAGGAGGAAGAGGATCCAGAGGTTATGGCTACTGGTGTAGCCCAACAACAAACAACACAACAGCAGCGGTCTGGCTCTCGAGGTCCGACACCAACAGCAGCACCCACACCAATGCCTGGATCCAAACCCTTGTCCCGTCCACCCTCCAGACCGCCCTTACGCACCAGGTTCTCTCGCGCCCACACAAATCAAGACAGAACCGGCACCAACGCCGCCCGTGCCGAGTGTCAGCGTTAGCGGACAGTGTCGTTGCAAAGCGCGCGACCTCCCCCTCCGCGCCCGCCGATGCCGAAGCTGAAAGGCAGTGGGAGCCAGCGACGGGCCCGCTCGTGGGTGGAAAGACAAGTTCTTAGTTTATAGTTTACTTATTATTGTACTTATTTTGTGCTTATAATATTATCATCTACTTATAATAACTGATTGACTGAATGACTGAACTGCCTGAACGACTGACCTGACTGACTGACTGACTGAAGCACTGATTTAAGTCAACAGCACTGATTTCAGTAAGTCGCTCCTGAATAATGGGAGGACATGCATGAATAAGTGAAGCTTGCCTTATTTAAGACTTCAGTCTCTCAGGACCTTTAAGTGACGCTTAAGTCACTTTCAGCAGAAAGTAGTTTTCCTGATGTTCCGAATTTGGGTCCTCTCAGCGTCATCTGACTCCGACTCTGACATATTCCTGCGCAGAACATCTAGCAAAGCTCTCCATGAAGCCTCAGCCAGAGGACTTTCCAGCATTCCACGCCTCTTGAAGTCTGCCCTCGATGCAATAAGTTTACTGAGACGTTGGTTTGCTGTGATCATCTGACCTAAAGGATCATTTCTGTTTGAGCGTCGCCACGTTTCCTTGACCGCGTAAATGTGTTTATTCTCTGTGATTGATGAGCACAGCCCGCTTGGTGCAGCGAAGAGAGGGATCATTGTAGGATAGTGAATCATGGCATGCTGTCGTGGAAGTGAGAAGTTATCCCGGATGCCCTTAGCTATGAATATTTTGCGATATTGATGATAGTGATCCAGGGAGGCTTTAACCTGATCAAGAGTTGAGGCTGTAATCGTGTACCGACGCACAAGGTAACAGAAGTCCAGAAATGCACTCAATGCGTGAACTATATCATCATGTACAATGCCCACAATAGCCGGAAGATACACCTAGTAAGCGGATTGCATCAGATATCAGCAAACCACCACCTCAAACAAGATCATGATGAAAATACCACATACTTTCATAAGTGCCTTTGAATCATTACCTGTCCATTGCTTGAAGCCTCGACCTTCGGGAAATCTGCGAAGTCCAGGAAAAGGAGCAGCAACTCTGATTCTACGTGAAAGTTAGCAGTGGTATTCACACGACTTGTAAGGGAATAGTACCTTTTATCCACAATATCCAGCTCTGTCGTGGTCATGCTCTGGCAAATCCACTCGACAAGATGATCCTTGAACACGCCTTTGATGATTTGGTGCAGTAAGTCTGGAGAAATGAGATCGCATATATCTGCACGCGGAAAATCATTGGTGAAGGGCTACGGGACATAGTTCAAGTTGCGGTAAGTGCATCTAATGGACAACTTGAAGTTGGAACACATACGACGATATCTTGGTGGAACCCATACTCCTTACGAATTGTGGCTCTACTTATGCTATTGTCATCCACCTGTTCTATCAATCGTTCGTGCAGCTCTTTTGTTCGAGGATTTGTAACAAATTCCGGATTATCTAGGTTCTTGTGAGGTGCTGTACATCTATATAGTAGCCGCATTAAGCCATTTCCTCGAACTCAAGTCGGATGTGATTTGTGGAAAGGACAATACTTACTTGCAGCACCATCCAGTGCATATTGCGCATAGACTCACCTGTTCCGGATAATCGGCTATATACGAGCCGAGTCCGAGAATCGACCTACGCAAGTGACCATCAGGGCACCGGAAAATGGTTTGTTCGTTGTTTATGGACATTGCGCTCTTCAGTGGTCTCAAGATTCTCGATATAGATGAATGAAAGACTTGATGTCGAAAGCGGCGGAATTCATCCGACTTTTCGTACTGCCGTTCAGCTGCAAAGCATCAGAACACAAATGGATAGCTCAGTTTTTGACACACACTCTTTGGTATTGCTAGAAATGCTACGAGCTGGACTGTATTCAACTTTTGGGACCGCCGGGCCTTGTTAGATACATTTCCTATTGAGAGATATAACGGATAATATTCGTTGTTGCCAGTTCCAACGGAAACTGTTGTCTTGTCACTCCCTAAAATTACCGGAACGAACATGGACCCATGAACTGCTTTATCTTCGGCGTAGATTTTGTTCTAAGTCAAGGATAATCAGTACACTTCCTCCAACTTCGAATGCTGCATGATTCATGACTTACAGCCTGTTCCCAAGCAAAATTTCCGGACATGTAGTTTCTGAAGACTCGTTCTTTGTTGTCATCAGAGTCCTCTTTCGGCTGATACTCACGAAACGGGACATAGTCGAATTCGCCTTCCAACGCCGGATTGTCCACCAAATTCCGGATCACTTCCAAAGGATCCCGATACCATACATCATATTCTTTCCTCTTCCATGACTCGGTGTTCTCGTTTGTTGCCTTTTGGCTATGATCGTCCGTGTAGAAGTTACTAAAGGATTTCCAAGACACATCACCGACTTTCGTAGCATCAATGGCGTTATACATTTTTTGCGCATCTCCATCGAGTAGCGTACTAGTTGAACCCAGATCCAAGTCATCGTCAGGCAATGTCGCATCCAATTCGGAACATCCGCAAGATTTTACATTCTCCGCCTCCTGAATCAGCTGATAAGCCTTCATGATTCCCAGAAGCTTTGTTATGTTCCCAGCAGACATTTGCTCTTCCCGATAGAGAAAATCTGCGAGCTCAAAATCTGCTCGGCACGAATATGGAAACCAGTCATTTGACGCAGATTCGTTTCGCGGAGCGGGTGAGTCTTCGTATTCTAAGAAGTTCCCTTCTGCATCGCATGGAGTGGCTGCACAATGTTTGGTGTCAAAATGCTACAGTAAACCGGGAACAATTGATTTGGCGCGCACCATTCAAGTATCTGTGATACACCTTCAAGTTATCCTCGCTCTCCCATAATCTCCAATGTCGGAATCCAAGTCTTCAGAACGGCCACTGTCACTTCCGGTGACAGAATGGGACAGAGAATCAGGTCTGTCCAAATCTTGAAGCAGCTCGTCTCGGCCTATACTGAGCATCGAGATATCCTGTGTAAGCATGGAAATATCGTAATCGTAGGAGTCAGAGCCGCTCTCAAGATGACCCTCTGATGGAAGTTCGGACGACCTCAGGAGAGCTTCAAGTTGAGGACTTGGAGCTCGTATGGGTCGAATAGGTGACGATTCATATTCATGACCACAAGCAGAAGAACTTGCCAAGAATGACGTCGGATGAGCTGAATATTCATGTCTTGCTCTTCCAGATTGACTCTTGAACGTCCTACTACAGCCAGGCAAGGTGCATCGAATAGTTGGTGGAAAATGAAAGGGATCGTGCTTTTTCCGTGTCGCTGGCATCAACTTGAATGTAACCTCAGTAGTAGTACACGTCGACAATTGGGACTCACAGCTGAGCCTCACTGGCACTGGCAGGCTGCTAGCACTGGCAGTGACTCGGACTCGGAGTGCCAGTGAACTTGAACCTGAGTTAAAATTAGTCATAGAGTAGTCACGGTAGTAGTGGGCGTAAATTTTCAACTTGTCTAAGATAGACGCCCCCGCCTCCCTGATCTTGAACTTGCACCTTCGACACATCTTATCATCATACAAGTCTCAAAACACTGCACAAAATGTCAACTCAAAGACAGACAAGGGCTAAGAACAAGGAAAAGCACCCCGGAGCAGTCGTTGACCAACTCAGAACAAGACGAACACAGGAGGAGATATTGCGGGAGAAGGAAGAAAAAGAGAAAAGGAAAGTACGGCAGGCAGAAAGGCGGGATGAGGCATTGAAGGAGAAGGAAGAGAAGGAAAAGCAGAAGGAAGAGCGGGCAGCTTTCCGCAGAGCTGCGGCCCAGCAAGTCGCGGTTGCGAAAGAGAGGAGAAAACACGCTGCGGAGCAAAAACGGGCAGCAAAAGAACAAGAGGCAGCTGACAAGGTTCGCAAGAAGGTGACTGCAGCAGAGAACCAAGAAGCAGCGATGCTAGAGACCGTAGAGCTTGAAAACAACTTGTCGAAGGCTCTTGAGACACGCACCCAGATGGGCTCAACAGTGCCCAAACTCACTGGCAAACGTGGACGTAGAAAGCCAAAAGGCGAAGCTAGTTGTAAGTCTTCAACTTTAGATCAGTGATGACACAGATTTGAACTGGCATAAACAGACTCGAAGAACGATGTTAAAGACATATCGGATTGTGAAGATGGACACAACGAAGACTTGGATATTCGTGAGTAACATTGCCTATACATTTTCAGACGATCTCAAAGCTTGGAGGTTGAACCCTGTGACTCACGTTAATGCGAAGCAGCGAGTATGGATGAGCCAAACAGGAAGCCTGCAAAAAAAGCTAGGAAAGAAGATTCCAAAGGTGAACTTCCATTTCGCACACGTGTGCAGACCGCAAAGATGTCCAGGTCTGCCGCCACTCCCAGCGACGCATTCTTTCACGCTCCTGCAGGACCGAACGAGAGTCTTTCTGGTGAAGAAACGGACATAATAGACTCGCCCGCTACGTCAAGGCGGAACGACAAGACAAAACGCCCTGTCAGGGCGCTTCGCAACACAGATGATTCCACTTTCATCGGTGAAGAGGGTGGAGGTCTTGAGGTGCCAGTGGCAGGGATAGACTCAGAAAGGATCAATTTGTGAGTTTGAAGTTTGAATCTTGCATTGCGTCTGAATCAGTATCTTGTACTGTCAAGTCAATGTAATGGTGAGTGCGATTAAACATCATCCCGACTACTACTAGTAGTAGTACTAGATTACTAATGAGCCTGCCACTCAGGCTGCCAGTGTCACTGCGGTCACGGTGCCAGCGGTTCAAGTTGACCGTGACGCTCCCGGGCCAAGACCCGACTTGGAAGTCCTTCACCTGCAATATTGACGCTCTTGTCCTTGTTACCACTGTATTATGAGCCTTGCTGACGCAAAGCTACACCAGACACACCATCTCATTGCCAGATGATGAAAACTTAAGTCCCTGGGAGGATGAAGGAGAAACAATCACCCTTACAAGCTATCATGGTGTAAAAAATAGCACAATCAGTGTGCAACAGAAGGCACATCTTGTCGATTCGGAATCAAATGTTGTGAGTTGACGGAGAATTAGAATGGCAAATGCAGTCTGAATAACTTGTTTATAGGGCGGAAGCAATCCGAAGAGGCTAACAAGGCCGGCTCAAGCTTGTGTGAGTACGACTTATTTCTGTTCGATTCACGTCAGTTACTCCATGACCGTTTGTTCATATCCCTTCGTTATTATTTATCTGCCAACTGCCGTGTCATGAACAGGATGGAGGTAGCAGCAACCTCAACTCGAAGAAAAGGAAGTTATTGCATGACACTCTTTCCGGGTCGCAGGTTTCAACGGTAAGCGATGTCATATCATTTTTCATTTTTCATTCTACTAAGCAATCCCTTCCCGTACTCGAGGATAAGAACAACGAGATAAAACCAGGTGGACAGGTGAGTGCCAGACAGCGAAGCACAGTGATCTTCATTCTATATCCTTCATTGCTGAATTGGTATTTGCATAGGATGCAAACAAGAGGACTGCTAACTCGCAGCTTAGCGCACCGGTAAGTCTATCTTATTTCAACTTCTCTCGTTCCCCCCCTTATTTATGGTTGTAAGGTGCGATCACTAGCTTTGGAACCCCGTGTACAGGTATGTGTGAGCGTCGATGCACCGTAGGCTCACTTCCGGTGCTCTCCTGTAGCAACTATTCGTTTCCTTCTTCACTTCGAGTCGATCGCTAATGTGTGCATATGAATAGGACATCACAGTCACAAAGAACGGAAAGAGGAAGTCGCCACCAGACACCGACTCTCAGGTTAATGTGGTAATTCTTCTACCTTCACGTGCAATGAATTCCTTCATTTCATGTTTACTTAATTTAAACCATCTCAATAGGCTAATAAGACTGTCAAGATCAATAAGTCATTGTTGATTGACATGGACACACAGGCCGGTGCCACAGTAAGTGTCAATTCTATGGTAATTGGCATTCAAGTTCGTATCTGATCAGGCGGAAAGGACTTGAGTAAGAAGAGGAACCCCTCTGATATTCCTTATCGGCCTGAGGCCGACACGACGGTAAGTGCTTCTTTTCGATCTGCTCACTTGCCATGGATAACAGCTTTCTGACGTGTTGCAGCCGGAGATTGGATCCGCTACCTTTAATCGCAAGAGGCAGTTGCTGGTGGCTGATAATGAAGTAAGTGAGAGTCGATTGATACACTCTAAACGTGAGCATTCACCTTCTTTTCTTAATAGTCTGGTGGTCGAAAGATGTCGTTAGCACCTCGAGCACCGTCGCTTGCAATGACGAGAGCGTCCCGCACCCCCGGACCCGAAGTGATAGTGACTGGGGCTTATCAAGGTCATCGCAAAGTCTCTCGGACTACTAGCTCAGTTTGTCGAATCAAATTCATTTCTATGACATATTTTGCTGATGTACGTATATGCAGACATCAGTGGGACTTGAGGACAAGGATCGAAATGAAGGAAGGGAAGGATCTCGCGTGCCAGGCAGGAAAAGGGCGACGAACCAGTGTCTCCCTCCCGGTACTCAGGCAGGATGGACTCATATTCTATTACCTTCACTATTTCGCGCAGTTGGAAAGTCCGTCACACCATGGCAAACCCCGGACAATAAGCTCATCAGCTCATTGTGGGGGAAAGTGTTTGATTCTGTGGAACTCATTTACGAAACTCAGTTCGCCGATATCTGTTCTCTAGTTGAGTCATTTTTACTTATTCTCAAATCACCTTTACCAAATTGAGATGCAATCCTCGTATTTCAGGCGGCCCAGAGATGCTCTGATAGCTGGCGCAAGAAGCTGTTTGAGAAAGCTGAGCAATCAGTTGCTAGTTTTATCAGCGGCGAACAATCAAAGTCAATGCAAAACGAAGCAATTGTGAAGATGTTGCAGACGCTAGTTGACAAGAAGAAAGCCGAACCGTTTCTATGGGAAAGCTGGTATAGTATGGAGAGGGTAAGTAAAAGAGTATTTATTGTCACATTTTGTGTCCATGCATTGACCCTAAATGTACAGAAGCAAGGACTGTTCTGCTCTGACCTTGTGGTCTCAGTGTTGTCCGTACACATTGTCTTGGCCATGGGTCGGCATAAAAACTGGACAGAAACACCATAGGAAAGCCTATCGGTGCCCTCGCCCTTGCGGCAACAGCGGTATCTATTTTTTTCAGTACTTATATTGTCCTTATTCGCTGATCTTCTCATGGATAGGTCAAGGTTGCCATTGATAAACAGGTGGCTCGGTTGCAAAATATCAAAGAAGAACTTGGCGGCGCTGAGTGGTATTTCACTAGCGCTCTGTGGCAGCCTCATACGGACGACTATGTTAACTTGTTGTCGAATCCCTCTTTCTTCACTGAATCAAACTGGGAAAAGGTTCGATCCCGCCTCCTAGCTTACGATGCCAGTACAGATATCGATACGAGAAAGAACACCGAACTTGTTGGATCGGGTATCACTGGCAGGGACTTTTCCTTGTATTTTGACGTTGTAGATGCAGATTCGACCTGCGAGAAAGCGTATGACGAAGGCGCTGATAATTGGGAAGACGGAACCGACGGAACCGACGATAAGGGCGAAGAGCGTGAGGGGGCTGAGTATAGAGGCGAGGTGGAAGGTGATGCAGAGGACGAGCATGCTAATGCTGAGGGTGACGACAACCTGAGCGAGAGCGGGGACGAGGGTGTTGACAAGATTGAGGGCGAGGGCGAGGGCGAGGGCGAGGGCGAGGGCGAGGGCGAGGGCGAGGGCGAGGGCGAGGACGAGGACGAGGACGAGGATTTAGGTGGAGATGGTGATCATGAGGAGGACGACGCTTCAAAATGGGATTCGGCTACGGACTGCGTAGACTTCTAAGGGCAAATCGATCACTGGTGAGCCTCTTCTTTTCGTTTCTGTCCGTGCGCTCAATATTATATTAGCATCGACTTGCAGAGCAGCCTTCGTTTCTACTGGTACGCCAAAGAACATGCAGAATTGAAGGCACGGCAGCGAAATGTGGCCTGCCACTGCCCGTCACGGCAGAGGTTCGGGATAATGTCGTGGCGGATCCCATGATTGCGACTGCTATGCTTAGTCTTGCGTAAATGACTGATGTACTTGAACGCTGAGGCACTGATAGCTACATAATGTTGTCTTATATATTTCTGATGCAATGAAATACTTGGATCGTTCTTATGCACTTAGACTCTTGAGCACTGCAATTCGTCTTACAACACTTATGTACTGCTGTAATTAAAGGATGATACACTGGAGCACTGGGGTGCTGAATGCCTGAAACACTTAGAGCACTGATTCAGCCATCTTTCCTTATTTAAGCCAGCCCGCACTTATTTCAGCCAACTTGTCCTGAATAATGGGAGGACATGCATGAATAAGTGAAGCTTGCCTTATTTAAGACTTCAGTCTCTCAGGACGTTTAAGTAACACTTAAGTCACTTTCAGCAGAAAGTAGTTTCCCTGATGTCGTGGGAACACTTCAACTTCCAAATCCACTCACTACGGCTGCCAGTGCATCAGGGAATCTTCTTTTTCACTTAAGGTTACTTAAACGGTCTGAAATTTACTGAAGCCCTGGGAAGTAAAATTCTACTGATTTACTGATTTCAGGCATGTGGTTTCATTATTCAGGAAGGGGCCTGCTGAAATCAGTGCCGTCGACTTAAATCAGTGCTTCAGGCATTCAGTCTTCAGCATTCAAGCATATCAGAAGTTTTTTTTCTGGCATTCGAATTGCAGTGCTCAAGTGTATAAGTGTGTAAGGGGTTCAAGTAGTTCATTCCATAATAATTCATCATTTAATCATATAAGCAGACTTTTTTGTCTGTCGGTTTGCAGTACTCAAGCATGTACTAGTAGTGCGTAAGAGGTTCCAGAATTACTTCATTTCCACAGCAAGATAGGATTTCAGCACCTCAATGTACCTATCTGACCCGCGTTTTATCATAATCTGACACATCGACTTATATAAATCCAACCCCTTATAATACATAAATCTGACAATTATAACGGCTATTGCCAACATTTTAAAAGTAATATCGGACAACTTGCGAAATAATATCTGACAATTTGAGAATCAATATCTGACAATTTGAGTTATCTAAATCCAACCCCGGCATTTACAAGAATCCAACCCTCCAATGTATACATTTCTGACCCTTAATAGTATCCAATTCCAACCCTTCAAAGTATCTAAATTCAACCTCTCAAAGTATGCAAATTCGACCTCTCAAAAGTATGTAAATCCAACCCCTGGAGTATTGATTTCTGACCCCTCATAGCACCATTATCTGACCACCGTAAAGTATATGTATGTGACCCTCGTGAGAATCTATTTTTGACCCCTCGGTGTATCCAAATCCAACCCTCCGTATACCCGAACCTCAGACCTCACTCACGACAGCAGCAGCGATGATCACGATTTCCCTCCGCACGTTTCCAAAGATGTTCACACTTCGATATCGGAAAGTCTTGCTTATCTCAAACACGGTGTGCGCTTGAGCAGCGCCAACTGGGATGCCGACGCCAACAACTTTTGTTCAACAAGCAAGGTCGATGAGGTATACCTCGCATACATCATTCTCGAGATGCAGATAGTTGTCGGGTGCGCTATGTCAACTGGAGAACCGGAGCTCTCCTACAGCCCACATGACTGCGACCCAACCAAAGATTAATCCCAGACCGACGGGATTATAAGTATCTTTGCGGAAACCGACACCATTGGAGATCTTTATTCGTCCGATGAGAAGCCACTCAAAGGACAACCCCATATGTCAGTGATATTACCAGCTACCAAGTCAAGTGCTAGTACTTGCCATGGCTTGGGATGCCAGTGATTGGGTAACCTGACATGGTATGTGCTATTCTTTTCTCTTGTTTCTCTTTGCTCACGTCTTATTACTTCCAAGGAACTTCGCAACGACAAACTCATCAGCCATTTACAGCTCTCCAACCACTCCAACTCCGCTTATACTTCGCCCATTGCGTTCCAGCCATTCAGGCTCTCTGCTTCGTCACTATCTGCACCATTTGACTCGAGTGGTGTCTGCTCGACACTACCTTCCATTCGACCTTTGAACCTCAATAGAAAGTACTCTTGTTCTCGCTGTCCGTGCCACCCGATCAGTGGAAAGACTAGCCCAGTTCTCGATACTCAAGCACTCCAACCCCCAAAATGTCCGCTTTGTTCTTGTGCTACTCTTCGACTGATTCGCCTCCTTCGACTGATTCGCCTCCTTCGACTGATTCGCCTCCTTTGACGCTCCTGCGCGAACTGCTTAGGGTGCTGCTTCCGATGCACCCCGGACGACCGTCCATCGATTTGTCACTCATCGATCTACGCCTTTGCCTCCGCCGAGCCAGCATATCCTCCGTCACGATTCTTGAGGGGGCTGAATTGCGGGGCAATTAAGTTGTCAGCTCCACATTGCCAGTATAGCAGAGGCTTTTTCTTCAATCGTAAGCAGGTCTTTTCTTTAACCCTCAATCGCATGCTGAACCGTAGAGTTAGTGTACGCCTCGCGTTAGTGTTGCTAAAGTTCAGTTCAGTTCAGTTCAGACCCCTTTTGGTCCGAACCCCGAACTGAACTGTTCGGATTTTCCAGCCTCAGCCTGAACCCCGAACTGAACTCGAAGTTCAGTTCAGTTCAGTTCAGCCAGCCCAAATTCTGGCTGAACCCGGTTTGAACCCGGTTCAAGTATCTATTTTTAGAAAGCCTTAGTACATACCATATATGGAAATTTTGTTATATAATCCCACTTGAACCGGGTTCAAACTGGGTTCAAACTCAGTTCAGCAATGAACCTTAGTACATTTAGTATATTCTAGACATAGATTCTGCTTAATGTTGATAGGTTTCACTTTTAATTGACATTTTAAGTACTTTGTAGTTGTCAAACTATAAGGTTTTCCATCTTTAAAGGGTGGGAAAGTTACCTGAAGTTCAGGGTTCAAACCCGGTTCAAACCAGGTTCAGCATTTCTCCAGAGGCCTGAACCCCGAACTGAACTCAGGTTCAAAATCTGAGATTTCTCTGAACCTGAACCTGAACCTGGTTCAGTTCGGAGTTCAAACCCAGTTCAGGCCTATCCTGAACTGAACTTTAGCAACACTACCTCGCATCCATTAGCTTGGACGGCAGTTCCCCTTCCGAAACCGTGAGTTTATTCTTCTTCTGGTCTTGAATACCATTCTCACCCTCAGACGCAGTGTAGGAAGTTGCCACCCAGATATCCACCATCCTGGGTCCAATCTGTTAAGTGGCAGACCACTTCTGAAAACGTGAGCGTTTACAATCTTATCTGCTTGCTATCTTTCTCACCCTCAGTCTATGTAGGAAGTTTGCCATATAGTTTTCGACAACCATCCTGGTGCAGTTACCAACGCACCCAAGTTTGCGTCCATTGAGCAACCTCGTTAATCATACGCCTGCTGCTTCATCCACGACAGTTCCTCGGCTTTCTGACATTCGCCTGTCAGTGACGTACGATACATGCGATCTGTCGGGCCAGTGCCAAGCACCCCCTTGTTTGCCAGTTTCCTTCCACAAGGATCCTGGCGAGCGTTGTGTCAAGTCCCGTGTTGCACGACATTTGCTACTTGCTGCTCCTATTTGAGATTGTACGTGCACCTTTCTCTTGTCTCACGTCGACATCCTAACTTCTTGTAACAGTGATCAAAAGCAATCAGCAGCCACATATCCCAAGAAAGCAAAGCATTAAAGAAGTCATCAAGAGTAGAGCCACCCCGTCCTGAGGTCTCAAGAGTCTCAAGTCTAGCAACGGAATCTAAGCGGCGACCAGTCAATCGACCCACTCATCAGCTGCAGATCTAGGCCAGATTTAATGCTGCAAGGTTTCACTAGACAGACTGCACCTAGGCCAGGCTCAGTCTCGTCGGTGTCAAGGTTGCCCACTACGCGCATACGTTCTCGCGCTCACGATTCCAGCTCTCCGCGCAAAGACTCCTCCCAAGACTGCAATGACGACCACCGCTCCTGGACATTCTGCTCTTGCCACTCTTGCCTCGCTCTGTAGGACTGTGACCTACCATACACACGAAGAGTGGCTGGTTATCACTGCTTCAACCTATTAGAATATATACTCTATTTGTTGTAACAAAATCTTCGCTGCTGCGCTTAGCATTGGACCGCACCTGCCACTCGGAATTCCTGGTGGCCTACGAGACTATTCAATATCAAGAAATTTTCTCTGTCTCTTCTGCTAAGTAAAGGAATCAAATACATTGTATGACAGTACTACCCACTAGAGCATGACACGGGTGCACCTGCAGGTGTACCCGGATCCGCGAAGCGTGTCACGACTACACTTTTACCTAACCTTTCCAAACAGGTACTACGATGTCCGCTCATAGTTCGGCACTCCGACTCGTCTCCACCGAACGGACATCGTGGACAACGCGTGCACGCAGGGATATCAGACTAATATCCATCCCGTGCCAACATCCACCATAGGCCGAACGCCGGACAATACAATTGGATATCCAATATCCAATACTGTCACTAACCTTTCGCACTAGACATCGGATCATAGCCGGGCCGACCGCAAACGTATCACCACGTGCATTCCGCACTACAACCGACGTCATAGGGCCCCGCTACGTACCTGACCGGACCGCCGAAACGGACCCTTTCTATTCTTTCTATCCTGAACATGCCGCATACATGCGATTGCCTCCGTTGTAACCTTCGGCCTCGCATTTACTCCTTTCCCTTTTCATTCATGCCTTCAACCCGATCCGGACTACGATCGGACATGCGTTTTATCAACAATGTACAAACAGGTCTCAACTATAAAGTCAATACATGTATCGTAGTATAGCTTCGACTCAAATATCACAAGTCCTAGGGTATCAATACGATACTAGGCCGTTGAGCTCCACCAGACCTTCGTCCGACCTTATACTGCGCGATTCGCAGTCGGGATCGACTTATCCCGGTTCTCTCTTCAGTTTCCGACTCTTACGTCGAACTGCGTTCGACTCTCTTCTCTATATCTATTAGGCTCCGTAGCCTTGTCCGTGAGTTCGTGTTAGCTTAACGAAGCTAACGTTTCTTCCTTTATTAGAGCCACCCCTTCGGTCGTCCGACTTAACAGTCGGACTTCCGTTTCTCAAAGGTCTGAAGCCCGGTCTGACAAAGCGCAGGTACCTGCGCAAAAAAACTGATACCTGGATCCGACCCGGAACCGTGGGAAACGGATCCGGGTCTACCTGGACCCGTTACCTGCAGGTATTGCAGGTACCTGATACAACCCGCAGGTAGTTAACAGTAAGTAGTGTAGATAAGATAAAAACATAATGAATAACATACCATATGTCCTGGAGGTGGACAGCCTTGCATGGACCACGACCAGTCGAAAGGGCTGGCGGGGAGACGACTGCCTCGCCGCCAGAGGATTCAGGCTTGGTCGAATCTGAATGGGCTTGAAGAGGGCGAGTGTTACGACCGTCGGGAATTGTAGCGGGAAACAGTTTCGGGAAACTGGAATTCGCGACGAGAACCCGCGTTCGGGAATCTGGATTCGCGACTGGGAACGAGCGTGGGAATTCAGGCGGGAAACGCGCGGGATTCTATCCAGGCGCGTCGCGGGATTCTCAAGGCCAGCTAGGACTCTTCACTGCTTTGAACGTCAAGTAAGCGGATCCCTAAGGAAGCACTCCACAAGTAAGTATTGCGCAACTAACTACACAGGAGAAAAGAGAGAGATCGCACCTAAGGAAGCACTCCACAGGTCAAAAGTGGGGTGCTCCTTACGATGCCTACAGCTATTTATCTACTTCGTAAAGACTGTATAGTTAATCTACGCTAAGTGTCCTTGCGCAATGCGCACCTATCTACTACAAACGATACATGCTACGACCGCACTGCTAGGCATGTCTATCCCGTCTCTCCAGATGGCTACGGCCTGTCCGTGGACGTCAGCGTCCGGTCCGGGGCCGCGACTAGCCAGACTAGGTATGCCAGACTGTTGCAGGCGTCACCTTGAGGTACTAACGGATTAATGAGCGTATGTTGATAAGTGAATGTACGTGTGCCGTGGCGGGTCGTCGTAAATGAGTGTGTGTATGCGTGCATGGTTGCCGGGACGGTGGTGCGGGATAAGTCACGTGAGCATGGGATCGTGCGATTCGGGAATGAGGTTTCGCGCGGGGAATCCAATGGCGGGATTCTCCCCGCGGGTTTGTCTGCTCATGTCGGGATCCTTGGCGGGAAAGTGCGGGAAATGAGAAAAGGAGCCCGGGATCTCGACAGCGAGGAGGCGGTGGAACTGGACGACGGTGTTACGACACAGAGTGGTTCTATGCGTTCTCAGGACCTCGGACAACGTAAATCGGACGATCAGCGGCTATGCAAAGCGGTTCCACACTCTGGGAAGCACTTGACAAGTCAATTAAGCTATTCTACACATCAGAAGCACAAATATAACGTCACCTGGGAAGCACTTGACAAGAGGCCAAAAGTGGAGTGCTTCTCAGGCGGACGGGCGCTTTTGGCAAGCGCAGGAGGAACTATACAGTTCCTCCAAGCCACCGTCCGTACGGACCCGTGGTCCGATCCGAATTTGAAATACAAATAGAAAGATGAATAAGCATCGCTGGCGCGCCGGGTTTGAACCCAAGCGCACCAAAAGGTGTCTGTTAGTGAATAGAATGAAAAGAAACAATAATCCCGTGTGCAGACAGATGCAAAGGTGTACGCGCCGTACGGGCTTCGTACCAAGCGCGTACCGCTGACCGTACGAGACCGT
This sequence comes from Trichaptum fuscoviolaceum, assembly GCA_910574455.1. Taxonomy (NCBI): domain Eukaryota; kingdom Fungi; phylum Basidiomycota; class Agaricomycetes; order Hymenochaetales; family Trichaptaceae; genus Trichaptum; species Trichaptum fuscoviolaceum. The sequence goes on along the minus strand of CAJSYZ010000009.1, from coordinate 1,471,989 downwards.
ACGAGTGTCTCGTACGATGTCAGGAATCGAAAGTAAATAAAAACATCAGTAAATCATAAGTAAACGGAAAATAAAAAGAAAACAATAAGTAAATCCGTGGCGATTCCTGACATTACCCCCCTCCAAGGACGCTGCTAAACAGCGTGCGTGTTCGTACCGATCCGTACGGTCACCGTACCGCCAATGGGTATTTGCGATGGAAAGCACGAATTCGAGCTTGTGCATGTTCCATATTAGCCGCGTCGAGCCAGGTATCTTCGTCCGACTGGTAACCCTTCCATCGAACCAAATACTGAAGTTTCTGCGTACGGCCCGTACGACGCGAGTTCAGTATCTCCTGAACTTCGTACTCAATGTCCCCATTGATTGGTACGGGCTCGGGAGGGTTCTGTACGCGTCCGGGGATCGTGTCCGCTGGTACTTGGTCAGGAGCGAGACATGGAAGACTGGGTGCACCTTCATCGAAGCTGGAAGTTTCAGCTCATAGTTTAGCGGACTTAGCTTTCGTACGACCTCGTACGGACCGAGTCGACGATGATTGAGCTTCCTGGCACCTGGCAAGGCTATATTGCGAGCCTCGAGCCAGACACGATCACCTGGTTCGATGTCCGGTACGTCCGTACGGTGCTGGTCGTAGTAGCGCTTCATACGATCCGCAGCAACTTCCAACGCGGCCTGGGCATCGTCCTGAGCCTTCTTCAGCATGTCTAGACGGTCATCAGCTGCTGGTACGGTCGAAAGACCCGTACTCGGTACGATGGCAAACCCGGGCTCGTACCCGTACAACAGCGCGAACGGCGAGGTCCGAGTGGCTGAATGCGCACGAGTGTTGTGCGCAAACTCGGCCATAGGCAGCAGCCGAGCCCAGTTCTCCTGCCGAACATCTGTGAAGGCTCGAAGATACTGTTCGAGCTCCTGATTTACTCGTTCGGTCTGACCATCAGTCTGAGGGTGGAAAGAAGTCGAAGTAGCACCTTTAATACCAAGTCGCTTGAAGAACTCCTTCATGAAGCGTGATACGAACTGGGGCCCTCGGTCCGAGATGATTTTTCGAGGCGTACCATGGTGTTTCCAAACCTCGGACACGAACAGTTCGGCCGTACGAGTCGAGTCGACGTCGGACGTCGTTGGTACGAAGTGCGCCTGCTTGGTGAGCCGGTCTACCACCACAAAGATCGCATCAAACCCATCAGACGGCGGCAGCTGCGTGATAAAGTCGCAGGAGATTGTCTGCCATGGCCCGGACGGTACCTCGTTCGGTTCGAGCGGTCCGACCGGTCGCTGGGGAATATTCTTGGTGCGCATACAGGTATCGCACCCGGACACGTACCGCTCGACAAAAGAAGACATCCCTGGCCACCAATAGTTGCGACTCACCAGCTCGTACGTCTTCCACCGTCCGGGGTGTCCCACCGGCAGAGAATCATGATGTAATTTCACAATATCTCGCCGAATTTCCTCGTCCTTCGGTACGTAGACCTTCCCTCGGTACAGCAGCAGACCATCCTCCGTGTTCCAGTCCTCTAACTCCTTCTTCAAGGACACCGGGGCCTTCCCCTTCAGTGCCTCGATCGCCTCTACCAATTCCTCATCCCAACTCTTCGAACTCCGGATCCTTCGCAACAACGCCGTGTCCCCCTCGAGCCGTACCATGCCTCGACGCATCGCATGCAAGCGAAACAAGTCTCTATCCAACAGAGTCCGGTTCGTGTTGTCCGGACCATTTGGTTCGAGGTCGGTACGACGTGACATCGCGTCTGGCTTGCCCCCAAGCCGGCCAGGGCGATGTCGGATGGTGAAGTCGAACCGACTGAGGAAAAATACTCCAGCGAGCTTGTCTGCGAGTGAGATTGCGAGCTTCAGAGAAGTAGAGCAGGTTCTTGTGGTCCGAGACAACGTCGATCTTGTGTGGAGACCCTTCGAGATAATGTCTCCACTCGTCGAGCGACCGTACGATAGCCAGTAGCTCCTTATCATAGATCTCATAGTTTCGCTCCGCATCATTTAGCGATTTCGAGTAGAAAGCCACCGGATGAATCGTACCGTCCGTACCGACCTGCGACAGTACTGCACCTGTCGCAAAGTCAGAAGCGTCACACTCAAGAATAAATGGTTTCTCGAGGTCAGGCATGGCCAGCACCGGTGCTTGAGTGAATCGACGCTTCAACTCGTCAAACGAGGCTTGTTGTCTCGTACCCCACTCGAACCGGACGTCCTTTCGAAGCAGTTCGGTCATAGACCGTACAATCCGGGAGTAATCCTCGATAAACCGGCGATAGAAGTTCGCAAAACCAAGGAAGGCTTGAATATCCTTGACCTTTGCAGGTGTAGGCCACTCCAGAACCGCCTTGACCTTGGCCGGGTCCATCGAAACCGTACCGGCTCCAATAACCATGCCTAGGTATTCCACAGAAGACTGGTGGAACTTACACTTCTCCGGCTTGACAAACAGGTCGTGCTTCTCGAGCCGTTCGAGTACGGTACGAACGTGCTCGACATGATCTTCCTCATTCTCAGAGAAAATCAGCAAATCGTCAAGATAGATGATCACAATCACCCCATTCAGATCTTTGAAGATGTCGTTCATCATGTGCTGGAACGTCGCCGGAGCATTGGTGAGTCCGAAGGTCATCACTGTCGGTTCGAAGTGGCCTTCCTGCGTACGAAAGGCCGCTTTCCACTCGTCTCCTTCCTTCATCCGTACGTTGTGGTACCCGGATCGAAGGTCTAAGGTCGTAAACACCTTCGCTTTCTTCAAGGCATCGACTAGCTCAGTGGTGAGAGGCAGTGGGTACCTGTTCTTCACAGTCATCGCATTGAGCTTGCGATAATCTACCACCATGCGCAGCGAACCGTCCTTCTTCTTGATAAAGAAGACCGGAGCCGCAGCCGGAGACTTGGAGGGTCGAATGTACCCCTTCCTCAAGTTCTCCTCGATGAATTCCTTCAGCGCCGTACGCTCGTTCGGCGCCATGGGGTAGATCTTACTGTAAGAAGGTACCGCACCCGGTACGAGGTCGATCGCATGGTCGTACGGTTTACGGGTGGGGAGGCGTTCTGCCCGGTCCTTCGAGAAGACTTTGGGAAATCGCGGTACTGCGGCGGTACGAGTTCTTCGAACGACTTCTCGCCTTCCTTCACTGCAGTCTTCTCAGCAATTGCCTGAGACCAGGTGTACGAAGCGGCGATCCGCTGTGCGAAATCCGGGTCATCCGTGACAAAGAATTCCTCAGAATCGTGATAAACATCCCAATACTTCTCAGAATACCGGAAGCCTGGCGGAACTTTGTCTCGTTCGCTGACCGGTTCGTCCGTACCACCCGAGTCGTACGGTTCGTCCTCGAGCTCAGCTACCGTCACTCGAGTTCGAGGAGGTGGCCGAGGCTTCGCGCGGCGTGCGCGGTTCGAGGTCTCCGTACGAGCCGTGCGCACTGCGTCTGACTCCGGGGGACCTTCCATCTGAAACTCCGTACGGTCCGTACGAGGCTGACAGGCCTTCGCACAGCGCGTAAAGGTCATCTGGTCGTTCGCCCAATCGATCTCTGGGTTGTGGAGTCGCAGCCAGTCGACCCCAATAATCAGGGGATAGTCCCCAATGTCCGCCACCACTGCAGTCACGTTCTCAGTGTGCGATCCGACCGTTAAACTAATCGGCACTTCATCTGTGAGCCAGCCCACATTGTTCAAAGAGTTGTCGGCATTGTACAACCGCGTACGAGGGACCAAGGGTCTCGTACGGAGCCCGAACCGTTCGACAACCGTACGGTTAATAAATATCGATGAGGCCCCACTGTCTAAGAAGGCTCTCATCCTTAAAATCTTTCTGCCATCGCTGACTCTCACAGGAAAACGAATGAACCGGCGCAACTTCTTGTCTATGGACTGTATACTAGTAGACATAGAAGGGACTGGGACATCATTTTCTAAACAAGAGAATCGGTTATGGGTCTCGAGCGGCGCGACGATGCGCTGAGACCCTAGTTGAAATCCGATTCCTTCGAGAGGTGCGCCATAAGGACTTTGGCAGCATCAGAAACCGAGATTGGGCGTTCGGTCGTACCGCTCGGTACGAGGGGGGTCTCGTCCGAGACGTCAGAGATCGAAGCAGTGGGAGCTGGGGCCGGTACCTGGGGTGTCGAGGCCGTACTGACGTTCGTACGGTTCGAGGTATTAGACGCGTGGCGCTTGGGGCACTTGGCGGACATATGACCTTTCTCGCCACAGTGGAAGCATAACCCCTTGCGCAGCGCCTCTTCCCTACTGATCTGGTCCACCTCCATCGCGTTCGGGTCACGGTGGCTCGAGCCGGTACGAGGCTGGTTCGAGTTCGACGTCTGACGCGTCTGGAAAGCAGTTCCAGTGCGCTGAGGGATGGGGTTGGTACGAGTTGTGGCACGGATGGCTCGCAGCTCATCATCGTAGACACAGCAGGCCTTCACATACCCATCAAAGTCCTCAGGCATCTTCTTGAGCGTCAGGTCCGTACGAAAACGGTTCGAAAGTCCGTACCGGAACCAAGCAATCCATGGTTTATCGTCAGCAACCCCACTTGGTCTTGACCTTGAGAGCCCTGTAGCGAGCAGCATACTCAGCCACGGTTCCAGTCTGCCTGAGAGCCATAATTTCGTTCTCAGCAGCAGCAACAGCATCAGCTTCACCATATCCAGCAGCCAGAGACTCCAAGAAAGTGTCCAACTTGTCGAAAATGGCGACCGGCTCGCCCTTGTGGATCGAGTCCATGTAGGGACGCACCCACTCGTCTGCAGGGCCTCGAAGGTAAGTCGCAGCGAACTGGCACTTCGTACGCTCGTCCGGGAACTCGTGCGGGCGCATAGAGATGTAGTTCCGTACCTGACCGGACCAAGCTTCGTACGAAAGCTTGTCCTTGTCCGCGGCATCGCCCTTGGGGCCGTAAAACAAGCCGGGGGGTGGAATCTTCGGACCCTTCGTACCGCGCGGTTCGGCGACGCGCGTTTCGAGCGCTCCCTTCAAGTATGCATTCTGCTGAAGCAACTGATCGATCTGCTCCCTCCAGGGGGCCATATACTGGTTCAGCATAGCCTGAGTCGCCTCATCCATAGTTGGGGGTTGTGGGGGTACGGGTGCCTGCACGGGTGCGACGGGGGGCGCTCCAGGAGGGCCTCCGGGCGCAGGAACAGGCGGTGTAGCGTTCTGCATCGTACGGGCGTTCGAGCGAAGCGAGCGTCGGCAGAATGGTTCGAACGGTACGAGTTTTTTCGCGCGAGGTAGTGAGAAAAAAGACTTTTGGCCTAATGTTACGACACAGAGTGGTTCTATGCGTTCTCAGGACCTCGGACAACGTAAATCGGACGATCAGCGGCTATGCAAAGCGGTTCCACACTCTGGGAAGCACTTGACAAGTCAATTAAGCTATTCTACACATCAGAAGCACAAATATAACGTCACCTGGGAAGCACTTGACAAGAGGCCAAAAGTGGAGTGCTTCTCAGGCGGACGGGCGCTTTTGGCAAGCGCAGGAGCACCAGTACCAACTAATAATCTTATAGATATGCGATAATTATCGCAACCCGTTTCTGAAGTTACCGCGATAACTTCGGCAGGCTTTCGGCAGCTCGTTCTGCCTTTCAGCTCTGCCTGGGCCGTGCGTGCCGACGCAGCCTTGTCAGGGCTTCGCCCGGCAGGACAGCAGGGCCTCGTACTCATTTGAAATATAGATTATATTCTAATTTAGAGTGCCTGGACTACGGTCCAGGCACTATCTACCATTTCAAATACATACTTTAAATACAATGAAGCACGCGCTAGGGCGGTGCGCGCGGCGGCCTTGTGCGCGCGCGCACGCGGCGGGGAATAGCGCGCCCCGTTCTGGCACCCACCAGGGGTGCGGTCGTGCGCAACCGTGGCACGTCAGGCCCGCTATCCTCTGGCCGGCCCCAGGCACAAAGAAACAGCCATATGAGCGCACCGCAGGTGAGGAGAAGCGCGGCGCGCGGGCCGTTGCTTCTCCCTCCCAAAAGCGCTGCGGCTGTTTGTCCCTGCGGGCGATCGGTTCGAAGTCGACGACCTTCACGTCCTCGGCACGGATGCTCAGCTCGATTTCGTTTGCGGTGAGGTTGAGGTTGAGGAAGATGGTCTGCTTGCGGAGGATCTGCTTGAGGATAGGCCGACTTAGTTCGGTGAATCGAAGTTGGTTAGTAGGCTCACCAGCCCCAGCCGCGGTCTTCGTCGCCGTCGAGTGGGTACGAGGATGTGTGCGGAAGGAAGGCGAAGGGGTGATGAGTCTAAGAAAAGGGAAGAGAACGTAGAGCTCGAAAGCGTCTATCACGCACAGCTCACCGGATTACGGCGTAACTGCAAGGAAATAATTGTCACTGTCAGTCAAATCTGACGCACCAGATAACATACCGCACGCACCTGAGTAGAATTCTGCATGATGGGGTTCACGACGCCCTTGAGAGTCTTCTGCCTCTCCCAATACGCCTGCTTCGATGCTTCATGCGAGGCGTCGAGCCATGAGATCGTCTCGTTGACTGCAATGCCTAGCTTGGACTTGTCATCGGGCTTGAAACTGTAGCTTCTCGTCGTTCAAAGAGTTGCGGAGGTCGTAGGAGTATGACTCGAGGTCTGGAAAGCTGCGCTTGCGAGCGCATCTGAACAGCTCACGCCCGATAGGCGAAGAGGCTGCGGAAGCAGAGGCAAGACGGCGTTTGCGCGCAGCAAACGCCTTCTTGCCCGTCGTCCATAGACTGCGCTTGAAGAACAAAGAAGAACTTGAAAGAGAGAAAGACGACGACGACGTTCGTGCGTGCGCGCCACGACCCTGAGAATCGCGTGAAATTACCATATATGGTATGTCTCAGACTTTTTTTCTCCTTCAAACATATGAATAACATGCACTCTGAATTTTAGATAAACACTTTGAGCTCAGGCACAATTTTGTATTATCTTGATTGTATGCTAATGTATGTAAACAAAAAACAAGAAGGCTACAATGGGAGCTACAAAAGGTAAAAAGTAGTGACTACACTAGAAATGCATGATTCATGCATATTTGTTCCGATTCTTTGATTTTTCTTATACTTCCCATTGCTCGGATCACTTCAGCAATTTACTGTCTTACTTTATGTGCCTTTTTAACGCTCTCACAAATGTTTCATATTTAACGGCGTCCTTTAAGAGGCTATAAAAATCAGATAATCCCCAAAAGTGGCCATTTTGTGCACTTTTGGGTCAAATTTCAACATTCGCAGCTAATTACACTATATTAATGCCGAGCAAAAAATAAATCTATGCTACATAGCTATACTACACATGCTAATAAAGCATAATCAGTCGTTAGAATAAAAGTTATAAGAAAAACACTTGTGAAGTACACAAATGTATCCGAAAGTCGAACACATGTGTACAAGTTTCACTCGAAGTGGTGTATTCAAAACACCACTTTCGAGTTCAACCACTTCCACTCTACCTATCACCAAAGTTCTTTTTGAGACTTCTATATAGTGTAAAGGGAATCTATTCTGCAAATAATGGAAGTATCAGTTACACTAAAAAATATACAAATGAATAAATACTGCTGGAACAGCACTTGTTATCACTGTTTTGCTTGTTACACAACAACAAAGTACCTAAATGCTATTAAAATAAATATGATAATTTACTTTACATTTGTCTCTCTTGCATCGTATAGTGTGCCTGAGATTTTCTCGAGTTTGTGTTTTAATATTGAGAGAAAACAATGTCCGGCGATGCCTCGGACAAATGGTCCGGGAATCGCCGGGCACGACCTCGAGGAGACAAATGTGTCGAAGGACAACTTCGACAACATATTTAAATGAAATAATTCGCTCCTTGCACACAGTTTCTCTATGTTTCGAATGTATATATATTAAATATTGTATTAAGGTAATAATATACATAATTTAGATACAAGAGAAAGAGAACAAACATACTAGGTTTAACCTCTCGTTCTCGTCATGTAACATTTGCGTGAAGCTTGCGTTGTCCTCAGACGTGTACCAAGCTTGAGAATCATCAAGGCTGATGTTCGTCGGGTCATACCGAGCAGGCTTCTGGGGTCTCTCGCTGCTAGGACCGGTGGTGGGGTGCAGAGGTGTATCTGAAGGGCCTGCGGACGAAGGTGGCCGTAGCGTGGTTGCTGTGGCTGGTATCTCACAGTAGCTGGTGTTGTAATCACTTGCAATCGCCTGACAGACGCATTAATAAGGTTTGGATCCTCTGAATGTCGCGCATCAAGGTATTAGTTGCGTCAAGGCAGACCAGGGAAGGGAAGAAATCTCTTGCAATAATGTGACAGAGCCGCCAGTAGCTGGTGTTGCAATCGCTAGCGATTGCCCGATAACCGCCTTGATAAGGTTTGGATACTCGGACCGCGGAGCATCAAAGTAGTTGTTGGTTGTGTCGAGGTGGACAAGGAAGGGAAGAAACCTCTTGCAATAATGTGTGATAGAGCCTCTGTACGACTGTTGACCAGGTTTTCGCTGACGGCGCTGCAATTGTTGCGGTTGTTGTCCTCAGAGTTTGGGAGAGCGGGGGAACGACGGGAATGGACTGCGACCGGCTGTTGTTAGCGTCCTCGTAATGAAGATGAGGGAGAAGGTTCGCGCCGCATGCTTGCTTGCGCTGCACCTATAAGAAAGATTAGCATTGAACGGCAAGAAGTGCAGGATTCGGAGTGACGCACCTGGCCCATTTACGGCCTTCTTACTCCTCTTGCGGCCAGCATACTTGCATTGCGAAAACTCCGAAACGATTTGAAGAAGAAGAAAGAAGAATAATGAGAGTGGAAAGGGAGAAAACGACGTACTCGTCGTGAAAGTGGGAGAAAAGGACAAGGACGACGCGCGCGCGCGCCACCATACTAGTAAGCGCCGGCGCTTACCTTCGCGCAGTGTCGCAACATTAATTGTAATTTAACGGCGACGTCATATTGCAAATAAAAAAGATTAACCTATAGTACTAGCTAGAAGCTATTTGATATCAAATTATGAGGGGCTAGGCCCCGGTAGCGAAATTATCGCGTTGCAAACGCGTCAGTGATCAAAACCAGGCTGTATTACCGAATCCAGCCTGGTCCCTGACGCGGGATGCATGCCGTGAGGTGCCGTGAGGCGGCACCCCGGCATTAAGCAGCCGCACAGGCCAAAAAAGCTATGGCCCGTTACCGCGATAACTTTAGAAACGGGTTGCGATAATTATCGCGGATCTATAAGATTATTAGTTGGTACGGCTCGCAGGAGGAACTATACAGTTCCTCCAAGCCACCGTCCGTACGGACCCGTGGTCCGATCCGAATTTGAAATACAAATAGAAAGATGAATAAGCATCGCTGGCGCGCCGGGTTTGAACCCAAGCGCACCAAAAGGTGTCTGTTAGTGAATAGAATGAAAAGAAACAATAATCCCGTGTGCAGACAGATGCAAAGGTGTACGCGCCGTACGGGCTTCGTACCAAGCGCGTACCGCTGACCGTACGAGACCGTACGAGTGTCTCGTACGATGTCAGGAATCGAAAGTAAATAAAAACATCAGTAAATCATAAGTAAACGGAAAATAAAAGAAAACAATAAGTAAATCCGTGGCGATTCCTGACAGACGGCGGTGAGCACCGAGAGCTTGCGACGGTGGAAGTTGGCCGACGATGCGCACCGCTTGTGGGGCTGCATCATGACCATAGGCGAGGATGGGTGTTGCGGATGCTGGACGAGCGGCATGTCGAAGGCGACGAGCGGCTGCGGTCTCGCGGTCTCGCGCAGAGAGCGCGACGGGCGGAAGGCGCTGACAAGCGCACAGTTGGCGAGGAGGCGGTCATCGCGCATGTTGTCGTCGTAGTAGGCGGCTTCGAGGATGACGAAAAAAATGGTACATATCGAGTAGAATGTAGGTGAAAGTAGTGGTACATCGTTGCGTTCGTCGCGCTCAAGGTGAGCGCACGTGATTGACCGGGTACCTGCAGGTACCCGGTCAGGTACCTGGGCCCAAAAAATCCAAACCTGGATCTGCAGGTAACCGTGGGAACCAGGTACCTGCGCACAGGTGCACCTGGAACCGCAGGTATTTGAGCGCAGGTACCTGCAGGTACCCACGGATGACCTGCACCCGTGTCATGCTCTAGTACCCACCTCTGTAGTGGGAATAGCGTTGAAATTAATGCATGTTTGTGTTGGGGGCCATTAGCTCTGACGGCACTATACAAAGCTTTACACGATGACGTGAGAAAGATGTTGGAATTAAGTTCTTTTTGGGCTGGATTTACATACTGAAGTATGTCCAAATTAGATTTTAAAAAGGGTCGGAAATACATATTAAAGAGGGTCAAATTTACATTCTAGATGGGTTGCATTTGAATACTACAGAAGGTCAGATATGGATACTACAGATGGGTTGGATATATATACTTTATGGGCGGATAGGTTGGAAATTACTTCTAATAAGGGTTGGAATTGTGTTATTTGAGGGGTCAGATAATGATAAACCTGCGGTGTTGGAAATACATTCTTTACAGTGGTTGGATTTAGATACTTTATTCTGTCAGAATTAGATACTCCAATTGTTGGATATTGATACTCCGATTGTCAGATATTTTATCTAACGGAGGTTGGATTTTACTTCTTATATGGGTCAGTTATACATTTCAAGTGTCCAGGTGTCAGAAAATGGGTGTCAGATGTCAGATAGGTACATTGAGGTGCTGAAATCCTATTTTGGATTTCCACAAGTAATTTAAGACAATAAGTAGAAATCAGTGCATCAGTGTCCCTCAGTAGCTACACCACGGCATCCTGAACCAGATTGTATTTTGCCACTTCTGCCTCGCTGGCAGGCTGTTCCTCGGCATATTCAGAGAACGAATGTCACTGCAAGTTGATGGTAGTAAGAGCTTGAATACAGTGGCGGGGTGATGGGTCAAAGCCGAAGCTCACCAGAGATTGACCTGCTCTTAAAAGTCTGCGCCGTCCGTAGCCGAATCCCACAATGAACCCTCGTCCTCCTTGCGATCGCCCTCACCTTCCCCGTCCTCTCTGCCTGCGTCATTCTCCTCGCCCTCAAAACCTCCACTGCGTCCATAACCCACGCTGAAATTCTCGTCCGCATCCTTGTTCTCATCCTGATCCTGATCCTTGTCCTCCTCCTGATCCTTGTCCTCGACCTCGTCTCCCTCGCCAAGCACACTCTTGTCCTCCATATCATCTTCCCTATCCTTGAAATCCTCGACTTCTTCGCTGTCATTATCCTTATCCTCCTTGCACTTACTACTTCTAGTACTAGCGCCCTCGCCATATGTATACTCGCCGCTCGCATCCGCGTCTCCAACGTCAAGATACAGGGAGAAATCCCTGCCAGTGACACCCGATCCAACAAGTTCGGTGTTCTTTCCCGCACTAAAATCTTCAATGGAATTGTAAGCTGCTAGGCGGGATTGGACCTTCTCCCAGTTTGATTCAGTAAAAAACGAGGAATTCAACAATAAGTTAACATAGTCGTCCGTATGAGGCTGCCACAGAGCACTGGTGAAGTACCACTCAGCGCCACCAAACTCTTCTTTGATCTTTTGCAACCGGGCCACTTGCTTGTCGATTGCAACCTTGACCTGTTCATGAGAAATTCAGCGAATAAAGCCACTATAAGAACTGAAGTAGATAGATACCGCGGTTGCCGCAAGAGCAAGGGCACCGATAGGCTTTCCTATTGTGTTTTTGTCCAGTACTTTATGCCGACCCAGGGCCAAGACTAGGTGTACGGACAACACTGAGATTACAAGATCAGAGCAGAACAACCCTTGCTTCTGTACTTTCAGAGTCAATGCAGGGATACGAAGGGTGACATAGGGCAAATTTTTACATACCTTATCCATACTATGCCAGCGTTCCCAGAGGAATGGTTCAGCTTTCTTCTTGTCAACCATCGTCTGCAACATCTTCACAATTTCTTCGGTCTCCACTGACTTAGAACGCTCGTTGCCGACGAAACTCGAAATTGATTGTTCGGCTTTCTCGAACAATTTCTTGCGCCAACTATCAGAGCATCTCTGGGCTGCCTACAGGGCAGATCATACTTGATTCAAAATGGCCAATGTAAGACAATAAGGGATGACTCAACTAAAGAACAGATGTCGGCCAATTGCGTGTTGTAACTAAGTTTGACAGAATCAAACACCTTCCCCCACAAGGCTCCGATGGACTTATTGTCCGGGTTTTGCCATGGAGTTGTGGACTTTCCAACTGCGCAATACAGCGAAGGCAGAAGAATGTGAGTCCAGCCTGCCTGAGTTCCGGGAGGGAGACACTGATTCATTGCCCTTTTTTTGCCGGGAGCGCGGGATCCCTCCCTTCCGATACTACTTCTATCCTTGTCCTCAAACCCTACAGATGTCTGCATTTCTGCAAGTTAGTGGATGTATATCATAGACATGATTTGATTAACGCACAGAGCTAGTAGTCCAAGAGACTTTGCGATGACCAAGATGAGCCTTGGTTGCAAGCACTTCGGGTTCAGGACTGATGGATACTGTCGTCATCGCAGGTGATTGTGCTTGTGGTGTTAGCGACACCTCACAACCACTTGCCTGTTAAAGGAGCCATGAATTAGTACACGAATCAATTGCAGCAATTAGCTCACACTTGCAATATGTTGCGCATGAGCCGCCAGAGACCTCTTCAAATTGCGAATAGAAGTAGAAGATTTCATCTGTAGCAATTAGAGGAATTGTTACCAAGAAAAGCTCGAAGAGAATTGAATACCAGTATATCAGCCTGAGAATGACTGTCTTGCAGTTTACTCTTGTTACTAGTAGTGAGGTTCAAATCCTTGTTGCTTAATCAGAAATGATATGAAATGGAGATTAGAAGGATTAACACTAACCGTTGAGGCAGCCTGTGATGACGGCTTCTTCATATACACGTTCATGCTAGTCTGTTTTAGATAGTAAGGAAGTGATTTGAATATTGGGTGAAAATGCAAGAATTACCACGGCATGCGAGTTAGAGTCCGGCGGTGACTTCCTCTTCTTATTATTCGCGATCATGCTGTCCTACAATAAGCAAAGCTTAGTAGACGACCAGATCCTTGCCAAAGAAAGGGGTGCAGAAAGTTGTCCTATTGAGTGTCGATGCCTACACATACCTGCATCTGCAGATACAACGCCGGCAATTGCTCTCTATGTCCATTGACAGTAATACCCTCCTGACGAGATGACAGGTGAGCAGTGAGGGGGTAAAAGCAGAATAAACTTACCGTTACATCAAGCTGGGAGTTGGCGATTCTCTGCATTTTCGCGCCCTATTCAGAGTACAGTTTGGTAAGTAATGAAGTAAAGATATGTCGACGCCGAAGGACACAAGAAAGTCCGGCACCAGATCCATGCTTTGATGTGAAACACTCACCTGAACGGCCGATTGTCTCCTGATATTCTTCTTCTCCAGAGCACAAAGAAGGAAGGATAAGTAGCGCGAACGAAGCAAGACATTATGATGCCACTTACCAACGTTGTAGGAGCCTGCAAGTCGGAGAAAGTGTCGCGGGATAGCTTCCTTTTCTTCGATTTATTGCTGGCTCCATCCTGATACGATACAGAAACATTGTTAATTAGCCATCGTTGTGCATGGGACTCCACCGATGCATAGTCTCTGTGAATCGAACGATTTCTTTGAACTTTAAGCGGCACTCACATTGGCTTGGGGCGGTATTGTAAGTCTCCTTGCGTCCTAATTAAACGCACAATCAAAATATTAAGATTTCATCTGCCAGTCTAATAAATGCTTTAACCAACTCACATTATCAGTGTCGGAGTCAACAAGGTGTGCCGTCTGTCGCTCGCTCGCAAAGCTATTCTTTACACCTTGAGAACTCGTGAGGGTTACTGTCTCTCCTTCATCCTCCCAAGGACTAAAGTTTGCATCCTCTTGCACCGAGGCGGGGAGCCTAAATTTTCCTTGCGTCAGCCAGGCTCACAACTTGAAACAAAGATAAGGATGTGAGCATTATAAGTGAAGAAGCTGCAACATTCGGGTTCATGATGATCTTGAAGAAGTGTGGCACGGCGGTGACCCGCCGGGCCGCCACGGTCGCTGCCGAGCCGTACCAACTAATAATCTTAGAATATAGCAATAACTTATCGTAGGCCGTTCTACAAGTTATCGACGATAAGCAAAAACCGCAGTTTTTGGCTTTGCGGCAGCTTGATGCCGGGTTGCCACCTCCCGGCATCCAGCGGCATCCTTCCCGCGTCAGGGATCAGGCCAAATTCGGTAATACGGCCTGGTTTGACTCCCTGGCGCGTTTGCGCTATAATAATTTCATTACCGGGGCCCTGCCCCTGGCAATTTGATATAAAATAGCTGCTATATAGAACAGTAGGTTAATCTTTTTTATTTGATATATGATGTAGTTTTCAATTTACAATAAATATTGCGACGATGCGGGAATGTAAGCGCCGGCGCTTACTGGGGTGCGTGCGCGCGGCGTCCCTCATTGTCCTTTTCTCCCACTTTCACGACCACTTCGTCGTTTCTTTCTCTGAGTTAAGCTGTGAGGATGCCAACACAATCCGCTGGCGGTAGAAGAGTAGGAAGACCGTAAATGGCGCAGGTGCGCCAGACCGAATCCTGCACTTCTTGCCGTTCCAAACTGACCATTACATTTGAGTAGCCTACTGGTGCAGCGCGAGCGCGCAACGCGAACCTTCACCCTCATCTTCATTGCACGGGTGACAACGATACCACAGGATGCATGCCGTTGCCGTCGCTCCTCCGTTCTCCCAAATCCAAGGACGACAATCGCAACAATTGCAGCGCCAACAGTGAGTCGTCACTGCTCCTTCAGCGGCTCTGTCGCATGTTATTGCAAGAGATTTCTTCCCTTCTCTGGTCCACCTTGACGCAACCAGCAACTACCTTGATGCCCCGTGTCTGTCGACCCATTGCAATCGATTGCAATACCAGCAACTGCGAGATACCAGCCACAACAGACACCCTCTCAGACACCTTCAAGTCCGGCTACAGGTCCTTCAGATACACCTCTTCCCCGCCGCTGGACCTAGCGACAAGAGGCCCCAGAAGCGCGCACATTATGGCCCGAACATTGGCCTTAATATGCTTTAAGCAAAGTACACGTCAAAGGACGACGCAAGCTTCACGCAAATATTATATGACGAGAATGAGAGGTTCGAGCTATTGCTTTTTTTTATTTAAATTATGAATATTATTACTTTAATACAATATACAATATACATACATCTAAAATACAGAGAGATTGAGTGCAAGGAGCGAATGAATAAATTTAAATATGTTGTCGAAGTTGTCCTTCGACCATCCGTGTCCTAGAAGTCCTGTCCGGCGATTCCCGGAGCATTTGTCCGAGGCATCGCCGGACATCCTTTTCTCTCTACATTAAATCACCACTTTGCCAGACGCTCAGGCACTTTATGCCGTGCAAAATAGATGCTCTGAATGTAAATTATAATGTTTATAATAATAGCATTCATGAACTTTGTTGTTGTGTGATAAGCAAAACAGTGATAAAAAATACTGTTCCAGCAGTATTTATTCATTTTTATATTTTTGAGTACATATGAGACTTCCATATTCTGTAAAATAGATCTACTCTACATTAGATAGAAGTCTTAAGAAGAATCTCGCTATTATATAGAGTGGAAGTGGTTGAACTTGAAAGTGGTGTTTCGAATGCATCACTTCGAGTGAAACTTGTGCTGATATGCTCGACTTCCCAATAGTTTTGTTTACTTCACAACTGTTTTCCTCATAACTTCCAATCCGACACCTGATTATGTTTCATTACAGTCGCCAGCATTGCTATGTAGCATATATGTATTTTTAATCGTCATTAATATAGAGTAATTAGCTGCAAATGATGAGAATTGACCAGAAAGTGCACAAAATGGCTACTTTTTGAGATTGTTTCATTTCTACACCTTCATAACGAACTCAGTTAAAACCCATAATTTTATCCGAGCTACTTTGTCACTCATAAAAGACGACTGTATTTATCTAAAGCAATTGGAGGAATGTAAGGTACAAGAGAAATCAAAGAAACCGAACAAATATGCATGAATCATGCATTTCTGTTGTAGTCTTCAATTGGCATCCTTACTAGCAGATTATTAAGCTTCGTTTTTTTTGTATACATAGATTGGTATATAATAAATCTAACTTAGTACTGTGCCTGAGCTCACTGTTTCTGCATTAAATTCAAAGTGTATGTTATTGATATGTTTGAGGCAGAAAAAAAGTGTGAGACATACCATATGTAGTAATTTCACGCGATTCTCAGGGTCGTGGCGCGCTATCTGCGCGCATCACGAACATCATCTTTCTTCTCTCTTTCTTCATTCCTCTTCAAGCTCTCAAGCTATGGACAACGGGCAAGAAGGCGTTTGCTTCGCGCAAACGCCTTCTTGCTTCTGCTTCCGCGGCTCTTCGCCTCTCGGGCGCAGAGCTGTACGCTCGCAAGCGCAGCTTTCAAGGTCTCGAATCTTACAACCTCCGCAACTCTTTGGACGACGAGAAGCTCAAGGACAAGTTCAATGCCGAGGACGAGGTCACCAGAGACGTCGAGGCCGCCAGAGACCTCCGTCAGCGAGACGATCTCATGGCTTGACGCCTCGCAGGAGACATCGAAGCAGAAGTATGAGGAAAAGCAGAAGGAGCTCGAGAGAGTCGCGAACCCCATCATGCAGAAGCTCTACTCGCGGGCGGTGATGCTTGCTGATAGCAGCAACCAAAGTACGTCTTCACTTCTTTTGGTCTGTTTTTGTTTTCAGAGATTTGACCAACAGTGGCACGCTTTTCTCTGCAGGTGCACCATGATCAATTGAGCCGTGCGTGATAGGCGCTTGCGCGCTCTCACCTCTTCACGGCCTCATTTATTACACTCCCACCCCTCCGCCTTCCTTCCGCACAATTCGAGTGCGCGCATATATTCTCGGGCCCACTCGACGGCAACGAAGACCACCGCACGAGCGCGGCCGACCGCGGCGCGCCACACACGGGTAGCGCACCGCCCGCATGCGCACTCCTGCTCGTCCAAGACGAACGTGGCGGTCGGACTCGACACCCCCACGCTCTTTACTTCTACCCCCGCACCCGTATCGCCGACCAGCGATGTCCGCCCAATCTGAGTGGGGAGGACTCGCAGACACCTTCACGTTCCCGTCCCCGAACTCCACGATGGGGGACGACAAACTCCAGCCCATCCTTGATCGCCTCGACACCCTCGAACAACGCTATGCCAAGCTAGTCAACGAACACAATCAGGTCCAGAACACAGTCACCCAGCTCAAGCACGCCAACCGGGCGTTAGAAGCGCAAATCGCGAGTCAGCCCGCCTCCCCGTCCGGGGGTGGAGCAGGACTCAAGATGAAGCTTCCCGACACCTTCGAAGGTGAACGCGCCAAGCTGGAGAATTGGATTCACCAGATTAAGCTCTACCTGTTCGGACAACATCCGGGACTAGACGAAACCCGCAAGGTCGCATTCGCTCTAATGCTACTGCGGGGGCCGGCGCAAGACTGGGCACGACCCATTCTAGATCGACTCCAGGACATCCCGACACCGCCAGAAGCCGCCAGCCTGGAGGCCCTGTTCACCGCCCTTCGCGCCTCTTACGGGGAAATCGATGCAGACAAAGCCGCAGCCGACAAGCTGATGCGCCTACGTCAGACAGGAACGGTCGCCGAGTTCGCGTCGCAATTCCGTGCCCTCCAAGCCCTCACCGGGTGGCCCAAGGACGCAACGACGGATGTCATCTACCTCGACATGTTCCGGAAGGGACTCAAAGACCAGGTTCGCCAGCACATCGCCAGCACAGAGGCGAAGGATATGAAATTCGATGCCTACGTCAATTGGGTTTCCGAGACGGACGAGAAGCTAAGGCTCGCACACGCCTATGGACCAGTATCGAAGCCAGCGGCTACGCCCCGAAGCAATCCCGGCACCACTAGTTCAGCTCCGCGTACGATCCCGACTGCGGGCGCAAGCTCGACGAAGGATCCCAACGCAATGGAGATTGACAGGGTGCGCCGGGAGCGCAGGAGTAAGGGACTATGCTACTACTGCGGAGAGAAAGACCATTTGGTGAGCGATTGCCCAACGCGACCGCCATCCCGAAACCTAAAGGCTACGAAATCCACGTCCCCGTCGAGCCCATCGCCCCCCGCGCTCCAGTCGTTCGAAGAAACGCTCAAACGTATGGCGGAACAGTACGTCCAGAATGTGCAGCAGTCCGTGCTACAGAACGCATTCGCCGCCATGACGCCCGCCGCCAAGAACGTTCACAATCCCGAAGCCCCGCCCCCAGCGGATTTTCAGTAGGGTCGTATTGCTCAGTCGCGCCCTATACGACCCAACCGCCCTTGTGGCTAGGGCATGACACGGGTGCACCTGCAGGTGTACCCGGATCCGTGAAGCGCAGGTACCTGCACAAAAAAACTAATACCTGGATCCGACCCGGAACCGTGGGAAACGGATCCGGGTCTACCTGGACCCGTTACCTGCAGGTATTGCAGGTACCTGATAGGACCTGCAGGTAATAACAGTAAGTAATGTAATAATAAGATAAAGGAAATGAAGTACATACCATCTGTGTTTCTGAGGAGTCCTGCATGGTCCGAGCTTCGAATGAGCCACGTCGTCCAGCAAGGCAAGGTGTTTGCGTCCCCATCAGATTGTGTGCGGTCGTGACGAGGTGCCTACAGGTGTCAACTGCGTTGACAGCACGGCGCGTCGACCGCAAAGCAAAGCCTAGTGCGCAAGTTCGCGGGCTCCTAAAGCAAAGGAATGTGGTGATAGGGAGAGGATCGCCACGCTGCAAGTCAATGAGTAAGGGATTATCACCAACATGAAACCACTCACGACCATTGCACAAGAACGACATACATTCCTTGTGCTCCGGAATACTACTCCTGTCATAGCACAGGCGATCTTCAGACATGGTAACATAGGGTGCTTCTCGCCTTCATCCCAACACTGAACCGTAACCACTGCCAGCTTCTCCAGTTCCTTCACACTGTTGCTCGTTACGCGCAGAGAAGCAACCCGGATAACTGAGAAGTTCAAGCGCCCGATGCCTGCCAGGAGCTGTTTGAAAGCGAGAGGTGATGGAAAGAGGTTTTCGACCTTGAATTCCCGTAAGCGATTGCAGGTGTGTGTGGAAGCACTCCCGCAGCTGTCCAGCACGTCGGGGTAGAAAGCGATTCCAAAGACGAGCCATATTGTCGCAAGAGATGGTTCAGTAGCTCAGGCGCCGGTTCCCATTCCAACTCCAAAAGCGCAGTGACTGCGAAGAGTTTCGCAGCAGCCAGTCAATGAAGTCCATCTTCGGACGAGCCTGTTCAGCCTGACCTTTGTGAGGCGGCATGAGTGCAGACGATGGCGAGTGTTGCGGTTGCCGGACGAGCAGCATGTCGAGGGCAACAAGCGGCTGTGGTCTCGCGGTCTCGCGAAGAGAGCGCGGCGGGCGAGAGGGCGCTGACAAGCGCGCAGTTGGTGAGGAGGCGGTCATGGCAACCGTTGTCGTCGTAGTAGGCGGCTTCGAGGATGGCGAAGAGGACTTGCAGGCGCTGTCCGAGCGCAGATGTGTCGCAGACCAGCGCGCAGTTGGCGCGGAGGCGGTCATCGGGCTCGAGGTTGTCGTTGTAGTCAGCGGGGCCAAAGGATTAAGTATAACTTCCATAGGGAGCTTCGAGAGAGCTCTGGAGTGGCCATGTCGAGTAGAATGTAGGTGAAAGTAGTGGTACATCGTTGCGTTCGTCGCGCTCAAGGTGAGCGCACGTGATTGACCGGGTACCTGGGCCCAAAAAATCCAAACCTGGATCTGCAGGTAACCGTGGGAACCAGGTACCTGCGCACAGGTGCACCTGGAACCGCAGGTATTTGAGCGCAGGTACCTGCAGGTACCCACGGATGACCTGCACCCGTGTCATGCTCTACTTGTGGCCGAAGAACTCTCTTAATAATGGTCCCTTGTATTTAACCATCTCTACAATAGACCGTCGTCTTCGACGACATTTGAAGTTCCCGGTACAGGTTAGCGACGGAAAGACGGATGCCTTAGCCACAGTAATGTTAGACAGCGGTGCGTCGGGAACTTTCATAAATTCCCGCTACGTTTCGCAACACGGACTCCAGACCCGGGACTTGGTAATCCCGATACTTTTGCGCAACGCAGACAATTCCCCGAACGCGATTGGACGCATCACCAAGGAAGTAGTCCTCAACGTCGAGATGAAGGGACACTTAGAACAGTTGACCATGGCCGTCGCGGATATTGGCGACGACAATATTATCATGGGGATCGACTGGTTGCGGCACCATAACCCAACCATTGACTGGACCAACGATGTGGTCGATCTCAACCGCTGCCCGCCCCAGTGTGACAACCAGCAACGCCTGGTCCCGCTTCCCCGCCTCGCCATAGCAGAAGAAGTCGAGACCCCCTGGGGGCCCGACAGGACCCAGGCCGAATGGGAAGCTGTCCCACCGGGATTTCGGTACTCAGAAAAATATTGGGACCTGTACCACGACGCCAAATCCTACTTCGTCACGACGGACGACCATTTCGCGTACAAAATTGCCGCCTCGTACACCCACTCCCAGGCCATCGCTGAGAAGTCTGCGGTGAAGGAAGGCGAGAAAACCTTCGAAGAACTAGTTCCCCCCGAATTCCGTGAGTTTGCCGACGTTTTCTCGAAAGTTGAATCCGAAAGGCTTCCACTGCGCAAGCCGTATGACCACGCCATAGATTTAGAACCCGGGAAGGTTCCCCCGTACAGTAAAATCTATCCCTTGGCCCCAGCCGAACGCGATGCCCTTCGCGAATTCGTTGACGAAAACCTGCGCAAGGGGTACATACGACCTTCGAAATCCCCTGCAGCGGCTCCCGTCTTCTTCATCAAGAAAAAGGATGGAACCTTGCGCATGGTAGTCGATTACCGACGACTGAACGACATCACGGTCAAGAATCGATACCCGCTTCCCCTCACGATGGAACTCGTAGACGCGCTGCAAACGGCGAAGGTTTTCACGACTCTAGATTTACGATGGGGCTACCACAACGTACGACTGAAGCAAGGCGACGAGTGGAAGGCCGCATTTCGGACTCAGGCAGGACATTTCGAACCAACGGTGATGACATTCGGGCTCACGAATGCCCCGGCGACCTTCCAGCACATGATGAATGATATCTTCAAAGATCTCATTGGAGTATATGTGATCATCTATCTTGACGACTTGCTAATCTTTTCCGAAGACGAATCGCAGCACGATGAACACATACGGGAAGTCCTTAAGCGGCTACGCGAAAACGACTTGTTCTGCAAACCCGAAAAGTGCAAATTCAAACAGACCTCCGTCGAGTATCTCGGGATGATTATTTCGCAGGGAAAGGTGGCGATGGATCCCGCCAAAGTACAGGCTGTCCTCGACTGGCCTACCCCGAAAAAGGTGAAAGACATTCAAGCCTTCCTAGGGTTCGCGAATTTCTATCGACACTTTATTCGGGATTTCTCGCACATCGTCAAACCGCTCACGACGCTGCTGAAGAAGGACGTTCGCTGGGCCTGGACGGAAAACCAGCAGTTCGCTTTCGACTATCTCAAGCGCATGTTCACGACCGCCCCCGTCCTGATGATGCCAGACATGTCGCGACAATTCATCATGGAATGCGACGCCTCTGATTTCGCGACCGGCGCGGTCTTGTCCCAGGAAGGCGACGACGGGCTGATACATCCGGTCGCCTTTTTCTCGAAATTGTTACGACACAGAGTGGATCTATGCGTTCTCAGGACCTCGGACAATGTAAATCGGACGATCAGCGGCTATGCGAAGCGGTTCCACACTCTGGGAAGCACTTGACAAGTCAATTAAGCTATTCTACACATCAGAAGCACAAATATAACGTCACCTGGGAAGCACTTGACAAGAGGCCAAAAGTGGAGTGCTTCTCAGGCGGACGGGCGCTTTTGGCAAGCGCAGGAGGAACTATACAGTTCCTCCAAGCCACCGTCCGTACGGACCCGTGGTCCGATCCGAATTTGAAATACAAATAGAAAGATGAATAAGCATCGCTGGCGCGCCGGGTTTGAACCCAAGCGCACCAAAAGGTGTCTGTTAGTGAATAGAATGAAAAGAAACAATAATCCCGTGTGCAGACAGATGCAAAGGTGTACGCGCCGTACGGGCTTCGTACCGAGCGCGTACCGCTGACCGTACGAGACCGTACGAGTGTCTCGTACGATGTCAGGAATCGAAAGTAAATAAAAACATCAGTAAGTCATAAGTAAACGGAAAATAAGAGAAAACAATAAGCAAATCCGTGGCGATTCCTGACATTACCCCCCTCCAAGGACGCTGCTAAACAGCGTGCGTGTTCGTACCGATCCGTACGGTCACCGTACCGCCAATGGGTATTTGCGATGGAAAGCACGAATTCGAGCTTGTGCGTGTTCCATATTAGCCGCGTCGAGCCAGGTATCTTCGTCCGACTGGTAACCCTTCCATCGAACCAAATACTGAAGTTTCTGCGTACGGCCCGTACGACGCGAGTTCAGTATCTCCTGAACTTCGTACTCAATGTCCCCATTGATTGGTACGGGCTCGGGAGGGGTCTGTACGCGTCCGGGGATCGTGTCCGACTGGTACTTGGTCAGGAGCGAGACATGGAAGACTGGGTGCACCTTCATCGAAGCTGGAAGTTTCAGCTCATAATTTAGCGGACTTAGCTTTCGTACGACCTCGTACGGACCGAGTCGACGATGGTTGAGCTTCCTGGCACCTGGCAAGGCTATATTGCGAGCCTCGAGCCAGACACGATCACCTGGTTCGATGTCCGGTACGTCCGTACGGTGCTGGTCATAGTAGCGCTTCATACGATCCGCAGCAACTTCCAACGCGGCCTGGGCATCGTCCTGAGCCTTCTTCAGCATGTCTAGACGGTCATCAGCTGCTGGTACGGTCGAAAGACCCGTACTCGGTACGATGGCGAACCCGGGCTCGTACCCGTACAACAGCGCGAACGGCGAGGTCCGAGTGGCTGAATGCGCACGAGTGTTGTGCGCAAACTCGGCCATAGGCAGCAGCCGAGCCCAGTTCTCCTGCCGAACGTCTGTGAAGGCTCGAAGATACTGTTCGAGCTCCTGATTTACTCGTTCGGTCTGACCGTCAGTCTGAGGGTGGAAAGAAGTCGAAGTAGCACCTTTAATACCAAGACGCTTGAAGAACTCCTTCATGAAGCGTGATACAAACTGTGGCCCGCGGTCCGAGATGATTTTTCGAGGCGTACCATGGTGTTTCCAAACCTCGGACACGAACAGTTCGGCCGTACGAGTCGAGTCGACATCGGACGTCGTTGGTACGAAGTGCGCCTGCTTGGTGAGCCGGTCAACCACCACAAAGATCGCGTCGAAACCCTCAGACGGTGGCAGCTGCGTGATAAAGTCGCAGGAGATGGTCTGCCATGGTCCGGACGGTACCTCGTTCGGTTCGAGCGGTCCAACGGGTCTTTGGGGAATATTCTTGGTGCGCATACAGGTATCGCACCCGGACACGTACCGCTCGACAAAAGAAGACATCCCTGGCCACCAATAGTTGCGACTCACCAGCTCGTACGTCTTCCACCGTCCGGGGTGTCCCACCGGCAGAGAATCATGATGTAATTTCACAATATCTCGCCGAATTTCCTCGTCCTTCGGTACGTAGACCTTCCCTCGGTACAGCAGCAGACCATCCTCCGTGTTCCAGTCCTCTAACTCCTTCTTCAAGGACACCGGGGCCTTCCCCTTCAGTGCCTCGATCGCCTCTACCAATTCCTCATCCCAACTCTTCGAACTCCGGATCCTTCGCAACAACGCCGTGTCCCCCTCGAGCCGTACCATGCCTCGACGCATCGCATGCAAGCGAAACAAGTCTCTATCCAACAGAGTCCGGTTCGTGTTGTCCGGACCATTTGGTTCGAGGTCGGTACGACGTGACATCGCGTCTGGCTTGCCCCCAAGCCGGCCAGGGCGATGTCGGATGGTGAAGTCGAACCGACTGAGGAAAATACTCCAGCGAGCTTGTCTGCGAGTGAGATTGCGAGCTTCAGAGAAGTAGAGCAGGTTCTTGTGGTCCGAGACAACGTCGATCTTGTGTGGAGACCCTTCGAGATAATGTCTCCACTCGTCGAGCGACCGTACGATAGCCAGTAGCTCCTTATCATAGATCTCATAGTTTCGCTCCGCATCATTTAGCGATTTCGAGTAGAAAGCCACCGGATGAATCGTACCGTCCGTACCGACCTGCGACAGTACTGCACCTGTCGCAAAGTCAGAAGCGTCACACTCAAGAATAAATGGTTTCTCGAGGTCAGGCATGGCCAGCACCGGTGCTTGAGTGAATCGACGCTTCAACTCGTCAAACGAGGCTTGTTGTCTCGTACCCCACTCGAACCGGACGTCCTTTCGAAGCAGTTCGGTCATAGACCGTACAATCCGGGAGTAATCCTCGATAAACCGGCGATAGAAGTTCGCAAAACCAAGGAAGGCTTGAATATCCTTGACCTTTGCAGGTGTAGGCCACTCCAGAACCGCCTTGACCTTGGCCGGGTCCATCGAAACCGTACCGGCTCCAATAACCATGCCTAGGTATTCCACAGAAGACTGGTGGAACTTACACTTCTCCGGCTTGACAAACAGGTCGTGCTTCTCGAGCCGTTCGAGTACGGTACGAACGTGCTCGACATGATCTTCCTCATTCTCAGAGAAAATCAGCAAATCGTCTAAATAGATGATTACAATCACCCCATTCAGATCTTTGAAGATGTCGTTCATCATGTGCTGGAACGTCGCCGGAGCATTGGTGAGTCCGAAGGTCATCACTGTCGGTTCGAAGTGGCCTTCCTGCGTACGAAAGGCCGCTTTCCACTCGTCTCCTTCCTTCATCCGTACGTTGTGGTACCCGGATCGAAGGTCTAAGGTCGTAAACACCTTCGCTTTCTTCAAGGCATCGACTAGCTCAGTGGTGAGAGGCAGTGGGTACCTGTTCTTCACAGTCATCGCATTGAGCTTGCGATAATCTACCACCATGCGCAGCGAACCGTCCTTCTTCTTGATAAAGAAGACCGGAGCCGCAGCCGGAGACTTGGAGGGTCGAATGTACCCCTTCCTCAAGTTCTCCTCGATGAATTCCTTCAGCGCCGTACGCTCGTTCGGCGCCATGGGATAGATCTTGCTGTAAGAGGGTACCGCCACCCGGTACGAGGTCGATCGCATGGTCGTACGGTTTACGGGTGGGGAGGCGTTCTGCCCGGTCCTTCGAGAAGACTTTGGCAAAATCGCGGTACTGCGGCGGTACGAGTTCTTCGAACGACTTCTCGCCTTCCTTCACTGCAGTCTTCTCAGCAATTGCCTGAGACCAGGTGTACGAAGCGGCGATCCGCTGTGCGAAATCCGGGTCATCCGTGACAAAGAATTCCTCAGAATCGTAATAAACATCCCAATACTTCTCAGAATACCGGAAGCCTGGCGGAACTTTGTCTCGTTCGCTGACCGGTTCGTCCGTACCACCCGAGTCGTACGGTTCGTCCTCGAGCTCAGCTACCGTCACTCGAGTTCGAGGAGGTGGCCGAGGCTTCGCGCGGCGTGCGCGGTTCGAGGTCTCCGTACGAGCCGTGCGCACTGCGTCTGACTCCGGGGGACCTTCCATCTGAAACTCCGTACGGTCCGTACGAGGCTGACAGGCCTTCGCACAGCGCGTAAAAGTCATCTGGTCGTTCGCCCAGTCGATCTCTGGGTTGTGGAGTCGCAGCCAGTCGACCCCAATAATCAGGGGATAGTCCCCAATGTCCGCCACCACTGCAGTCACGTTCTCAGTGTGCGATCCGACTGTTAAACTAATCGGCACTTCATCTGTGAGCCAGCCCACATTGTTCAAGGAGTTGTCTGCGTTGTACAACCGCGTACGAGGGACCAAAGGTCTCGTACGGAGCCCGAACCGTTCGACAACCGTACGGTTAATAAATATCGATGAGGCCCCACTGTCTAAGAAGGCTCTCATCCTTAAGATCTTTCTGCCATCGCTGACTCTCACAGGAAAACGAATGAACCGGCGCAACTTCTTGTCTATTGACTGTATACTAGTAGACATAGAAGGGACTGGGACATCATTTTCTAAACAAGAGAATCGGTTATGGGTCTCGAGCGGCGCGACGATGCGCTGAGACCCTAGTTGAAACCCGATTCCTTCGAGAGGTGCGCCATAAGGACTTTGGCAGCATCCGTAACAGAGATTGGGCGTTCGGTCGTACCGCTCGGTACGAGGGGGGTCTCGTCCGAGACGTCAGAGATCGAAGCAGTGGGAGCTGGGGCTGGTACCTGGGGTGTCGAGGCCGTACTGACGTTCGTACGGTTCGAGGTATTAGACGCATGGCGCTTGGGGCACTTGGCGGACATATGACCTTTCTCGCCACAGTGGAAGCATAACCCCTTGCGCAGCGCCTCTTCCCTACTGATCTGGTCCACCTCCATCGCGTTCGGGTCACGGTGGCTCGAGCCGGTACGAGAGGCTGGTTCGAGTTCGACGTCTGACGCGTCTGGAAAGCAGTTCCAGTGCGCTGAGGGATGGGGTTGGTACGAGTTGTGGCACGGATGGCTCGCAGCTCATCATCGTAGACACAACAGGCCTTCACATACCCATCAAAGTCCTCAGGCATCTTCTTGAGCGTCAGGTCCGTACGAAAACGGTTCGAAAGTCCGTACCGGAACCAAGCAATCCATGGTTTATCGTCAGCAACCCACTTGGTCTTGACCTTGAGAGCCCTGTAGCGAGCAGCATACTCAGCCACGGTTCCATTCTGCCGGAGAGCCATAATTTCGTTCTCAGCAGCAGCAACAGCATCAGCTTCACCATATCCAGCAGCCAGAGACTCCAAGAAAGTGTCCAACTTGTCGAAAATGGCGACCGGCTCGCCCTTGTGGATCGAGTCCATGTAGGGACGCACCCACTCGTCTGCAGGGCCTCGAAGGTAAGTCGCAGCGAACTGGCACTTCGTACGCTCGTCCGGGAACTCGTGCGGGCGCATAGAGATGTAGTTCCGTACCTGACCGGACCAAGCTTCGTACGAAAGCTTGTCCTTGTCCGCGGCATCGCCCTTGGGGCCGTAAAACAAGCCTGGGGGTGGAATCTTCGGACCCTTCGTACCGCGCGGTTCGGCGACGCGCGTTTCGAGCGCTCCCTTCAAGTATGCATTCTGCTGAAGCAACTGATCGATCTGCTCCCTCCAGGGGGCCATATACTGGTTCAGCATAGCCTGAGTCGCCTCATCCATAGTTGGGGGTTGTGGGGGTACGGGTGCCTGCACGGGTGCGACGGGGGGCGCTCCATGAGGGCCTCCGGGCGCAGGAACAGGCGGTGTAGCGTTCTGCATCGTACGGGCGTTCGAGCGAAGCGAGCGTCGGCAGAATGGTTCGAACGGTACGAGTTTTTTCGCGCGAGGTAGTGAGAAAAAAGACTTTTGGCCTAATGTTACGACACAGAGTGGATCTATGCGTTCTCAGGACCTCGGACAATGTAAATCGGACGATCAGCGGCTATGCGAAGCGGTTCCACACTCTGGGAAGCACTTGACAAGTCAATTAAGCTATTCTACACATCAGAAGCACAAATATAACGTCACCTGGGAAGCACTTGACAAGAGGCCAAAAGTGGAGTGCTTCTCAGGCGGACGGGCGCTTTTGGCAAGCGCAGGAGGAACTATACAGTTCCTCCAAGCCACCGTCCGTACGGACCCGTGGTCCGATCCGAATTTGAAATACAAATAGAAAGATGAATAAGCATCGCTGGCGCGCCGGGTTTGAACCCAAGCGCACCAAAAGGTGTCCGTTAGTGAATAGAATGAAAAGAAACAATAATCCCGTGTGCAGACAGATGCAAAGGTGTACGCGCCGTACGGGCTTCGTACCGAGCGCGTACCGCTGACCGTACGAGACCGTACGAGTGTCTCGTACGATGTCAGGAATCGAAAGTAAATAAAAACATCAGTAAGTCATAAGTAAACGGAAAATAAGAGAAAACAATAAGCAAATCCGTGGCGATTCCTGACAGAAATCCCTCAACGATGCGGAACGCAACTACGAGATTTATGACAAGGAGCTACTCGCGATTATTAGAGCTCTGGACGAGTGGCGACATTATCTCGAAGGTGCGAGCCATAAACTCGATATCGTGTCTGACCACAAGAATCTGCTATATTTCTCTGAATCCCGAACGCTGACGCGACGCCAAGCCCGGTGGAGTCTGTTCCTCACTCGCTTCGACTTTACGATTCGCCATCGCCCAGGGCGACTCGGGGGCAAACCCGACGCCATGTCACGACGCGTCGATCTTCAACCCGAAGGCGAAGACAACACGGGACGGACCCTCTTGACCCCCGAAATGTTTCGACTAAAGGCAATTCGTCGGGGAATGACACAGGTACACGGGGATCAGGCCCTCCTACGACGCATTCGTAAGTCAGATCAGTATGAAGACGAACTGGTGGATGCAATCGAGTTGGTCAAGTCCAAGGCGCCCCGAGTCCTGACCAAGGAACTTGAGGACTGGAGCACCGAAGAAGGCCTCATCCTGTACCAGGGTAAGGTTTACGTCCCGAAAGACGAGACCATTCGCCGGGATGTGGTGAAGACCTACCACGATAGTCTCCCCGCCGGACATCCTGGACGTTGGAAAATGTTTGAGATGGTAAGCCGCAACTACTGGTGGCCCGGGATGTCTAACTTCGTAGAACGATACGTTTCGGGATGCGATACCTGCGCACGCACGAAGAACCGATCCCAACGCCCGGTAGGACTCCTGCAACCGAACGAAATCCCGCAGGGCCCCTGGCAGGCGATTTCGTGCGATTTCATCACCCAGCTCCCCCGATCCGAGGATTATGACGCAATTTTCGTGGTGGTCGACCGTCTCACCAAGCAAGCACATTTTATCCCGACCACGTCTGACGTCGATGCACCGGAAACTGCAGAACTCTTCCTGCAACACGTCTGGAAGTTGCACGGAACCCCCCGCCAGATCATATCCGACCGAGGACCACAGTTTGTCGCACAGTTCATGAAAGCCCTTTTTTCCCGACTCGGTATCAAGGGTACCACGTCGACTGCGTATCACCCGCAGACGGATGGGCAAACCGAAAGGGTAAACCAAGAGCTGGAACAATATTTACGGGCTTTCATAGATACACGACAAGAAAACTGGGCCGGATTACTCCCGATGGCAGAGTTCGCACACAACACGAAAGCGCACGCGGCAACACGACAATCCCCGTTTGCGCTTGTCTACGGCTACAATCCCGAATTCACGATTGCCCCAAGCGACGGCCTGTCCACGGTCCCCGCCGCGGACGCACGACTACAGGAGCTTCAGCAGGCACAGGAAGAGGCAAGAGCGGCTTTGGAGGTTGCGGCAGAGCGCATGAAGCAGCACTACGATCAGGCCAGGAACGAGGCCCCGCAGTACGCAGTTGGGGATAAAGTATGGCTCGAGGCGACGAACGTTCGGCGACCGGGAGCGCGCAAATTATTACCGAAACGACTAGGGCCGTATAAAGTGAAGGCAAAGCTAAGTGACCTCACCTACGAACTCGAACTCCCCGCGTCGCTGAAGATTCATCCCGTATTTCACGTATCGCTGCTCTCGCCATACCACGAAGACGACATTCCCGGTCGAACGCAACCCCCGCCGCCCCCAGTCGAAGTAGAAGGAGATCTGGAGTACGAGGTGGAAGAGGTTCTGGATGCTAGACGGTTTAGACGGAGATTCGAATATTTGGTACGATGGAAGGGATATTCGAGCGCGGAAGATACATGGATTCCCGCAAAGGATATGGGTAATGCAAAGGCTAAAATTCGCAGTTTCTATCGAAAACACCCGGACGCCCCTCGAGAAGTCAACGCTATCGAGCTCTGTGACCTGAGCAAGATTCAAGCTTGGCGCCCCGGAGTTGCGCCTTTGGAGGGGGGTAATGTCGAGATCCCAGGCCCCTTTTCTCATTTCCCGCACTTTCCCGCCAAGGATCCCGACATGAGCAGACAATCCCGCGGGGAGAATCCCGCCATTGGATTCCCCGCGCGAAACCTCATTCCCGAATCGCACGATCCCATGCTCACGTGACTTATCCCGCACCACCGTCCCGGCAACCATGCACGCATACACACACTCATTTACGACGACCCGCCACGGCACACGTACATTCACTTATCAACATACGCTCATTAATCCGCTAGTACCTCAAGGTGACGACCTGCAACAGTCTGGCATACCTAGTCTGGCTAGTCGCGGCCCCGGACCGGACGCTGACGTCCACGGACAGGCCGTAGCCATCTGGAGAGACGGGATGGACATGCCTAGCATTGCGGTCGTAGCATGTATCGTTTGTAGTAGATAGGTGCGCATTGCGCAAGGACACTTAGCGTAGATTAACTATACAGTCTTTACGAAGTAGATAAATAGCTGTAGGCATCGTAAGGAGCACCCCACTTTTGACCTCTTGTGGAGTGCTTCCTTAGGTGCGATCTCTCTCTTTTCTCCCGTGTAGTTAGTTGCGCAATACTTACTTGTGGAGTGCTTCCTTAGGGATCCGCTTACTTGACGTTCAAAGCAGTGAAGAGTCCTAGCTGGCCTTGAGAATCCCGCGACGCGCCTGGATAGAATCCCGCGCGTTTCCCCGCCTGAATTCCCACGCTCGTTCCAGTCGCGAATCCAGATTCCCGAACGCGGGTTCCTGTCGCGAATTCCAGTTTCCCGAAACTGTTTCCCGCTACAATTCCCGACGGTCGTAACACCGGCGCTTACTGGGGTGTGTGTGCGCTAGAGCATGACACGGGTGCAGGTCACCCGTGGGTACCTGCAGGTACCTGCACTCAAATACCTGCGGTTCCAGGTGCACCTGTGCGCAGGTACCTGGTTCCCACGCTTACCTGCGGATCCAGGTTTGGATTTTTTGGGCCCAGGTACCTGACCGGGTACCTGCAAGTACCCGGTAAATCACGTGCACTCATCTTGAGTGCGACGAACGCAACGATGTACCATTACTTTTCTACATTCTACTCGACATGTGCCGTCCTCTTCGCCATCCTCGAGGCCGCCTACTACGACGCCAACGTGCGCCATGACCGCCTCCTCACCAACTGCGCGCTTGTCAGCGCCCTCCCGCCCGCCGCGCTCTCTTCGCGAGACCGCGAGACTGCAGCCGCTTGTCGAGGGCGACAAGCGGCTGCTCGTCCGGCAACCGCAACACCCACCGTCATCTGCACTCATGAAGCCGTGCCACAAGCGGTACGCATCATCAGCCGACTTCCACCGTCGTAACCCCCTATTATACTTGATCCCCTAGGCCCTGCCAACAACGACCTCGAGCCCGATGACCGCCTCCTCGCCAACTTGCGCGCCTGTCTGCGACTTCGCACCCTCTGCGCTGAGAAACTGCCTGCAAGTCTTTCGCAGTCGCCCACAAGATAAAGCGTGGCCGCGAGCTCAGTGATGCCGTTGCACGACTGCGCATCATACTCGAGTGCAACCATCCTGGTCAGATTCCCCACCACGCCTTCGCTCGCTCAGTCATCGTATGTCCCAACCTCTATGAGCTCGACATCTTGCTCTATGGCCGCGGTGTGCCTGTGTAACAGACGGAGGGTGCCGTTGACACAGCGCGCATGTGCAAGACAGTCACATCATTCGAAGCACCCTATGGAAGTTATACTCAAAAGACTCGAAGCCGCCTACCACGATGACGGCCCCGCTGCGCCCATTGGCCGCCTCCTCGCCAACTGCGCGCTTGTCTTCCGTTTGCGCGGACTACCGCAAGTGAGAATGGGATCGCGGCGAAGATAAAGCTAGAATCTCGTACTGCAGAGGTTCAACTGGTCTTCTGGTATGTCTTTTTGCTTTTTACTTACCTTCTTCACACTAATCTCGTTGATACCGCTCGTCCAGCATACGCAATACCCGCCGCCGCCTGTACTCATGATGCCGCCCCACAAGCGGTACACATTGTCGCCAACTTCCACCGTCGCAAACCCTCGGCACTCACAGCCGTCGTCCAGCTCCGCTGCCTCCTCGCTCTCTTCAAGCCCAGTCAGATCTCACTCTCCGAGCAGGTATCGAACGATGGCGCACCCACGCCCATCCCCACTCCTGCTACACTCCCATCTCCGGGATACATGGTATGTTGTCATTTATATTTATATCTTATTACTACACTACTGACTGTTAAATACCTGCGGGTTGCATCAGGTACCTGCAATACCTGCAGGTAACGGGTCCAGGTAGACCCGGATCCGTTTCCCACGGTTCCGGGTCGGATCCAGGTATCAGTTTTTTTGCGCAGGTACCTGTGCTTCACGGATCCGGGTGCACCTGCGGGTGCACCCGTGTCATGCTCTACTGCAGCCTAACGAAATCCCGCAGGGTCCCTGGCAGGCGATTTCACCAGTACCAACTAATAATCTTATAGATATGCGATAATTATCGCAACCCGTTTCTAAAGTTATCGCGATAACTTCGGCAGGTCTTCGGCAGCTCGTTCTGCCTTTCAGCTCTGCCTGGGCCGCGCGTGCCGACGCAGCCTTGTCAGGGCGTCGCCCGGCAGCACAGCTGGGCCCTCGATTCATTTGAAATAAGTATTAATTTAATTTAAAGAGCCTGGACTACAGTCCAGGCCTAACTACAATTTCAAATAAATTCTTTAAATACAAAAAACACGCGCTGGGGCAGTACGCGTGCTGGCCTAGCTTGCGCGCACACGCGCGGGGAGCGCGCTCCATCCCCGCCACTCCAGGTGCGTAACCGTGTGTGGCGCGCGGGGCCCGCTGTCCTTTGGCAAGCCCCAGGGAGCAAAACCAGAGGCATACGAGCGCCCCGCATGCCAGAGAACGAAGCTCGGCGCGCGGGGCCCTTGCTTCTCGCTCCCGGACGCGCTGCCACTGGCTGTCTCTGTGGCGATCGGTTCGAAGTCGGCGGCCTCCTCGTGCTTGGTGGGCGTGCTCGGCTCGGTTTTGTTTGCAATGAGGTTGAGGAAGGTGGGCTGCTGGAGGATAGGCAAACATAGCTCGGTGATTCGAGTGCGGGGTGTATGGTCGACACCGTCGTGGCCTTCATCGCTGTCGAGTGGCTATGAGGCAAGTGCAGCGGAAGCGCACAAGGTGCACATGAAGAAGGCGAGAAAAGGAGGGGATGTGAGAGCTCGCAAGCGTCTATCACGCACGACTCAATGGATTATCGCGCAACTGCGGTGAAAAGTATGCCACTGTCAGTCAAATCTGATGTGCTACTCACCTTCGCAAAATACGACCTAGAGATAAATGGAATGAAGCACCGCCAGGGAATGCACCGCCCGCACCGCAGAAGAACTTCTGCATGAAGGAGTTTGCAACACTCTCCAGGTCCTTCTCCTCATACTCCTGCTTCGATGCTTCATGCGAGGCGTCGAGCCATGAAATCGTCTCGTTGACGGTAGCCTCTAGCATGACCGGGTCCTCGGACTCGAACTTGTCCTGGAGCTTCTTGTCGTCCAGAGAGTTAACAAGGTTGTAGGAGTAGGACTCGTCGCCCAAGGCCTCGAAAGCTGCGCTTGCGAGCATACAGCTCGCGCCCGAGAGGCGAGAGGCTGTGGAAGCAGAAGCAAGACGGCGTTTGCGCGCAGCAAACGCCTTCTTGCCCGTCGTCCATAGCTTGAGAGCTTGAAGAAGTGTGAAGAAAGAGAGCAAGACGACGTTCGTGATGCGTGCAGATAGCGCGCCACGACCCTGAAAACGCGTGAAATTACCATATATGGTATGTCTCTAAAGTTTTCACTGCTTCAAACATATCAATAACATACATATTCAATTTAATGTATGCATGTTGAGCTCAGGCACAAGCCTTTATTAGCTTTAGCACATAATATTGTCTGAACACAAAAAAGACAGAGGTTACAGGGTGTGTTACAAATAGTACACATCAAAGACTACACTAGAAATGCATGATCAATGCATATTTGTACCAATTGTTTGATTTCTCTAATAGTGTAAATTGCTTGAATCACTTTAGTAATTTACGAACGCACTCTATGAGCCGTTAAAAATCTCTCATAAAAGGATGATATTTAAATATCGGCTCTAAGAGGCTATAAAAATGAAACAATCCCGAAACGTGGCCCTTTTGTGCACTTTTGGGCCGAATTTCAACATTCGCAGCTAATTACACTATATTAATGACGATCAGAAAATATATCTATGCTACATAGCTATACTAGACATGCTAATGAATCAAAATCAGGCATTAGAATGAAAGTTATAAGAAAAACACTTGTGAAGTGCACAAATGTATCCATGAGTCGAACACATTTGCACAAGTTTCACTCGAAGTGATGCATTCGAAGCACCACTTTCGAGTTCAACCACTTCCTCTATACCTATCACCAAGATTCTTTTTTATACTTCTTTGGATTGGTCAGGACTTCTATTTGACATGAAATGGAATTCTCAGATGCACTCAAAAATATACAAATGAATAAATACTGCTGGAACAGCACTTTTTATCGCTGTTTTACTTATTACACAACCGCAAAGTACATGAATGCTATTAGAATAAATATGATAATTTACAACCGGCCTATCGAGTCTGCATAGACTAGTGTGCCTGACGCCCTCTTGAACGATTGATTTAATTTTGAGAGAAATGTGTGTCCGGCGATGCCTCGGATGATTGCTCCGGGAATCGCCGGGCACACTTTGAGGACATAGACGTGTCGAAGGACAACTTCGACAACATATTTAAATTGAATCATTCACTCCTTGCACACATTTTTTTTATGTTTCAAATGTATGTATATTAAATATTGTATGAAAGTAATTAAATATATAGTTTAGATATTATAAAAATAAGGATCAACCTCTTGTTCTTGTCATGTAATATTTACGTGAAGCTTGCGTCGTCCTCTGCCGTGTACTGTGCTTGGGGCACATAAAGGCTGATGTTCGCGTCATGCGCCCTTCAGGAGCCTCTCGCTGCTAGGACCAGCGGCGGGGTGCACGGAAGGGTGCGGAGGGGTATCTGAAGGACCTGCAGCCGGAGGTGACCGTGAGGGTGTCTGCTGTGGCTGGTATCTCACAGTAGCTGGTGTTGCGATGAATTGCGATGGCCCGACGGCCGCTTGATAAGGTTTGGATCCTCTGACGCGAGTTGCTTGCGCGTGCATCAGCTGTTGTTGTTGCTGAAGAGCAGATGCCGAGGAGAAGCTATGAGAGTGTGTGAGATTGGGTTAGATATTAGGTCGGGGAGCACTCACTTAAGCAGGGAACCCGGAACCAGATGCTTGTTCGAGAGGAAGATCCATACCCTCCCGCTCTTCCCGAAGGTGCTGCTCGTCTTCACGCCATCGAACTTCGCGTATCTCGTACATTTGTCTCATGTAACCGATATCTTGAACGGCAGTCTTCAGTCCTCTCTTCAGGTCTTCCTCGCGAGAAGCTGTACTAGACGGAGATTGGACTCCGTCGTTTGACGGCGCACACAACCAATCCATCAGACTGACTCGTTGAGTTCGCGCAGAGTGTCTTTGCAGAGTGATCTGTGCAAAGGATGTCCTGGCGTTGTTCCTGGCATGACCATCGAAGAAATGCAACTGTGCAATTGTTGCGTTCGTCTCCCGGTCCAAGGATTGGAACTAGTTAAAGAGGCTGTCAAATTAGACAATAAGTATGGGAGAAGGGTTTTAACTCACCACAGCTCGGACAAGTTCATCCCATCTCAAGAAAAAGAAGAGAGAGAAGACGACGCAGTGGTCGTGAAAGTGGGAGACAAAGACAAGCACGGACGACGTGCGCGCGCCACCGTAGTAAGCGCCGGCGCTTACTTTTGCGCAGTGTCGCAACATTAATTGTAAATTAACGGCGACGTCATATTGCAAATAAAAAAGATTAACCTATAGTACTAGCTAGAAGCTATTTTATATCAAATTATGAGGGGCTAGGCCCCGGTAGCGAAATTATCGCGTTGCAAACGCGCCAGTGATCAAAACCAGGCTGTATTACCGAATTCAGCCTGGTTCCTGACGCGGGATGCATGCCGTGAGGTGCCGTGAGGCGGCACCGCGGCATTAAGCTGCCGCACAGGCCAAAAATGCTATGGTCCCGTTATCGCGATAACTTTAGAAACGGGATGCGATAATTATCGCAGATCTATAAGATTATTAGTTGGTACGGCTCGCGATTTCTTGCGACTTCATCACCCAGCTCCCCCGATCTGAGGATTATGACGCAATTTTCGTAGTGGTCGATTGTCTCACCAAGCAAGCGCATTTTATCCCGACCACATCTGACATCGATGCACCGGAAACTGCGGAACTATTCCTGCAACACGTCTGGAAGCTGCACGGAACCCCCCGCCAAATCATATCCGACCGCGGACCACAGTTTGTCGCGCAGTTCATGAAGGCCCTCTTTTCCCGACTCGGTATCAAAGGTACCACGTCGACTGCATATCACCCGCAGACGGATGGGCAAACCGAAAGGGTAAACCAAGAGCTGGAACAATATTTACGGGCTTTCATAGATACACGACAAGAAAACTGGGCCGGATTACTCCCAATGGCAGAGTTCGCGCACAACACGAAAGTGCACGCGGCAACACGACAATCCCCGTTCGCGCTCGTCTACGGCTACAATCCCGAATTCACAATTGCCCCGAGCAACAGCCTGTCGACGGTCCCCGCCGCGGACGCACGGCTACAGGAGCTTCAGCAGGCACAGGAAGAGGCACGAGCGGCCTTGGAGGTTGCGGCAGAGCGCATGAAGCAGCACTATGATCAGGCCAGAAACGAGGCCCCACAGTACGCAGTCGGGGATAAAGTATGGCTCGAGGCAACGAACGTTCGGCGACCGGGAGCACGCAAACTGTTACCGAAACGACTAGGGCCGTATAAGGTGAAGGCAAAGCTAAGTGACCTCACCTACAAACTCGAACTCCCCGCGTCGCTGAAGATTCATCCCGTATTCCACGTATCGCTGCTCTCGCCATACCACGAAGACGACATTCCCGGTCGAACGCAACCCCCGCCGCCCCCAGTCGAAGTAGAAGGAGATCTGGAGTACGAGGTGGAAGAAGTACTGGATGCTAGACGGTTTAGGCGGAGGTTTGAATACTTGACGCTGGAAGGGATATTCAAGCGCGGAAGATACTTGGATTCCCGCAACGGATATGGGTAATGCAAAGGCTAAAATTCGCAGTTTCTATCGAAAACACCCGGACGCCCCTCGAGAAGTCAACGCTATTGAGCTCTGTGACCTGAGCAAGATTCAAGATTGGCGCCCCGGAGTTGCGCCTTTGGAGGGGGGTAATGTCGAGATCCCGGGCTCCTTTTCCTATTTTCCGCACTTTCCCGCCAAGGATCCCGACATGAGCAGGCAATCCCGCCATTGGATTCCCGACGCAAAACCCCTTTCCCGACTCGCACAATCCCCCGCAAGATCCCCCGCTCACGTGACCTATCCCGCACCACCGTCCCCACCACCATGCACACATACACACATTCATTCACGACGACCCGCCAAGGCACACGTACATTCACTTACCAACATACGCTCATTAATCCGCTAGTACCTCAAGGTGACAACCTGCAACCGCCTGGCATACCTAGTCTGGCTAGTCGCGGCCACGGACCGGACGCTGACGTCCACAGACATGCCGTAGCCATCTGGAGAGATGGGATGGACATGCCTAGCAGTGCGGTCGTAGCATGTATCTTTTGTAGTAGATAGGTGCGCATTGCGCAAGGACACTTAGCGTAGATTAACTATACAGTCTTTACGAAGTAGATAAATAGCTGTAGGCATCGTAAGGAGCACCCCACTTTTGACCTCTTGTGGAGTGCTTCCTTAGGTGCGATCTCTCTCCTTTCTCCTGTGTAGTTAGTTGCGCAATACTTACTTGTGGAGTGCTTCCTTAGGGATCCGCTTACTTGACGTTCAAAGCAGTGAAGAGTCCTAGCTGGCCTTGAGAATCCCGCGACGCGCCTGGATAG
Organism: Trichaptum fuscoviolaceum; assembly: GCA_910574455.1. NCBI lineage: Eukaryota > Fungi > Basidiomycota > Agaricomycetes > Hymenochaetales > Trichaptaceae > Trichaptum > Trichaptum fuscoviolaceum. The sequence continues at coordinate 1,433,947 of CAJSYZ010000009.1, read as the reverse complement.
AATCCCGCGCATTTCCCCCGCCTGAATTCCCACGCTCGTTCCCGGTTGCGAATCCAGTTCCCCGAAAGCTGGTTCCCGTTGCGAAATCCAGTTCCCCGAAACTGTTTCCCGCTACAATTCCCGACTGTCGTAACAAGCTCCGCTATCACTGAGCAACTTAATGTTGCGTTCCACAACTATACGAGACCGTAAGTTGAGACGTAACAGTAAATCAAAATAAAACTTCAGGCAAATCTCACCTCTTGATTGGGCTTGTTTGGTATGTCTAACTTTTAAATATGGATAGTTAGTCATATCACAGGGGGAGTTATGCCACCCACATTTTTAACCTCTTGGTGGCAAAACTGGCAATTGCCATGGCAAAATAGGGGGGTGGCAAAACCTGTGAGTTTTGCCCACAACATTAACGGCACCATAGCCATACGTACAACTTTGAGCCGAGCGGTGTCGCCGCCAGCGCTTTGCTTCTACTTCGGTCAAGTTTATGGTATCCCTTCGGTTCTTCTTTGTGCCTCTTCCCCTCATGTGCACATATACATATAGGTATTGCACTTCGGCTCACAGTCTTAATTCGTCTTCCATTGCGGTATTGGGTGTACTGTTGGAGAGGTTGAATGCTCTTCGGCCCAATACTGTCTTTTCAAACCTGAGTAAGTCACTTGTCTTCTTGCAACTAACAGCACACCGAAGGTAGCCTCTTCAGAATCAGGTGAAGGTACAGAGAGAGACAAATTAGCTTATGGCGAGATAGAGACTGCAGGGCAAGAAGGATAAATATCAATGAGCAAGAACTCATATGCAGGTCCTAACGTGACTCACAATTCTGAGGTTGGCTGGATGTCCTTGATGGATTTACTTGCAGCTGCTTTCCACAGCCTAGCCCACATACAAAGCAGTTATGAGCTTCCACCAAACTGTCTGAGACCCAAGCCTAAAGAAGTGCATATAGGCACAGAATACCAGCACAGTCCTTGAGTTCAAACGTAGCGCTACAGTAGGATACTTAAAAGAGCAGATGAGATGCATAAGTTGTAGAGTTTGAGGATTCTAAGAGATCTTGCGCCAGCATATTACTGCAGAACAAAGTGGTGATTTTCCAAAGCACACGACTCGTTCTTGCGCTCCCGTCTGTTGTTGACGATCTAGAAAGAAAGGCTTCCTCGAAGGATGCTGTAGTCAGAAATTGGGCTGGCAGGTTCTTGGCGGATAAGCTGCTCTCGAGTTTGCTGAAAATGTCCTTGCTCTACAGCAACTTAGGTTGCCGAGGGGCCAAGGAGTCAAGCCCATTGTCCCATGGCACTGCAGCCTTTGAAAATTAAAATTAGGCACTAATTGAGGACTCAGAGTGGGTGGGTGGGATGCAAGAATAAATTCGCGATCTTCATTGTACGCCGCCACTGTCTTGAGGTTCAAAGTCGTCCTTGTTGTCGTGGTCAATGATGAAGAGACACAACATGACTTGTTCGCGTGCCAATCCGAGTTCGCTTGTCACGCTCAGGCTGCCAGTAACTTGAATGATCATGTGATCGTGTAGCTGTAGCCTGAGTACTGCCAGTGTGGGCACTACTATGTATGTAGTACTTGTACTACAACAAGTACTACTATGTAGTAGGGCTCCGCACCGTACCGTAAACGGTAACGGCCGTATAGTACGTTACCCCATACGGTAACGGGACGTAAATTTACGGCCGTAAATAGACCATTCCAGCCTCATTTACAGTACGGGACGGCCGTTTTATGGCCGTAAACGGTAATACGGGTTTTAATTACCGAAAAAGCTATCTGTACATATTTTATCTAGTAAAATCTATAGATGACATCCATAAGTAGCTATAGAAATGAACTTACACATCATAATAGATTCCATATGCCTAAAAAGGCCTCTGCACAGCCTGTGCTTCGCAAGAGTCACAACATGTTGTCACGGGCAAGCGTGCGAACTTGGGGTAGGTGTGACTTTTCGACATCAATGCAAGTGATTTGTGACGGAAAAGACTATTTATAGATACTATTGTCATGCATATATAGCATGTGGTAATATGTTTTCATAGAAAACCGTAGTAGTTTTACATAAAATCATACTATTCTAGGTAACCCCGTACCGTAACCGTATACGGCCGTAATTGGAAACCCATATACGGTTACGGTCCGTAGATTTACGGCCGTAATTTGAGCTTAAAAATTCTCCTTACGGTACGTGTACGGCCCGTACCGTACCGTACCGTAAACCGTAAAATACGGTACGGTTGCGGAGCCCTACTATGTAGTAGTAGTAAAGGGCCGGCCATTTCAGGATCCGAAATACAGTGTATCACTGTTCCTCTGAACACCATCATTCCCTAGTACATTCTGCAACAGCATTCCGTAGACTCATTTTGATCCTTTTAAACCTTGCAGGTGTATATAGCCATGTAATACATACTATGTATAACTAGTTTAATTTTTTCCTCTTCGACGAAGTTGAGGAGTTATGAGCTTGAATGCACCAAAAGTACAGTAGAAATCAGCCACCACATATCTTTAGTTGATTTATTTTAAATTAACGGGTCATTATCTCGGAGTAAAATCTATACCGTTGCAGAATAGAACTTCTACAGTCTTAATTCCAATAGTTCTTGTATCAGAAGAGAAGCAAATAAACTGACAGGAAAAATCGAAGTGGTGTACTGACTGAAGGTTATATGATTCGTGTTTTCTCTTGACGCGGTTTCTGGCGGTGTTCACCCTGTTTTAGATACTTCTATTCCTTCAAGTTATCTGCTTCATATTGGATAAACAGATTGCTTATGGCTCAACAGATTTTTTTTAAATATGTATTTCAATGTTTCCAATACAGTGGGTTACCATAAGTGTCCGTCACCCCCCTAAAAACCTGTTTTATGCTCATTTCTTCACAACCATTAACCGGACAACTCTTTAAATTGTCTGCTATGATAAAATATGCTCTATATGAAGTTTGAAGCTCATAGCAGTTGATATGGAACATATATGATAGAAATACAGTTTTCTGATTTTACCCAAATGAGGGGTATTTTACCAGACATTTGCATTGCTGTGTCTTATTTCTCGGAAGAAAGGACGGTTCAAACTCTCAGAACATAATTGTACATACTCATGGTATCTTCTATGATTTTTTCATATTTTCTGGGATACATCTTGCCAAGATATGTAGCATATACTCAGAAAAGTGCCTATTTTGACCAAATTTCGGTTTTAAAGCTCTGATTTGATAAAGATTGCCTTATAACTTTGTATGCACTGATTGTAAAAATCTCGAAAAATCAGAGTAGAGTCCGTATGCATATGGCTTTATTCCGGTAAATTTTGGGCAGATGAAAGAAGCTTGATCTTTCTGCAGCTGGCCAAAGATGTTGATTTTTTGCTGATTTCAGCTAGTTTTTCAAAATAAAGAATTACATCTTCAGCCTGATAATGGCCATGGAATGGCTTCAAATTCTACAGAAAGATGGTAGACTATGTTTAATTGGTTGTCAAATGTTTTCGAAGTAAAGACATGCGAGGAAGAAGAGGTATGAGCAAAAAATATGTTCAGCGGGCCTGACGGACACTTATGGTAACCCACTGTAGTATTACACAGCAAAGACATGTAAAGTATAGTTTTCAGCCGGATGATTCCGGTGTAGAAATAGAACGGATTCCCGGCTGATATCCAGCGTCGAGCCAGCACATTTCCACGCCTGAGGTTAGGCGCTGGAATCTATATTGGAATTCGGCTGGCTCCCAGCGTGCTAACCAGCGTCTATGCACCCGGGGTGAGAGCGCTGGATTCTATATTAATCAACAGCCAGTTCCCACCTCGTGGGCCAGCGTCTTTCTATTCTGGTCGAAAGCGCTGGTATCTATAATGAGAGCCAGCTGGTTCCCTGGCGCTACCCAGCGCTTACCCACCCTGGGTGCAGTCGCTGGGCTCCATGTCTGCGCACGGCTGGAATCCAGCCTGAACCACCTTTCTACGCCTACGGACACCTCGCTTCAGCTCCAGAAAATGAACAAAATGCTAAGTCCCCTTTGGCCTGCCCTTAATTTTTATTGCTAATGATTTCTTGCCATTGCTTCAACTCACATTTTAATTCCCAGTCGACTTTTGCGATCAGAGACAGTCTTCAACGTCCAACGCTCGGAGAATGAAAAAAGAGAGTACTAAAAAAACGGTGTCACTTGTAAAGTGAGTAGACTCTATAATTCATTGTTTATCAATACTCATTGCGTACGTTCCAGGGAAGAAGAAGACTTAGAAGGCGACGATATCTTCATTGTCCCGACACGCAGGTCTGCGTCCAAGAAAGCTACACACATCAATAGCTGGTAAGTCCTTAGAATGTGCTTCATGTTCTTCAGTTCTCTTACTGAGTACTTCCTTACAGTTTACTGGGATCCGGGGGCTACTTCGACAGCCAGACCGGGGACACACAGTACTTCGAGATTATTCCGGAGACGCCCCAGTCTGGCCGTACCCCCCTTTCTGACAAGGACGCAGACGCACACGTAAAAAAAACGGCCCCAACCCCTTCCCGTGCGACACCGACGCCTATGCGTGGCTCAGCTGAAAGCCTCTCGCACACACCCGTGTCCAATGCGACCGCGCGGGGTATCCGTTCGAAGCGCAAGCTCGAAGAGCTGTACGAGGGATACGATAGCGAGTTGGAGAAGCGAATTGAAGATGCGATGATAGAACTGGGGCGTCTGAGGACGCTTGTGGATGCTAAGACGGTGGAAATTAATATTTTGATAACACAGCGGTACACTCGCTTGAAGGTGAGTACCGGATTTATAAAAAATCTATAACATGTAATTCTCATGGTTTCTTGCACAGTCTGCTATTGCGGACGCGAGACTGGAGAGGCCTAGTGACGGGGCACCCGGGCCTGTTCAAGCAAGTCTTGAAGAGGACCCGTATGCCCCGTCGCTGGAGACTCAAATACATAATGCGATTGTAAGCGGGTACGACCTCTAATGGTCGCAACTGCTAGAACAATGGGTTCTTATTAGATATATGATGTATTTATATACATCTTCTATTGCAATTGAGTTTATCTTTGATATGATGATGATCGGATGATCGTGTGCCGCAGTAAGACTTTAAGGTTGTTTTGCCTTCGATCAGAATTCAACCTTCATCAACACCAATGGCTTGTTTACTTCCTCATCTGGTTCTCAATACACGGAATCATTGCATATTAATTTAAATAAAGAGAACATGCTGATATTGCTTCTGAGAAAGAGACAGTAGACTACGATGTCTCATTTGCAGTAAGTGGACTAAAAAAAAGGAGGGCTATACTATATCACATATATTCCGCTGGAGTCAAGATTGTCCATCCCCTGTCCATCGAGATATTTATCTCAGGTCGAGGAGAAGGAGCTGTAGCTTTAACGGAAAAATTAGAGCTGGTTTGCTTTAAACTTAAAGGGCTTGCTCACCTGTTGCAATGCTGTCTTGAAATTCATTACTGCTATCTTCCTCATCCTGGTCTCTGCCTTTATACGTCGAAGTTCGCGCCCTCTTGGCCACAGAGGCCGAGCTTCCACTTGCCTTTCTCTTCTCAGAATTTTGCTGTTCACTCTGTGGATCAGGCTTTGCTTTGCTTCGGACCTTTGCCGCGAGACTCTTGTGAAGCAATAGACGGTCGGAAACCGATGGCAAGGAGTAATTATTAGACCCAAAAATCTCTCGCAATCTGTGGGGATAATGAAGGCTATGCATATTGACAATGAAATGATCAGTGTCAGCATGCTCGACCGTTGAAAGAAGACGCGTAGTCTTCTCGCGTTCTTGTACTTGAAATATGGACCCGGTCTCTTTGCACCCAGATCGCTTGCAATCGTGCTGTGCATTGAACAGTACACGTATATTCTGATACTATAGTTAGATAATTGTATCAATTTATGAGATAAGCTCTGAGCTTACCTTGCTTCGAGCAAGAAAAAAAATCGGTTCAATGCCAGTATGGATGGTCGGCATCTTCAGTCGGGCATGTTGACCGCCGACTGAGAGCCTCTGCGCGACAATATAAACTTCCGGGTGCTCACCTGCACTGGCCTGAACTTCAAGTATTTCGTGCACTCTACCAACTGTTGCATTTTGATCCTATGGAATATATCATAAAGTTGATTGTTAGTAACCGAAATTGAATAGATTGGTGAACTACCATACCTTAGAATCAAAAACTGCAAAGCTTCCCTCACGGACGACGTCGAGGTCATCCGTACTGCAGGAGATACACCGAATGCATTTCTTCAATTCTTGAGAGACTGGTGCTTGTGTGTACATTGGGATGGCTGTCGATGCAAGCGTGTCCTGCCATGAAATTAGCTGTTGCTTGTCTTTCCCTGGCTTTCGCACAGTAAGACCTATGAGAAATGTATGGGTTTAATTGAGATTAAATAACAATAATATATTACCATTGATGCATGCATACCTCTGAATTTTCTGGGGGTGTCCGTCCACCCCAGATGCTGCTGTATTTCGTCGTGTCGGGAAAAAAAATTTGTGACACCTTTACCAGGTCCAACCCAACCACGTTTCTCCTTCCATTTCCCCCCACTTGCTATGTGTTTAAATCTACTGATATCGGCCATATTTAAGGCAATATCTCGACTTGGTGCTTGATGGTTGCTCAGAACCGAGCATCGCCGGAAAACTGCGTTGAAGCTCTCGAAAGTCTCAGTTGAAAGGACTATTGCTGGACCAAAGCGCCGTATGTCGTCCATAATATGTGTCAAAATGTGGCATTTTGCCTTCGAAACGATTTTTTTGGGGTCCACTATTGCAAGTCTATCGAGGAATAGGTCAATTGCACCTTTGAGTTCGATCTAAATACGAAGGAAATACGGAGTCAGTTAACAGAAAGCTGGAACACAAATAAAAAGCTCACTAAATAGTCCTCTAAGTGTTCGATCTCTGGATACCACATCAAGGCGACCATATTTCCTGCCGACACCCATAAGTCTCTAATGTTGTCACTGACTAGCCCGTAGAGAGTAAAGACAAAAATTTGACTTATTGTCTTGAACTGGCGACCTATGAGACCACCCTTATACTGAATAAGGTACGAAGCTTGAATAGATTCAATTTGAGTGCCATCGATGCTGAGCGACTGTAGACGGGCTTGTAGATGAGGGAGGAATCGTGAGTTTGATATCACATCAATTGTTAAAGCCCACGCATATTTTATAACGCCTAGAAGCACTGTGTGCAACGGCTCAACGGGGCAATCCAAGTGAGGGTCAAAACCTAGTGCGATATTAATTGAGATTGACATATAAACAAATAATCAGACCTACGTACCTTGCAAATTGAGAAACGGATTAATAAATTCCTCCAGCCTCGAGTCTGTCATATCTGACCCGATTTTCTGACATAGAGTCTGAATATCTCCCTGTCCCTGTAACCAATAGCCCATTGAAGCATCCTTGACACCTGTCAAAGTCTGAGCCTTTTCAAAATTCAACCCGGTGAGTCCCTGTCGAAATTGGGAAAAGATCTCTTGGCGAGTGCTTTCACTCTGCCGTGGTATTAATGTCTAATTTCAGAATAGATTTTTCAGTGCAATTGCAATGGTAAAAAAAGGGCTTACATGGAACAAGGATTCGTAGCCCGAGTCCGACATTTTGTGCTTTTTGTCCCCACCAACATTACAGCGGGGACAGAATTTGTTGCCTCGGAGGCCTATGTGCGAGCAGATCTCACAGATCATAGGGTTGTCTCCGGATTCAAAAAGCACATTGAGGAAGAACATTACCTCTTCATCCAATTCACTATCAAATGCTATGATACCGTCTTTATTGCTGTTTCTTTGATTTAATGTTAGTTAAGATCCTCTGTATACACAAATAATAATGATTACGCACTTTATCTCATCAATAATGGCTTTCGCTTGCTCAAGCACTGACGCCTCTGGGGAACAGCAAATATAATGTGTGAAGTACTCTTGCACCAGTAATTTTTTGGGGATACCGGCCTGAGTCATGCAAAAAATCCAGTGCTTATTCCATTGCTTTGAGACATTTCCGGACACATCATCTTGCCAGATGCGAAGCTGAACACAAAAAACCGGTCGTCCTTCTGCCTTGATTCTCCACGGATTCGGCATAGAGGCCCGTAAATCTGTGTCTTCGTCTGTTTTGAAAATATTAGCATAATATGACTTAGAAAACTGTGTGATGCATACCTCGAAATCTGAGAGAGTTAGAGCTCTTCTCGCACAAGCGAGGGAATGAATATTTGAGGTCTCTTAAACGAAGGAAATTCACGGTCGAGCGATCTACCGCAAAGGACCCGTCCTATCTGCTCATTAGAGTCCTGCCATGCGTTGAGTCTAACTGACACATACCTGGCTTTCCTCTACTGTCCAATAATATGCCCATAATTCTGAATCCTTCATTACCCATTTAATGGGAATTACCAGACGGCCATCAAATGTCGATGCTAATTCCTGTACATAGAAATGCTGCTTCTTGTGCCCTATTGCCATCGGAGTGAGGTGCACTGGACTGAGCTCCTGTGCCCATTTTTGAGCCTGCCATACCTCGCTAATGTGTTGACAGTCAATCTCCGGATAGACATGAATGAAAGGGCGAACAAGTGGGTTGGCGAAGTCCTACAGATATAATATATGCATGAGTGGGAAAAGAAGCAACATAATAATAGATTCTCGGCGCTCCGAGGCTCGACTCGGACTTGGAGGCTTTCAAGTTAAGTTACTACCTTCGCAATCTGAGCGCCAATCCCGTTTACATAAAATATGTTCCCTCTCTCTGACACTCGCCTGTGCGTTGGTATCACCACGCTCGATCGTAGTCCTGTTTGAACTCGTCTGAGTGTCTTCAACGAGGGTACATTCGAGACCCCACACTCCTTCAAGATGAAAATGAACATGCTCATATGAGCATCACTCAGCTGCAAACGAGGCAAGCTGTCCAATAGGTCAAGTAAGAATTCCTGTCGAATTCCGTAAGTATTCTCCTCCAAAGCAATTGAACACAGCATTGATTTGATTGAAACAGAGAAAATATCAATTAAGGCCTGCTTCAAGATACAGTCCACGTTAAACCCCGAGTCCAACTAATAGCGCGGAATTGCATCAAGATACAGCCAGGCTGCAGCGATGTACCGTCGCACAAGTCTTCCCTCCTATGCCAGCTCCACCGACTCTCAGCGGATGAGACATTCACCAGGGAAGTTAGGAGGCGATTGGAATCTGGATGGCTTGATTGGGGTGATGGCAGTGAGAGTGGCTGAGGAGGGATAATTCCATGTGTGCGAGTTCGGTATGTTGCTGCACAAATTGCTTCATGGCCTCATCTGATCTGACCCACTCTACAGATCAACATCCCGGACATTCGCACCATCGCACTATACGAATTATGCCAAGCCGATTCCAACCTGAACTGATGTGGCAATAAGCGTCCGGCCAGATGCTCTGAATGGAAGCTGCTCATGCGCGAGGACTATCGTGACATCCTTCGCATTAACGGTTTGCAACGGGCTTTGCAGATCCATGGTGCGTGCTACACCTGTAAGGATGGCAAAGAGAGATTTCGAGAGCTGACGGAATGCCCAAACAGATAACGAACCTCGAAGGTCGACTGACTGCGCAAACGCAAATCGTCAAGTGATCGGACGATCCGAGCCTCCGATCACTTGTCGATCCCGCAGCAGACGCAAACTTAGAAGGCCAAAAAAAAAACGCCAGCTTACCGTCTTATTCCTATACGGGTAGTAATCCGACGTCGTTGGCGCGCATATGATGTCGCCTTGATCAATTTCAAGTGCCCGACTCCGGCCAGACTTTGCTGGTTATCCTTGAGTAAGTACTTCAATTATTCGATTATTAGAACATAAGATACTAACCTCGATTCAATTCGCTCAAGACAGCCGCTACAGTAGCCTCCTGGCCGAATGAATCCCAACGGGCATCGTTTACAATGCCTGAGTATTCAGGCCAGAACTGTGGTTGACTTGACAAGGGCACAGTTGGGACTTGATCCAGCGACTCTGGACCGGCTGAAAAGGTAAGGTCTTCGAGATATTCCATTGAACTGATAGCCTCGCTGGGACAAAAGGGGACCTGTGGTCTTGATAGACTTGCGGCGGCTTCGCGAGGCTTGGTCGAGTTGATAGTGTTGGTGTGAGCAGCCTCCTGAGCAGCTTCAAACGCTAACGTTTTTCTTTCTAGTTCCATTTCCTGAAGACGCGCAAGACTGCTCTGATGCTCAGCTGAGCTACAGTGCTTTCGAACGAAGGTCTTTGTGGAACACCACTTCGCGTGGTTGTTGTGCGCCTTTGTGCAAATCTTGCAGCAATATTCGGGCTTGCCATCGGCATTGACTCGGACAATAAATTCTACAGCGAAGGTATGTTTTCAAAGGCATTTTTAACTCACAAAGCTATGACTTACCATCGGGAATAGGCTTCTGACTGATTGGCATTGAAGATGGTGAGTTTCCTGGGTTTTAATGGGGCTCTTTTGTTGTGCTTAAATGATATATTTCACTCCGGCTTATCTCAGATTCAGCTTTGAGATCTGTGAGCGACCGGCGCCCTGTCTCGGAACAAAACATTGACAAATAAATTGACTCAAAAATTTTCACGATGCTTGAACTCTTTCTTCGCTCAAATTCTGCGACCTTCGCAGTGCAGTCCTCTGGTGTTTTGCTCAATTCTCTTTAGCACACAAGGTGTGTATTTTTCATGTATTTATTATTATTATTTTATGCTGACTTTTAGGAACAGCTTATGCCATCGTGGCTGGAAGAAATTCCATCTTCTTCCCCCGAGCGCCCTTCAACTCAGAGGGCCAGAAGTGGGTCGCGTGCACCCTCGGCCCCCTTTACCCCATGTCCTCAACGAAGGAGTCCTTCCTTGCCGTCACCAGGGCAGGGCTCGTTCGATTCCCCTTTGATAGACCCGAGCCTGCGTGGACAACCCGCAGAAAATACGCAAGAATCACAGGTGTCTCTAGATGCCCCAACATCGGCGCAGAGACCTTCCGTTGGAGGGAAACAGCCTAAGAGGCATTTTGTTCAAGATACTGACGTCTCAGATCCAGAGAACGAAGACGACGACGATAGGGACCCCACTGATGATGATGCTGACATCTCCAGCCCAGCAAAGCGACGACGTTTTGCGCAGACAGAGGGAGAGAAGCTGGGACTCTCTGAGAGGTCAATAATGGATGCCAAACGGTTTGACAAATGTAAGTCTATTCCTTCTCACTCTTGTGCGATGTATTGTCTGCTAATATACACCAATGACTGCAGATGGACCCGCAGGAACAAGGCATTGCACTTTATTGCATGTTGGCCCTTATCCGAGATAATCAGCTCGATGCAAATGATGCATGGGGCCCAAGCGAAGATGCGCTCGTGAGTGACTGTAATTCCAATGAAAAAGGCAGTATTCTAACTGAATTTTATCTGCTTCTTAGGACAATATCAAGGCCGTTGTGAAAGCGACCTTTCTGTCTCCGACACTCTCCGAATATAAAGGTGAAGGTGTCGTGGCAATCATACTAGTAAGTTATAATCTTTTCACTGTGACTTTATGGAGCTGATGCCGTTTTTTTACGTTTGAAACATAGAATATCCTCATGGAGCACGACCTTGGACTGCCCGAAGACTGTTTCACTAATCCCGCAAAGAGGGCAACGCTTATTCGGATTATAAAATACTGGTGCACGGAGACGCGGTCGGATTACAAGAAAACAGTTTAGTGTTTCTTCTCTTCATTATAGTTTGAAACTCATTATCTCGCTATTACAGACAAAGGCCTACACATTCGACACTCGTAGTGATATTTCAAAGCTGGCCGATGCTCTTTTATCCAAGACAAATCCTAGACTTGCAGATTCGTTTGAATTGTGGGCTCGATTGGCACTTATTGTGAGTGATGTTCCTCTTACATGCTTCAATTAAATTAACTATATATACACTGCAATCTAATAGCGCGGCACTCTTGTTCGACATGACCACGAGAAGTTCTGGGATGAACTTAATAAAGAACTAGTAGCATTACGAACGCGGGCACGCGAGAAGTATCCGGGCGAAACGGAAGGTAACGAACGAGCAAAACACATTCACAAGTAAGTCTATTTCTTTTATATATGTATATACAACACTGATGACATGTCTCAAGGGAATTAAAAAAGGCTCTAGTCAACGATTATAAGGAGTTCGGCGAACCATCTTTGGTCCGTGAACCTCCTAGACGGAACACTTTGAAGGTCAGTGACTTTCAGACACTCGTTGACAGTGCAACGGTGAAGAATGTCGCGACCTCCGGGGCTACAAAAGTGAAAGCGACGAAGAAGAAGACTACAAAAAACACAAAGGGGGCTAAGAAGAAGTAATCCATTGTTTCTTGTCTTAGATTTGGCTTCGTTTGAATAGTTTTAGCCTTCTATGTATGCCTTTATGCATTATGCTCTGAACTCATACACAATAAATTACATTTTATGTCAAATTCCAATGCAATGTGAGCTCAGATCAGAAATTCAGCAGTAAATGAATAAATATATTCTAATTTTGAGTGATTTAAATATTCGAATTATCGTGGATTTTACCGATAATTACATGATTACATTATCAAGCTGTCAGCTGGATCCAGCCTGGGTCTTCCAGCTGGTCCCAGACCCGAGCTGGAAAGAGCCCGAACTTATTTGAATCCCGTTCTGGGAAGAGGCCATCACCAGGCTGGATTCCAGCTGGCTCCCTGGGCCTGGCCAGTGCCCGGGCCCCGGGTGCGTTCCACCCCCCCTTTGTCCTTTCTGTGTATCCAGTTGATTGGAGGAGATGTTGTATTGAAGAAAATATAAAGTGTTTATTCACATATGTATTCATTGGATGGTGATTTAATGTCCGAACCCATGCGTATGATGACGGCGTGTCTCCTCTTCATAGGCTCGATAGGATAAATTGGTAATCTGTTGAAGAAAAGTCAATATACGAGATGGCATCAGATTTTCTTGCTCTTACGTGTAGTCGCCATCTATTTTTTTCAATGTGCCGGCTTGATGAGCGATCCTCATCTTGTCTATCCTCTCGCGTAAAACGCGGCAGGTGATTTCGCTATATCGCGCGTCTTGGAGGCTCAAGATAGCATTCGCGCGCGAGAATTGCTCTTGGCTGAGGCAATGTCCTATTGTTTCTGAAGTTGATGACCGTACGAGGAAAACCGGGTCAGCGTCGTCGGCAGAATCGAGCAACTGGCTACAGCTTCGTGATCCTGAAAGTCCGATACGATATGGTGCATGAATCGGTTGTGGGAGAGTATTGTCGGCAGAGTGAAGAATGTCGCTTGCGGCACTGGGGCAATGTATCAATGCGGCTTTCCGAGCCTGCTTCTTAGCAGACGAACGGTTGACGCGTGCAGAACTGAAGCTATTTCCCATTGTTGTTGAAGTCAACGACCGTTTGAAGTTGCAGTCGCGTGGGTGTTATTGAAAAGTGGTGTTGGAGTGCGTTGCGAAAGATTGGTGCCGAGAGGTGTTGATCGACGCCGGAGTGTAACAGATTGATGGAGAGATCTGCGCAGATCAGGCACCTATTTATCTATTAATTTGTGCATCTTGAAGGCTCGGAGAAGCCTCACTTCGAAACCAATCTAGATGACTTTGCCTCCCGAGACACGTCTTCCTGTCGTGTCTTCCGACTCTCTACCCTTCAAAGTGGAGACTCCGATCGTTTGAGTGACCTTGACTCCCGAGACAGTCTTCCCGTCAAACTCAAGCTTCGGTTCATCACGTACATCAGATATAGTATTGGCTGTTTGTTCTGACAGACCAAAACAGACTGCACAACAATTGCGCTGTCGGTAACCATTTAACACGCTTTGAGACATGTTTCGGATAAAACCTGAGTAGTACGGAAGTTCAAGTTTCCGTGATGTGTACTACCTCTGGTAAATTAGTACTAGAAGGTAACATACTTGTTCCCGACACACACCAAACAAAATTCCAAAGGCTCCCTCAAAGACAACACCTCAGAGTACGATTGCTATCAAGGACCACAGCTGATGGAAAAGCGAAAAATAATAGACAGTGTCTATGTTACGGCTCGAGTCAGCAACTTGGACAATGTCAACGAAGATTACTAGTAGTATGTAAGCTCAGGCTGCTACTACAGTGGCGAAAGGCCAAAACCCGCCTCTGGGTGCAGGCCGGAATTTTGCGTGAAAACTCGCCATACTGAAATTTTTGTAATCAAAGTAAGAAAGATACGTCGATTTATGCAATAAAAAAATTTCCGGGCAATGTTTCAAATTTTTTTGAAGGACATGAATTTTTTTTTGTTAGATTTCAGCCTTTATTGGCCTTGGATTGGCTGGAAATATAATCAGGAGTGATTTCCGAACCTTTCTGGAAAGCTACCCAACTACGGTTAAAGAGTTGGATGGCCTTTGCCGGGTTACCGGAAATATAAATTCCGATTAAAATTTCTCGTAATGACAAATTTTCTGTTTGAGGCTCATCGGATCGCGAAAAGACGTTGATTCCGCATGTTCCGAACCCGTGGGAACTATTTAGAAGAGCTGCAGCCCCAAATTAAGCAAGATGTTTCAAATTCAGACAAGAGATATTTTTCGGAATCATTTTTGCGCAAAACTAATCTATAAGAAATGAAGATATACTGCATTAGAAGCTATTTACGCAGTTTCAGGGTCATTCGTTGAGTTTTGTGTCCGCAGAAAGAAAAGTTTTGAAGGGGTTTCCGAGAGGCTGGTTTTAGCCTTTCGCCACTGTAGCATAGAGGGCACGCAAAAACTTGAAGTCTCGGGACTATCCGAGACACCGCAAAGACTGTCGTCGCTCGACCGACGACCCCCGAGTTGCTTTTCGACATGATCGCTGAGTGCAATAAGGTGACGGCGCTGGAGGTGTACAACCTTGTCTAAGGGAGTGTTTCGAGAAACTGTACAGCGGCTTTATGAAGTCAACGCAGGTGCGTACTTGATGCTCATTTGCAAAGCCACTCAAGCTGATCACCACGTTGAATTCGGAAACAGGCTCGGTGCTTTGCTATACATTGTGCGGTGTACGCGTGTCTCTCATCTTGCGAAGCATATCAAGCGAATGGCATGGGATTGACCTCCAGATTCTAGGAATGCTGAACAGATATAAGAACCCGCTGGTGAATGCCTCGATGCGTCAGGTCATAGCAGACATCAGTGCGCGGACGTGCTGGCTGACACAGATGTCCTGCCTCGTCCAATTGCCATGCTCAAGACACTCTGCTGACCACACTCTACTGATGGAGCCCGAGGACTGTCGTGGCTTCAGTCTTCCTGTGTATGGAGCAACATTGAATAGTTCCATGTCAGTGACGTCTCCGCATCCTTTCGTTTGGCCTGCCATCTTGTTCTATGAAGAGCTAGTCCTTATGGGAGCGTATTGAGAATATTTTGACGATTGTCTTTGAGGAAGCTTTTGAAAAATTGTTTGATGTGCGTCGTCTACTACTACTACTGATATGTTGTCTTATGATCTACCACATATACAAGTCACGGAAACCTGTTTGGTCCTTACAGGACTCATCCGTGACATGTCTCAGAGTGTTTATTGGTCCGCAAAGTTATCTACGATGTGACTGGAAGACGTGTCATCCGGCCGATCACTATGGATGGTAGACTACGATTGGATGGCGTCAGGTCTCAGTTTGGTTCCGAAGGGAGATCTGGGTCTTCAATGTGCACAAACCAACTCATAAATAGGTACCTGATCTGCGCAGATCCCTCCTGCATACTGTCGATCAACACCTCTCCACACCAATCTTTCGCAACGCACTCCCTCATCCCTTTTTATTTAACCTACAGGCAGTTGCTCGTTCTAACACTACGCCGACTTCTTTCAACAGTCATAGACTCTATCAACAATGGAAGTTCTCTTCAGTGCTGCACGCAACAATCGTCACGTCAAGATCCCCGAGAGCCAACAGGAGCGACCCGACGGCCTCGAGAAGAATGCGCGATATGTGCTTTTTCGTCAGCACGACAATTCCATGGAGTACGTGAATACTCCGGAAGAGTCCCCTCTGCTCGCCCTCGTGCGCGCAATAGAGAAGTAAATTGGCGACAATAAGTAAGAGGAAGAAAATGTGACCCATTCCGTCCCAAGTTGACTTTTCTCCAGGGATATGGGTACGTCAGAACTCTTCTCCAAGCCCCTGATCAAGACGTTGTGGGAGGAATGCAGGCACGAGCAAGAAATTGTGAGCTTTCCGTCCCAAATTGTCCTTTCTCCAGGAAGAGGCAGACCGCCGTCATTGTGGACCTACGAGAAGCGCCCGTACTCGCAGATTCTGAAGATAAGTAAAAATAAACCCTGTTTGTCCGTATGGAGAGCAACAAACGATAATCTCCCTCGATGGTTCTACCCTGGTCAGACATCTGTGTATGCCAAGGCCTAGTGTCAACGACAATCTTTGAGATGCGAAGGTACGCCGGGGCCTGCGCTGATCCTAAAGATCCGAGTCGCACCAGTGCCTATCGGAGACTATAAGGCTGTATCAGCTCCGGACCAACTATCTGTATCATTTAATCGCACTGCATCGGTGGATCGGCGTCTACGGACTACAACAACTCTGAACAATTTTCCCAAGGCCAACAAGCCCTCGCAAGACTGCTATAGCCAACCTTATATTCTGCCTCGTGCCGGGAATAATCGAAGGATAAAGCAGTTTGATTGGTCGATAAAACGGTCTTCATAAATCCGGAAACAAGCACATCTTTTCTCCTGCCAACCAGATGTCCCTGAACAGCGAGACCGCATCACACGTAGACCAACCCCCCGTACGTATATGAGCAAGAACCAAGGTACTTGGAATACGGAAGGACATAAATGATGGACAAGACTTACCCACTGGTGCCTGTCATAAACATCGCATTCTGCCTACTTGTACTTCTCCCTCTTCCATGGTTGCTTCGCCGCTGGAACGTAGGAGTGTGGATGTACGCAATATGGATCTCTATAGGATGTCTTATGCACGGGATCAACGCGATCGTCTGGAAAGATAACATACAAATCATGGGCCCAGCCTGGTGCGATATCTGTAAGCAAACTCGTAACTCCAAATCAGCTCCATGACTGACAGAATCAGGCGTTAGATTTTTCATCGGTTTACAAGTAGCACTACCTGCCGCATCACTATCGATTACAAGGAGAATACATCAAATTGTGAAACTTCAGGCTGCAATGCATAAATCCGATGGTGTAAGTTTACGTTCAATATTACTTTATATTACAGCCTAAGGCTAATGTAAAGAGCGCCGAAGAGACGGAGGGACATGCTATTCGACTTGTTTTTGTGTCTTGGTCTACCACTCATTGCTGTAGGGCTTTGTAGGTCAACACTCTATTATCATCTTCGTCAGTGTCTGACGAGTGCATCTTTAGCACATGTAGTTCAAGGGCATAGGTTCGATATTTTCGAGGAACTAGGGTGCCTTCCAGCAATGGTCAATAATGTGCCTGCCTACTTTCTTGTCTACGTCTGGCCTCTAGTCATAGGATGCATTTCTTTGATTTATTGCAGTACGTATCTTCACCGTGTCGATTGGCGTGACGTTCTAATTTGACCAGCCTCGGTGGCCTTATCGTTCCTGCGATCCCGTGTCGCATTGGAAAGGCAAATGGCATCCGATAGATCGCTGTCTTACAGACATCTCTACCGAGTGTTCTTTCTTGGGTCAATCGATGCGATCCTAACGGTTCCAATCAGTGCATTCCAGCTTTGGGTCAACATAGCGAAAGACGGTCCAATCCAGCCTTGGAAAGGATGGGCGAACGTGCATTTCAACTTCTCTCGTATTGGCCAGATACCGGCATCTTTGTGGTCTCTTGACACCTGGTCAATATTCACGGTTCGGTGGAACCAGTGGCTTTGTACATTTTGCGCGTTCGTGTTTCTCTGCTTCTTCGGCTTCACAGAGGATGCACGAAGGAGCTATTACAGGACACTGAGAAACGTTATGCGAAAGGTCGGGCTCGGGACTTCGGACTCCCAGAGTGAAGATTTGCTCAGCATATCTTTTTCCCCCTTTTCACCGAAGAGTTCGACTAACCGAAAGTGCGTATACTAGCTTCGCATCCTATTGATTTACTCGGATCGCTGATGATATTCTCGAAATCAGAGATGCCGAGTTTACTTCCGCCGCACCTTCCTATTCCAGGTCCGTCACGATGGACGACAGTTTTGCTTCTAAGGAAACTATTAGTACCTTATAGCGTTCAGAAAAGGACCGGGTAAACCTGAAATCGGCAGTACATTCCGAGTCGCACCTGTTGACGAAATCTAATCCAGTACAGTCAAAGTGAATTTCAACGGACGAACATTGTAGGGAATGCCGCGGGACGTTACTAGTGGTTCGCACATTAGCTTACAAGTCTGTGACGTATTCTTTTCGCATGTTGCAGCAAGCCTATGCTTCCTTCTCTGTGATTTAAGATCAAATTTATTCCTCTTGGAGTCGTTGAGACGGGGTGCAATGCTTTACGCCGTTAAAGAATTCGAGCAGAGTGCACGAAACGAAGGAACGAAATCACAGCATATTGTTGTATGTGTATAACATACTATGTAGATTTTTCACTAGGATGAAGGCACCTATTGTAGCAGAGTAGTTCCTGAAGACTGAAGTCGTGGTAAAAAGGAAGATAACTAAGTATATTTTCCCGGGCCAGGTTTGACTCGAAAATTTGGGCACGTGTTAGTCACGGCGCCGGTGGCACTGCTGCCGCCGTGGCAGTGGCAGTGCCTGAGTACCAGTAGTTTTTCTCCGTTCAAGGCTTCTGTACTGAGTGGCCACTCTTGCCAGCGCCCACTATGACTTATGCTGTGACTCAGTGTTCATCAAAGTTGCAAGTCCAAGTCGGGAGCCTTCAATCGAGGAAGAACGAGATTTTCTCTCTGAAACTCTACTGGCTTTTTCTATTCTGCTATCGCCACTTGATTAACCGTGATTGAAGGATCAGAAACCTTGACGATAACTCCGAAGCTCATCTCAACTGCCAGTGCATGCCTTTCGATCCAGCAGAAAGGCTGTTCAAATACTCTAGGATGCTTCTGCCGTATAGTACATCAAACCGGACAACCATATTGTCTGGCTACTTTGCATAATATATGGTATTCATTCAGATTTGTAGCGCATTCAACTTCACCATGATTGCAGATGATTTATAGGCTTGCTGGTGTTCAGTTCAGGTGAGCCGAGAGTTTCTATCTTGATGTGTTGCAACAAGAACCTTCCACATCTGGGGGGAAAACACGAACACCGACGTCAATGCAGTGATAAAGTGTTGCTGGATCATCGCAGTCGCGCTCCCAAAATGTAACACCGTCTCGCGGACTTGCCGCGGAATCAAGAAGCCTCGTATTTAGCAGAGCTCTTCGAGGGAACTAGGTCTTCGTGGCCCTCTTTCAACATGTCTACGCAATCTCTCGCGCAGGACTTCACTGACGTGCAAGACATACGGATTTCAGATGTAAGCGCAGGGTCCAGCATAATGTCAACTATATCAGCGCTGATGATTGTTGTTTCCACAGTCCATAACATGTTAGTATGACCTATATCGAAAGGTTGCTGCTGCTGACTATCTCATCGTCATCATGGTTCTAGTATGCTGCCTTGTTGTGCTTGTTTATGATCTCCTCTTGACATTTCCGAAGTAAGAGTGTCATTCCTCGTCACGTTTTCGGGAATTACAAACTAATGAAATTTTAGGGAAGTACGTCAAACCGTTCCTCAGCAGTCTGAGTCCACTCTGAACTTGTGAGTAGGTGAAGTACATCTGGAGCGCGAAATGGACGTGGGGGAAAGCTCTCTTCATCGTAAACCGATACAGTGCACTGGGAGTATCAGCTATACTTACATATGGTCAGTAGGCTTCTACCTCGTATCGAATTATGTAAATTCTCACTGGCTTGCTATCATCACCTTCATAATAGCGGTGTTTGACAGATCCCTTGGCATAAAGGCAAGTTTTCTATTATATTTTCATTCCCGTTTACTCAACTTGCGCAGTTGTCAGTCTTACCTTCTAATTGATAAGTCCGGAACTATAAATGCTCTCTGCAGTTGTGAGGTTGCTGATCTCACGGAAGGCTGGTAAGTACATGTCTAGATAGTACAGCGGAGTAATCTGAGATATTCATTAAGTATACAGGTCTATGCCGGCGCTCATCATCCCAGTGCAATGCATGTTGCTTCTTTCACCAGATCAAGTGCTTCTTGATTAATTAATGTCTTCAGTGATCCTGTGTCTACGTACAACGGCACTTTGGGGGAAGAGTCGGAAAATAATTTTCCTCCTTGTTGTGATTACAATAGTGAGTCTTCTTACGCATCACCATAATTCCACATGTGCTCATTACTAGGAATACAGATATCTGATGGGATCATTGCTACATTTGTATACCTTGAATATCGTTCCGTTCACTGTGAGAGACTCGCATGCATCTACAAAACTTGACATTACTGACACTTGGATATAGTTAGTGTTAATGTAATGTGGGCTATAGATACAAACCTTCAAACCGAAAGGAGTTCTGACGACTGCTATCGTTTGCTTTACATTCGTCAATTGCAGAGCTGTAAAGCTAGCGGGTTGCAATGCAGACGAATCATCGAACAAGTCAAAACTAATAGTCCCTGCGGTTGCGGCCCTCATCGTATTTGACACGGCGATTTTTATCCTAACTATCACGCGTGTCGGGCGATATAGAAAGACATGGCCCATTTATCTGTGCACTTGTCAGCTCTGATGGGCAATCATTCTAGGAAGAGAAGGGGAGGGCCGAGGTCGTACAGTGAACATATTCTTTCGAGATGGTGAGCATTACCCCGTTGTGCAAAGTTACATTGTTCCAGTGAACTAACGTCTTGTACTACGAATTCAGGTCTTGCATACTACGCTGTTATGTTTTGTGAGCAAGGACTTTAGCCCCTTTGCTTATTGCTGACCTTGACCCAGTTTCCAGTGTCGCCAACCTTGCTATGTACGCCGTCCTGCCTCAGAGCCGACCAGCTTTGGCAGGATCCGTTCTACCTATTCTGAGATCTACGATGAGCATCTGTGCAAGCCGATTGGTGCTTAACCTACGCGGCTCCATTGATCAAACAAGATTGACACGTTGGGAAGGCTCGGAACTTACTGGTGGCTCACTCCACAATCCCCGGGAAAGTAGGATGAGGCGGAAGCTAAGAAAGTCAAGCACCCGAACGAGGCACTCCGTGCCCATTGGACCTGACGATACGCCACCTTTTGAACTGACGTCAGATATGCGAGATGCTATTGCGTTGCAGGAGATGTATAGATTAGAAAATGTCAATCGGGCTTAGCTTCTCATTGCACAGCGAATGCTCGGCTAGCAATCCTACTATTATTTCATTTAATTCTCTCAATTTAACAACAGATTGTGGTTGAGCACTGAAAGGTATTCAATTAGGACCCGGGTTTCGGTACTTTGGGCTGATTTTCATCGCTGTACAATTCTACATGTGAATTACTTTTCTCGAGTGACCATGGCTCACTGCTATTGATTACCACCATCTGTAGACTATAACAGACTTCTCTAAGCTCACAATACTAATCACTCAGCCTGGTCGTGCTTGCTCGCTGCCGCCAGCATTCTAAGTACTATGACAAATTTGTAGTGGGTTGCCAGTGATTTGTCAGCAACGCTGAATTCGAGTGCTCACCTCTTCTAGCGAAGCCTGTTGTCCACCTGGAACAACCACGAAGTCGAACAAGGCTTTAACAAGCAACAAGCGGCTTCTAGTGCTCGACGATGAGCTTCTTTGCGCTTCAAGAGCCCACCCCATCGCCTACTCCGGAGCCTATTGCAGAGGACGAAGAATACTATTCATCATGGTCCCTATTCCTCGTCTGCGTGTTGCTTGTCATTTCGCTGTGGACATCGTATTACCTCCAAATCAAGCGCATTAGAGCCATCAATGAGACAATAGTCTCAATATTCGCAGGAATGGTGGTTGGGTTCGTTGTCCGTTTGGCGCCAGGACATTTGATACGTGAGATGTTGGTGAGGAGCAGTTTTGTACATAACTCAGTGCGCAGCTGAAGTTACCATTTAGACGTTCAGACATACACTGTTCTTCAACCTACTACTACCACCTATAATTTTAAACTCAGGATACGAACTGAAGCAGGTGTGTTGTAAAAGAATGCTGCAAGGTCGTCTCTAAGTCGTGGCTGGCTAGGAAACCTTCTTTCGTAACATCGGCTCCATCCTCTTATTCGCCTTCCTCGGGACATTCATCTCTGCCGTAGGCCTAGGGCGAGTCCAATTCAGCTATGAGTATATGTCTAGTCGATTGATGTCCCCCAGAACAGAGTGCTCGTATACATTTGGAAGTTCTTAGGCATCGAGTCCTTAGACAAGCTGACGCTGATAGAGTGTCTTATGTTCGGCTCAACCCTATCTGCGACTGACCCAGTGACAATTCTCGCAATATTCAACCAGTACAAGGTCGATCCGAAGCTATACAACATCATCTTTGGTGAAAGCTTGTTGAATGATGCCGTTAGCATCGTTATGTACGAGTATGTGTATCTTCATTCTTGCGGTAAACTTCATCTGACTGCTATTAGGACACTGCGCAAGTTCCATGGGACCGACATCTACCTTATGTCACTCTTTCATGGTATCGGGATCTTCTTCTTGTCTTTCAGCGTGTCCATGGCGTTGGGTATCGCCTTTGGCTTGTTTATGTCCCTCACACTGAAGCATTCAGTGCTTTCACAATTCCCGAAGATCGAGTCTTGCCTGGTTGCGCTCTGTGCGTACACGTGCTACTTCTTCTCGAATGGCCTGTCCATGTCTGGAATCGTCTCCTTACTCTTCTGTGGCATAACGTTGAAACATTATGCCTACCACACCATGTCACGACGCACACAGCGGGCTACAAAATACACTTTCTCCATTCTGGCGCAGCTGACAGAGAACTTCATCTTCATTTACCTCGGCCTTTCGTTATTCACATCACCACCCGTAGAATCGAAAGTGACATCTTACTTCAAGCCGCTGTTCATCATCATCAGTACCATCTCCGTCATCTTTGTTCGCTATGCCTCTGTATTCCCCCTCTCTGAGGCAATCAATCTCTTCCAACGCCATGTGCGAGGACAACGTACCGATGAGATACCATACTCGTATCAAATGATGCTATTTTGGGCGGGCTTGCGAGGTGCCGTCGGTGTTGCATTAGCTGCAGGTTTCCAGGGCGAGAACGGACAAGTCCTGCGGACGACAGTACTCACCGTGGTCGTGCTGACGGTTGTGATCTTCGGCGGAACGACAGCACGTATGCTGGAAATCCTCGGCATCAGGACAGGAGTTGAGGATGACGCAGCAAGCAGTGACGAAGAGGACACAGCCGTTGTTCTCTCAAACAGATGGCTTGACCGACAAAATGCCAGTGGTGTCTGGGGTCGCTATCGTGATGACGATCCATCAGGACGTCCTACACATTACCAGGCAGAGTTATACAATCATCACATGCAGAGCGCCCGGGCACACGCTCGCTCAGCAAGTGCGAATTTGCCCTACGGCCAGGCGTCGAATATATTCTCTGCATCTTCGGAGGAAGACCTTGATTCTGACTCCGGCGAAGTCCTGCCGCTGGCAACTCCTCCACATGCTGGAACCAGCGCAAGTTTAGCGCGTTCGGCGAGTGCGCAACAGCTGGACGCGGAGGGCAAGTGGTTCCAGGCGCTTGACGAACGATATCTCCTTCCTTTGTTCTCAAACGCAACTGCAAGCCGGACTTTCCATGCACGACGACAACGGCGAACGTCGGGACAGCAGGCAGCTACAGCAGCTGGGCAGGCGGTCAACGGGGAAGGTAACACACCTGCGGAAAGTGAGGACGAGGGTGAGGTGGATTTGCGGAGGGGCGCTAACACCGGATCACCATGGATAGCAACAGCACGCCCAGATCGCATTGACAGTCCATCACTAAGAAGCCCTAGAGAACCGGAGAGGGGGAGTGGCAAGTTTGGATCGTAGGAAAGCGGCCGTCATCCCACTGTACTCAGCAATCTCTAATAGATTTTTAGAGGGGCTCTTTCGCATTCCGGAGCACTTTACCTATAGACTTTGTTCCTCTTGTCATTGAACCTTGTTTTGCATCGTCTACGTATCTTAATATATAATCCATTGCAGACCGGATTCTCTCCATTGACCAGAAAGAGTGTACTACCGGAATTTTTAATCCATTCTCGGTTTGTTGCTCCGACTCGACTTCCACTTTCAACGTAGAATTCAGCTCTCAAGGCACTTCTGCCACCTTTCTCGTACAATTTCTCAAAACCTAGAATTTTTTTATATGTACGTAGATATAAATAGGAATACTACTTATTGGCTAACCACAACTCGTATGCTATTAATAGTACTAACGCTCCCAACTCTTCCAACAACCGTCATCTCGATTCATGCAGTATGGCGGATAGCTGCAATCACCATAACCATCATGGAAAAGACTCATCGTATTCAGTCTTGAATCCAAGTGCGGGCGCGAAATGGATCAAGAACTTGACGCAGGATCGTCTCTCTCAGTTCACTGGTGGACACTTCGCGGATGTCAACCTCTCATCTGTTCTCTTCACTCACAGACTGGATGGCGAGGGCCATGTAAAGCTGCAGACATGGAGTGCCCCGGGTCTTACAAAACCGTCCTTTGAGGAGGCGATGAAGCAAGAGTTCAAGCCAGCGAAGAAAGGTGATTCCTTTGGACCATCTTGGACTAACCACTGGTGGAAAGTTTCCTTGACTATTCCTCCGTACTTGGTACAATACGAGCGTGTTCAGTTCGAGTTTGATCCAGGATGCGAAGCTATGATCTTTTCCCCTGATGGCACCCCGCTCCAGGGTATCACTGGGGGATACGGTGGTGACCGGCGCGTCGACCACATCATTCCCCGAGAGGCTGTGAAGAAGGGGTACTACGAGATTATCGTCGAGTCGAGCTGCAACGGTATGTTTGGAGTGCCTTGGAACGGCGATACGATCCAACCACCAGACATGAACCGTTACTTCAGCCTGGCGAGCGCCGACCTCGTTGTCCCGAACCAGGAGGCATGGCGTCTTCTGTGGGACTTTACGACGCTCCGCGAAATTGTGAACTCACTTCCGGGGAACACGGCTCTGCAAAACAAAGCTCTGGTCGCAGCAAATGAGATCATGAACACCTTTAAGGCAGGTGATCTATCGAGTATTGGACGGGCGAGGAAGGTCGCAGAGAATGTATTTGGCGAGGCTTGGGAGAAGAAGGGCTCAAAGATCTATAAGGAGGGTAAATTAAAGCCGGATATATGGGGAATTGGGCACTGTCATATCGACACTGCTTGGCTCTGGCCGTTCCGCGTTACTCAACAAAAGGTTGCTCGATCATGGTCAACCCAAGTGGATCTAATGGAGCGCTATCCAGAGCATCGTTTCGCCTGTAGCTCTGCACAGCAGTACAAATGGCTCGAACAATTATACCCGAAGTTGTTCGCTCGGGTGAAGGCGAAGATCACGTCGGGTCAGTTCCATCCTATCGGAGGTTCGTGGGTCGAGAATGACGGGAATATGCCGTCTGGAGAGGCACTGGCGCGCCAAATGATATTCGGACAGAGATACTTTCAGACAAGATTTGGAATTCGGTGTGAAACTGCGTGGCTTCCGGACTCGTTCGGCTTGACTGGAGCGTATCCTCAGTTAATTCGGAGTGCGGGGATGAAGTATTTCTTCACTCAAAAGTTGTCATGGTAATTTGATTGAATATTTTTTCCAAAGAAATTGTACTAACTGGGCTTCGCAGGAATAATATGTGAGGGCACATAGCCCGAGGCTCAAACTCTCTTACTTATTACCTCTGTAGCAACGTATTCCCCCACAGCACGTTCAACTGGGTTGGGATTGATGGCACACAGGTTATTTGCCATATGACTCCTGTTGGTATGTCGGATTATTTGACTGTTATATTTGCATTCTATTTACAACTTGGGTAGATACCTACACTGCACAAGCGACTGTTGGAGATATCCGCAAAGGCGTGACGAACCATAAAGTACGTTTTTCTAAAGATTCGTGGGAGAGTACGAAACTTAATTTTTACAGAATCTGGAATCGCACAGCTCTGCACTGCTTGTGTTCGGAAACGGTGATGGCGGCGGAGGACCTCTCAACAAAATGTTGGAAAATGTATGTTATCGGTTGCCTAATAGTGTTACCATCTAATATGCTTTGATCCAGTTGCGACGCATTCGAGCAGCAGCAAACCATTCTCGGGAGCTTCCTGTCGTTGACATGGGACGATCGGTGGATGATTTCTTCAAGGATATTGAAAAGTCGTCGTCAGTCGGCAAGAACCTCCCTGCATGGCACGGGGAACTTTATCTCGAATTTCACCGAGGGACATATACCTCTCATGGTTCTATCAAGAAAGGGAACAGGAAGTCCGAGATCCTCCTTCGAGATGTCGAGCTGGTAGCGACTCTCGCGTCGGTCTTACAACTCAACAAAGAATATACGTATCCTAAACAGCGAATTGACGACAACTGGGAACGCCTTCTGCTCTGCCAGTTCCATGATGTCCTCCCTGGCTCATCAATTGGCATGGTGTATGACGACGCCGAGGAGATCTATGCTAAGATCAAGGAAGATGGCAAAGAGCTGCTTGAGGACGCATTGGGTTCCTTGCTCCAGTCATCTATTGCCTTCTCATCGAACGAGCCGTTCACTATTTCTTCTCCTGGTTCAGTTGTTGCATTTAATACAACGATGTTCCCTCGCCTTGACGTGGTCAAGATCCCTCTCAGTGGTTCAGGTGGCTCTAAACTCAGGTCGAAGGTCGTACAAGCCTCCGAGGATGGTGCTCACGGGTATGCCTTGATGGAGGCCGGATCTGGTCTGGGTCTATCGCAGATGCGCGGTCTCTACGCGGACTGCAAAGCCGCCTCAGTGCTGACCACCCAGTCTGGAGATTTCATCCTCCGTAACTCGGCTGTCCAGTTGACGATTAGCAAAGGACGTATCACAAGCCTTATTGATAACCAACTTGGGTGCGTTTATATCCATTGTTTTCACCTCAAGCTCGTAAGGGTGTATCTAATTATGTTCTTTAATCTGATGCTTAGTCGAGAACTGATCTACAACGGTGAAACGGGTGGTATGGTAGTCTTTGATGACAGGCCGAACTACTGGGACGCATGGGGTACGTTCATGCCATAGACCTGTCCACATCATATAAACATAAAATGCAGATGTCGAAATCCACCATTTGGAGTCACGGCAACCTTTGCAGTTCTCAAACGTGCAGGTCGTCGCGAAGGGCCCATTGCGCGCCTCCGTCAGCGCTGAGGTGAAACTCGGAAACAGTGTTGTAAGAGTTACGGTATGTTGACAGTATTCTACAATGTCTCTGAATTCGCGACTGAAAGTTGAACTCTGATTTAGATATCTCTGGACGCCATTCCTGGTGAATATCTGATACTACGTTCAAATCTGAAGGAATTTACCTATGATTTCTAGCTTCGGTTGCTGCAAATTCTCGTCCTAGCTTCCGCTTTGATGCTGTGGTCGACTGGCGCGAGAGGCACAAGTTCTTAAAGTGTATGTCTTATTTTTCTCAGAATATGAAGTGTGCACTATAGCTATTGTTCCACAGTTGAACTTCCCCTCGACATTCACAACGACAGTGCAATCTACGAAACACAATTCGGGTACGTTCAGCGTCCGACACACAAAAACACGACATGGGATGCCGCGAAATTCGAAGTTTGTGGTCTTAAAGTGAGTCTTGCTTCGTTAAATGTACCGGATCTACATTCTTTTAACATTTTTTTTCACGAATGAAGTACGCAGACCTCAGTGAGTTCGGTTACGGAGTTGCGATCCTTTCGGAGTCGAAGTATGGTTTCTCCTGCACCGGTAATGTTCTTCGCATCTCCCTTCTCCGAGCGGCTACCGCTCCCGACGCAGAGCAAGACCAAGGCGAGTGTGATTTACGTTTTCGTTACATTAGATTGTCATACTAACAGTATGTCAGGTGTGCACGAGTTTTCATGGGCCGTGCTCCCTCACGCGGGTCACTTCTTGCAATCGGACGTACCTCAAGCAGCGTATTTATTCAACTCCCCGTTGCACTGTATGTAGAGTCCACTATTTTTATTGTGCAGTAAAGGACGAACAAGACTGACCACTTTTTACCAGTACGTTTTGTTCCGGATTCCGCCTTGTCTGCCGCTGTCTCCTCGACTTTCTCTAAAGCGCCTTTCAGTATTCGTGGAGCACCAAACGTAATTATTGAGACAGTCAAGCGTGGGGATGACGATTCCTTCAGCGACGATACCGACGAAACACCTGACAAGCCCTCAACTATTGTCTTGCGTATATACGAGGCATTTGGCGGGCACGCACAGGCGATTTTGAGCGTTAACGGCGTCTTTAATGTCGCGAAAGCGTACGAATCGAATCTTCTGGAAGATGATATGAAGGAACTTAGCCTCATTCGGAGGGACGGAGAAGGGGGTGATGTCGAAGTCAAATTGAACTTCCGTGGATTCGAGGTCAAGACAGTGAAGTTTGTTCTTGGGTACGATGGAATTCCTGATGATTTGCAAGATCAAGTGTACGTGCTTCGTCATTCTCTTCGAAAGCGAACGTCGATATTCATTGCAATGTTTTAGACCCACGAAGCGGGATAGCTGGATTAGCGTTGAGAAAGGCCCGCTTTTCTAATGGGTATACTGTGTGAGAGCTGCAGTCAGATGTAACTTCTTCATCTTGACTGCCATTTGTTTGTCGCATGTGTACATTAAACTGACCGGAAGTGATGTCTCGGAATGATACGTGCTTTACCGTCATACACCTCCAATTTGACACAAATTAAAGGGGATAAGCAAAACTTCATCGTTTCGAACTCGATTTTGTTGCCGATGAAACCGCGTTTACATTTCAGCTAAACATTCGCAAGCCAGTCGTGAAAACATTGGAATGAAGTTAACAACTGGTATATAGTCCGGAATTATGGACAAAGTCATGTAGCTTCCGAGCGTTTGCTATGAATGTGTCTCCATCTTACGCGGTCTGACGAAGTAGTACTTTCTGAGGCTTGCCTTGTCGCCTAATCGGCATCCATCAGGGAAACTTCCTTTTGCTTACGGCGACTGGCGGGTCCTGGCGCGCCCTGAAGCTTTCTTAAATGGGTCGAAGCGCTGCCACGCCTGCCTGAAGGGTTGTCTGGCTGCCTGATGGCCTTAAAACACGGCGTTTCAGGATAAAATCAGTGCAAAAGGAGGGGAATTGTACATCAGGCGGCAAGCCAGGATTAAGTGAGGTTTAAGCACCGGCATGCCAGTGGGCAGTTCAAGTGCAATGGTAAGTGCAACATAAGTGCATCAGTTTCGAAACGGAAGTTCTCCAAATTGGATGTCATCACTCAACTTTGATGCTGTGTATCATTGCACTTACCAACTTGAATACATATTATATCTGATAAACACATGCCAGCAATATGATATTTCTAATCTTTCATAGTAAAGTAAAATGTTTGTTCTGGTGGAAGCGAGAAAACAATTTGCACTTGAAGGAGCACCGCTACTACCGTGACTACTACTAGAGTAGTACTAGCCTGAGTCATGCCTGTGTCGATTTAAGTTGTTGTGGAAATTTTGAAAAGTCAAGCCCTGAATCATAGAGAGAGACTGGAAGATGGTAGACTACTTGTAAGTGAATAAACAGTGCTGAGGCAGGAAGTTATACATACCCTAGCATTTTTTGAACGAACCTCACACCTCTCATAACAACCGACGCTGCCACTAGTAGCGTCAGAATTCTCCGAGTCTATCGTATACTGTAGGAAACAAAGGGTCAGCTTTCATTCTGTACTGAGATAGTAAACGGCTTGAATCACCTTTGTCAATCGCGTCCTCTTCGTCCAACTCGCGCCTTCTCCTCCGACTCGGACTCCGCAATTAGACATAAATGCTGCTATGAAGCGCAGGATAAAGGTTATAATGTTGAGTAGCATGACAGTTAATGATCGCGCGAGCATAGGATATTTAGCAAAGAGATATTTTGTCCTCCTTTTATAACTTGAAGCTGTTTGAACCATTCTTCTGGATTATTCGAAAGAGCGCTCACCGCCCACCGCCTGCGAGTCCGAGTCACACTGCGCAGCGCTCTGATTCTGATGGAAGAGAATAAATCCGCTTTAGTACGAAATCAAGTAAAGTTCATCTTGAAGTCGTCTTCTTGATTTCATTACTCTGAAGAAGCATTGGGAGACTTTGTTATATCTGATTTCCGAAGTTGATCCGGAAAAAAGAACTCACAAAATTTTAAGAGATCGAGTCACAGTCATCTTGAAGCTGTCTTCATTTCTCTGAAGAAGCATTGTGAAGACTTTGTGATATTTGATTTCCGAGGAGACGGAAAGAAGGAACTCACGAAATTTTAAGAGATCGAGTCACAGTCATTTTGAAGCTGTCTTCATTTCTCTGAAGAAACATTTAAAAACTTCGTGATACCTGATTTCCAAGGACTCGGAATCGGTAACGGAAAGAAGGAACTCACGAAATTTCAAGAGATCGAGACACATTCAAACTGTTTCAAGCCCACTCAGGCTAGCACTCCTCCTCGTCCACCACACTTTCTATCTTCGCCTCTTGGGTCCGAGTCTGCGGCTGTCCGCCTTAAAGCACGCCTTCTTTTGAGTGACCGGGGAACCGCGGAGGGGGGTGGTGCGACAACTTTCCAATCGCCTACTAAACACTGAGTCTTTCAACGTTCGAGCTCAGGTAATTTCGTTCCTCGTCTGGGCCTGTAATTCCAAGCGATAGCGAGGTTGTGTAGTTCGCCCACGTCGCCGTAGGTTTCTTGGGCTTCCTCGAGGAAAACGGTGGAGGAAGTACAAGTTCAACAATACAGCCTGAGGTGGGTGTAAAAAGCGGTGACTCAACTTGAAGTGACACTGGCAGTCACAGGATACCTTCCTATTTTGGCTGTGCGCTCACCAAGGCTGCCACTGCCAGTGCAGTGGCAGCAGGCTGAGCTAAAATCTATGCTCTTGTTCACTTTTTCCTCCTCATTTTCTCGATATTATCTCAAAAACTTATATGATATCCATACTTCTATCACTATGCAGTTCTTGAGACCTCAAATGTGATGGTAAAGTGCTTTAACACCCTTCTGTCCTTCATGAGGGGTAACATGTGACAAATTAAGTAGTCACTGGCAGGCTGTAGTCTTCAACAAGTTCGAAAACGAAGCTGCTCAGGCTGACGTTTGTCAGTGCCAGGACCAGCAGAGATGATGTCGCGTGCACTGAAATAGTATGTAGTACGAAGCCTATCATCATGATGGTACATATGAGTTGTGGTTCCTTGGATTGCATTCATATTTACTCACCTTTTCTATCCACTCTATTTCATGTTTCTCCGAGTCTTCAGGAGGTCCTTCAAGTTCTTTCTTCGCCGTTCCCCATCCTTCAAGTTGTACAGACCTCGTACATATCTATCCCTATTTCCTTTATGCCGTAAACCATCTTCATGCTGCCTCTTCGTGCATCGTCTACAATATATATATCTCACAGTATTTGCAGAAATGTATCTTATGATAAACCCACTACTATAGCAGTATTACTCGAACATGGTGGTAGTTCGGTACCGGAGCCTGAGGAGGGTCAGAGTCCACTGCCCCTGGCAGTGGCAGCCTGAGCTTCAACTTGAACGATGGCAATGCATCATGATCCGACTTGGAGGCTGAGTCGTATGACTCCGCAACTTGAACTTTCCGTGTCCCCTTCAAGTTTAACTTCCAACGTTGTTACGCATACAATGATTCAAGACCATGATTATACAGCCTGAAGTTCAAGTGGCTTCATCTTGAAGTAATAAGCAATAATTCCCCATAAACTTCAAATCAGGGCCCATCCGCCGAGGGAAGACGATCCTCCAACTGTCCGAGTCCAAGTCGCGAATCATGTCACTAGAACAAGTACAAGTTCAAGTTATCACTGGCTACTAGCTAGCAGTATACTTCAAGTTCACGGATGGAAACCACACTTGCAATATCATTCCCATTTCCTCAAGTCATACATGTACTACCACATAAAGCGCACGCCAAAGGCCATCAAACACAGAGCAGGAAACAAACGTACGAATACGCAACACCATTGCATGAGAATAAGAAAAGAGCTCCACTAATTACTACTGTAGGAGTTGAGAGGAGCATCGTTATACTTCAATTGTCCGGAAGTGCATTCATGCCTAGCTTGAATTCATTTTCACCTAGATTAAAAGAGGTCTCAAGCTCTTTCACCGTTTGCCATAGAGCGACACCATAAGTATAACCGTCGAGTTCACTCTGATTATCCCTACCCCTCGCTTCAATGAGTCCGCAAGCTAAAATGGTACCAACTGCACGTCTGTGCCGATCAATGATTATGGCACCCGAATCCCCCGGTTCTGCGAACAAAGCATTGTTCCTATGCCCGATATTCCCTAAACCAACCGAACCCGGTGGGATCTGTAAAGCAATATGCGTAGTGTGCTCAACGTGCCCAGGGGAAACCTGCATAGATCTGAGAACGGCAGCAACATTGTTGACCTCGCCTAACATATGGCCAGTTTTCCAGCCCCATTTGAGACTCAAATAGGGATTATCGAAGCGAGTCAGGGCATTGGACGATTTGACAATGCCGATTACAAAGATACAGACGAGGAAAATCTGGACAGGTCCACCCACTTGTTCCTCAAGGATATCGAGCACATGGAGCATCTTGAAGCCCTTGTTCCGACAGAAGAGAATATTGACTCTCTCGTCTTGAAAACAGTCAATGATCTACTTCATGAGTATGGTCCATTCTATTTAACGGATTATGGAATCCTATTTGCTCTTCTCGACAAATTGGACCCTATCCCACACCAGTACTGATATAAGTACGGCAGTGTACTAGCTGACGGTTACAAATCGATCCATTGGTCACCGGCACACCATTTTGGCTGAGGCCCAAGGACAAGTTTTTTTTCGTTCATGGACAAATATTATGTTTAAGGATTTGTACTCTTACTATTTAATGGTTTACTCTATGGTGATCCACTTACTCTTCTCTCTTCAGACTCTACTCTTTACAAGTCAGCTCTGTACTATAAGTACTAGTATTCAAGTTAGAAACCACTACCACCAATAAATCTTCTTGAATATGACAAAATAATATTTAATAATATTCATATACTTATCTTTATGACAGGTGCTCAACATGAACTTGAAGTCGTAGTACTACAGTACTACTACTCAGCCAGTAGTGGTACATTTTGAAGTTTAAAGTACTCATATTCAAGTTTTTTTTTTGATATTTCATACTATGCAAGTCGGGAACTGCAGTGATACACCACTATCAGCCTGAGGCTACTCAATCATCCTCCATCATATCTACGCTTTCCTCTGAAGCGCTTCATGTGTACTAGTATACAGTATTACTACTATGCTAATCGTACTATTTGTAACTTCAAGTTCAAAACATAGCTAACTTGGAGAGGAAAGCATGCCTCTTTCCGGATGCCAATGGGGAACTTCTGGCCTGAGGTAGGTCACTGGCATGATCCGACTCGGCGAGTCAGTTCAAGCTTGAGTCCGCTGATGGCAATGTGAGCTTCTCGAGAGTTTGTTTTTTACTAGGTCATAACTAGTACTGTCATTTTATTATATCTCAACACTGAATTTGTTGTACTGTTTCAAGTTGTAACTTCGAGCCAATGTACTAGTAGCTACCAGTGAGTGGAAACTTGAAGCATGCCTCAGGCTCTTTCCGGATTCAAGTTGAGAACTTCCGGCCTGAGGTAGTACTACTACTAGTAGTAGTAGGTCCGAGTCATTGGTTCGAGTCAAATGCCAGTGTTCAACTTGAAAGCACTCAGGCTTTCAAGTTGGATTGGTGTTATGTAAAAAAATTTGTACCAATAGTACTGTACTAGTACTAGTACTACTAGTACTACTACTACTGTACTACTCGACGCCGGCGGCCGCCCGGGGAATGATTTCCGACCATCGCACTGACTGCAATATTTGGCTACCATCATCTACAACACTGAAGAAGGTCTGTTTTCACATCATTTTCTTTCAGTACCGTAGTATCCTCAATTCATAAGTTTCAATATACTCCGTATGTGCTTAATGAAAAGTTTATGTTTATCACTGTCTATTTTCGTACAAAGATTCGTGCATGTGCATGTCAGCAAATCGGTTAACATAGAATCTATCATAAAAGTCCAGGGACTTCTCAGGTGTCAATGACTTCGGTGGACATTCATCACCCTTTGGAACCCCAAGGAGGTGAGCCAAACGAAAGATGTCCCCTATACCTATCACCAATAGCTTCGGAGCCTTGCAGTCACGGTGATAGTGACGTCTGCCACTGGCATTCACACCAGAACAGCATTCAACACAGGCGGTAGAGGTCTCTAACTCATATTCCGGCTCGACAATCCACATTCTTGTTTTCAGGTCGGGTGAATCTCCAACACGCTTGAACAATTGGACGAGAGCGCAGTCCTGATGCTCCCCTTTAGCGGTGAAGGAAAAAAGAAGCATAACCCGGGCAACTCTCATTCCTGAAAACCCCTTTTTGCGGGGGCTAACTCGAACAAGGACTGCGTCATGTCTTGCTTTTCCGCGCCAAGAGGGATTGGACCTGATCACCTCCCTCATTGCTTGTTCTATTGGGATCGATTCGCCACGGTAGGCAAAGAAAGCGGTGGCTGAATGGAAAATTGAGAAGTCATTGTTCATGTCCAATTCAGCTGTTGGTTCGGCTCTGCCAGAGGAGCCCCTTAAGTTGGAATTGCGCTTCTCGTACTTGTTGAATAAGTATTCTTTAATGAGCTGTCGGAGCTGTCGAAGCTCTGGATGGCCTTTTATCGCCGCAAGCGCGTTGAGCTGTTTCGGGTACACCTTACTGGACTCTGCAAGTATAACAACAGAGAAGTCAGATGTGCAGCACCAAAAGCACGGGTTACTAAGTAATACTAACGTTGTTTCGAAGCCATTAACATCAAGCTCAAAGGGTCATTTCTGCCGCCCAAGCGAAGCTGGCATTCTACGCTATGAACCGCACCACACTGGGGCTCATCCACTGAACTTCCGGAATCCTCCAGGTCAGCAATTTCGATTTGCTCTTGGTTGCCCACAATGTCATCGAAGAAGTCCTCTGTATCATCGGCTGCCCCTGTTGTTTGTACGCCATGATGTTGCATCTGCTCCCTCTGGGTTGGGGCCTTCTCGGCGTCATCCGTCTTTGACTCTGACATATTTTTCCGCAAAACGTCTCGCAAGGCATTCCACATAGCCTCAGCCAGCGTATCGTCCAGCAGTCCACGCCTTTTGAAGTCTGCCCTCGACGCAATAAGTTTGCTGAGTCGTTGGTTTGCTGTGATCATCTGTCCCAAAGGATCATTTCTGTTCGAGCGCCGCCATGTCTCCTTGACCGCGTGAATGTGTTTATTTTCTGTTATAGACGAACACAATCCGCTAGGAGCAGCAAAGAGAGGGATCATTGTTGGATAATGGACCATGGCATGTTGTCGTGGCAGTGAAAAATTATCCCGGATGCCCTTTGCTATGAATATTTGCCGATATTGATGATAGTGATCCAGAGAGGCTTTAATTTGATCAAGATTTGAGGCTGTAATCGTGTACCGACGCACAAGGTAACAGAAGTCCAGAAATGCACTCAATGCATGAATTATATCATCGTGCACAATGCCCACAATAGCCGGAAGATACACCTAAGTGGATTGCATCAGATATCAGCAAACCACCGCCTCGAGCGAGATGCAAAGACCACATACTTTCATAAGCGCCTTTGAATCATTACCTGTCCATTGCTTGAAGCCTCGACCTTCAGGAAATCTGCGAAGACCAGGAAAAGGAGCAGCAACTCTGATTCTACGTGAAAGTTAGCAATGGTATTCA
This sequence comes from Trichaptum fuscoviolaceum, assembly GCA_910574455.1. Lineage (NCBI taxonomy): Eukaryota > Fungi > Basidiomycota > Agaricomycetes > Hymenochaetales > Trichaptaceae > Trichaptum > Trichaptum fuscoviolaceum. Next base: position 1,397,959 of record CAJSYZ010000009.1, on the reverse strand, counting down.
CATTAAACGACTTGTAAGGTAATAGTGCCTTTTATCCACAATATCCCAGCTCTGTCGTGGTCATGCACTGGCAAATCCACTCAACAAGATGGTCCTTGAACACGCCTTTGATGATTTGGTGCAGCAGGTCCGGAGATATGAGATTGCATATATCTGCGCGCGGAAAGTCAATGGTGAAAGGCTACAGAACAACATACAAGTTGCAGAATACGCATCCAGTGAAGAAGTTGAAGTACGTACCACAATATCCTGGTGGAACCCGTACTCTTTCCGGATTGTTGCTCTATTAATGTTGTTGCCATCTACTTGATCTATCAATTGTTCGTGCAGCTCTTTTGTTCGAGGATTTGAAACAAATTCCAAATTATCTAGGTCCTTGTGAGGTGCTGTGCATCTATGCCGCCACAGTAAGTCATTGCCTCAGACTCGGATATGATTTTGGGAAAGGACGGTACTTACTTGCAGCACCATCCAGTGCATATTGCGCATAGACTCACCTGTTCCGGATAATCGGCTATATACGAGCCGAGTCCGAGAACCGACCTACGCAAGTGACCATCAGGACACCGGAGAATGGTTAACTCAGTGTTTATGGACATGGCGGTCTTCAGTGAACTCAAGATTTTTGATATAGACGAATGAAAAATTTGATGTCGAAAGCGGCGGAATTCATCTGACTTTTCGTATTGCCGCTCAGCTGCAAAATGTGTCAGAGCTAATCAAAATTACGGTATGATACACACTCTTTGGTATTGCTAGAAATGCTACAAGCTGGACTGTATTCAATTTCTGTGACCGCCGGGCCTTGTTAGATACATTCCCGATGGAGAGATACAACGGATAGTATTTGTTATTTCCAGTTCCGACAGAGACTGTTGTCTTATCGCTCCCAAGATCACCGGAACAAACATAGATCCATGGACTGCTTTATCTTCGGCGTAGATCTTGTTCTAGGTCAAGGATAATCAGCATGTTTCCTGCGAGTTTATGATTCATGACCTACAGCCTGTTCCCAAGCAAAATTTCCGGACATGTAATTTCTGAATACTCGTTCTTTGTCATCAGAGTCCTCCTTCGGCTGATACTCGCGAAACGGGACATAGTCGAATTCGCCTTCCAACGCCGGATTGTCCACCAAATTCCGGATCACTTCCAGAGGATCCCAATACCATACATCATATTCTTTCCTCTTCCATGACTCGGTGTTCTCGTTTGTCGCCTTTTGGCCATTGTCGTCCGTGTAGAAGTTACTAAAGGACTTCCAAGACACATCACCGACTTCCGTAGCGTCAATGACGGTGTACAAATTTTGTGCGTCTCCATCAAGTAGCGAACTAGTTATACCTAGATCCGAGTCATTGTCAGGCTCTGTCGTATCCAATTCGGAACATCCGCCAGATTTTACATTCTCTGCCACCTGAATCAGTTGATAAGCCTTCATGATTCCGAGAATTTTTGTTATGTTCCCAGCAGACATTTGCTCTTCCCGATACAGAAAATCTGCAAGCTCGAAATCTGCTCTGCACGAATAGGGAAACCAGACATTAGACACAGGTTCGTTTCGCGGAACGGGTGGTTCTTCATTTTCTAAGGAAATTCCTGCCGCATCGCATGGCGTGGCTGCACGGTGTCAGGTGTCAGAGTACTGCAGTAAACCGGGGACAATAAACATGGCACACACCATTCAAGTATCTGTGATACACCTTCAAGTTATCCTCGCTCTCCTTATAATCTCCAATGTCGGAGTCCAAATCTTCGGAGGATGCGCTACGGCCATCACTTCCGGTGACAGAATGATGGGACAGAGAATCAGCTCCGTCTAAATCTTGAAGCAGCTCGTCTCGGCCTATGCTAAGCATCGAGATATCCTGCGTAAGTATAGAGATGTTGTAATCGTAACTTGAAGAGCCGCAGCCCATTTTATCTTCAAGTTGACCCTCAACCCGGAGTTCGGGGGAGTTCGAGATACTTTTAGGTTCTGGAACTTGTGCGGGTCGAATGGGTGATGAATCATAACCATAAGCAGCAGGTCCTGATGCAAATGATGATGGATGAGCTGAGTATTCATGTCTTGTTCTTGCGGATTGATTCTTAAACCTTCTGTCACAGTCGGAGAAGGTACATCGAATGGATGGGGGGAAGAAATCAGTAAAATGAACGGGTTTGGGCTTTCGCCGTGTTACCGGCATCGACTTGGATGCAACCTATAGTAGTACCTATTAGCAACTTGAAGTCGACTTTTGACTTACTTCGACTTTTGACTTACTAAGTTAGAACATGAATCCCCAGCCTCAGGCTGAAGCTGTCAACTTGAACTTGAAGTAGCACTGGCAGCAAATCGAGTTCGCCAAGGTGGACTCGCGTAGTAGGAGCTAGTAGTAGTCTACCTGGCAGATTTGCTAGTAGTACGGTAGAAGGCTGCGGCTGAGTGCCTTGACTCACTGACTGCCAGTTCCAGTGTCAGGCTTGCCGTCTCGGTCGCCGGAATCCGAGTCGGAGTGCAACTTCAAGTTGAAGCCTGCCAGTGCCAGTCTGAGTGAGCCTGAGTGCCAGTGCCAGCGCCAGTGCCAGGTACCGCCGTGACTCAGGCTCGCTCACTGCCAGTGGCACTCCGAGTCACTGCCAGTGGCAGGCTGGCAGTGGGCGTAAATTTTCCTTGAATAGGCGCCCTCATCTTCAACTTGAACTTTAACTTGCACCTTTGACTCTGAGTCGACTCACCATCGATATTCATAGCACCTGCCAGTGTGCCCCTATTACTACTGCACAGGAATGTTAACTCAAAGACAGACGCGGGCTAAGAATAGCGATCAGCATCCGGGAGCGGTAGTCAATAAGCTGCGAACACGTCGAACGAAAGAGGAGATATTGAGGGAGAAGGAAGGGAAGGAGAGAAGGAGAGAAGAACAGGCATCAAAGCGTGATGAGGCATTGAGGGAGAAGGAGGAGAAGGAAAAACAGAAGGAAGAACGGGCAGCTCTGCGCGAAGCTGCGGCACAGCAAGCTGCGTATGCGAGAGAGAAGAGAAAACTCATCGCGGAACAGAAACGGGCAGCAAAAGAACAAGAGGCATCTGAGAAGGTACACAAGAAAAGAACTGCAGCAGAGCAACAGGAAACAGCCATACTGGAAATTTGTCAAAGGCTCTTGACATTCGCACCCATATGGGCTCAACTGCACCTAAGCTGGCTGGCACTGGCAAACGAGGGCGAAACAAGTCGAAAGGCGTCCCTGAAACTAGTGAGTCCTTATCTTCAAGTCAGCGACAGTCGAGTTATGAGATATGGGCATAACAGGTTCAACGAACGATGAAAAAGACAGCTCTTGTGCAGCTGAAGACGGCGAACATTTAAAGATTCGTAAGTTGTTTGCCTTTATGACTTTAGTGTTACGACCTGGGGGGAACCTGGGGGCCGGGGCGCGTTAGCGGCTTCCGGGGCAAGGCCTGGGAGAGCGCGCGGCAGCGGAGAAGGCGAAGGGGAACCGTTAAGGACGCTACAACACCAACGGAGTCGCGCGGGGAGCGGGGCTACGGGGGCGAGACGCAAGGGGGCTCAAGGCGAGGACGGGACGGAGTCAGAGTCGAGGCGGGGAAGGCAGAGTCGAGGCGCGGGGAGACAGAGTCGAGACGCGGGGAAATGCCAAGCGGGATTCTGGCGGGAATCTGGATTCGCGCGGGAATCTGGATTCGTGCGGGAATCTGGATTCGTGCAGGGATCGCAGAGCGGGAATCGTTCGGGACTTTGGCGGGAATCGCAGAGCGGGATTCTGGCGGGAATCTCAGAGCGGGATTCTGGGCAGGACTCAGAGCGGGATTCGCAGAGCGGGATCCGGGACAAGACAGAGACAAGAGAGCCAGAGAGCGGGCGTGCTCAGGACAGGAGCAGAGAGCTCAGGATAACCGGGATCTCAAGGCAACACTTCTGTTATCAGGAGGAGGTTCCCTAAGGAAGCACTCGACAAGTCAGCATTGTAAAACTACACTAGAGACAAGACAGAAACACACCTAAGGAAGCACTCGACAAGAGGACAAAAGTGAGTGCTCCTTACGGTGGCGACAGGTATTTATCTACTGGGCAGAATCTACAGGGAACGGGCATGCACAAACGCGCAACTAACTAGTTACACAATCTTGCGGGCGAAGGCCGCGCATACAGTGACGTGAATCCGGGATTCAGGATTCGGTGCGGGAACATCTGGGCAAGATCTAAGGGAACGAGCGTGAAGCATGGTCAAGTGAAACAAAGAGAACTAAAGGAATGTAATTGTGCGCGAGGTATCAAGCTGGCGCACAGGCAGCGGGGTAACGAGCGTGGGGGGCGATGTAATGCATACATCGTCTCGGGATAAGTTGCAGGCAACTTCTGGCGTGGATCAGGGTCGCGGGAGATCGACAGGGACCAACTTCGAAGAAGCCGGTGCTTCGATGTCGTAACGAAGCCTAATCGCGAGGCGCGCGCGGGGCAGGGCGACTAAGGACGAGGTTCGAGTCCTTGCGGACAATGAGATCAATCCCGCACACGGGGTGGCGGGAATCTGGTCTACGGGCCGGGACAGGACGCTACTAACGAGACTAGTTGGCTGGCACGTGCGTGGCCAGGCCAATCACCTGGGGCTATCTCAAGACGAGGTTAGCATCGAGGAGCGGGGAAGCTAAGGGGTTTCCCTTGGACGACGGGAAACTCGCGCGATTCGCGACGGGATCATGCAGGGAATCTGGTTCGGGTTTCGACCGGGTTTCGAGTTCGGGTTTCGACTGGGAATCGAGTTCGGGTTTAGACCGGGAATCGAGTTCGGGTTTCGACCGGGAATCGAGACAGGGTTCGACCGGGAATCGTAGCGGGAATCTTTCGGGAATCAGAGCGGGAACTTAGCTGGAGTTGCAATGGGAATCGCGGCGGGATTGAAGGCGGGAATCCTGCGGGGGATTTGCGCAGGGATTCGAGACGGGACGCGAGGCGGGAAACGAGCGGGTTTTCGACTGGGATCGTGCGGGGGAAAGGAGCGGGATTCCAACCGGGAAGCGAGCGGGGTTTCTACCGGGAATGAGCGGGGGAGTCTGGCGAGACTCTAGTCGGGAAACGAGCGGGGGGAGTTTGGCGGGACTCCAACCGGGGCGAGTGGGGGAGTCTTGACGGGACTCCAACCGGGAACGAGCGTGGGTTGCGGGATTGTCAGGGAGGACGCTTGACAGCGTTCGCGGCGAGGCGTGATTCCTGGCGGGGCAGGCTGTGGACGAACAAGGGCAGGTCGAGAGGCACAGGATGTCGAAGGGGTTAGCTAGGGCACCGTGGCAGGACGAGCGCAAGGCAGGGTTCGTGACCGGGCAGGATTGCGGGACAGCAATCCTTGACCGCTGTCGTGTTGGCTTACTCAAGGCCAGACAGAGGTCGGCTTTGGACGCAGTGGATCAATCTCCTAACTGCACTTCATGACTGTGGACGCGAGGCCGGGATCTGGTATCCGGGCATAGTCGAGAACCTACGAGGTCTGGGATAGCTATGGCTATGGCTATGGCTGTGGCAGGCTATGGCTATGGCTGTGGCTATGGTGAGTGACTTCGGGACTATGGCGAGGTACGGGGTTCACTGGAGCGGGGGACAGAGCCTGACGGGAGCGGGGAGCGAGCGGGGGATCATCCTAGAGTCGGGGGAACGACGAGGCGGGCTAGGGATGGATCGAGACACGGGGACGAGGCGGGGGACTGACGAGGAGACGTGGGCGAGGACAAGCAGGGGCGAGGAGGTCGTAGCGGGGCGGAACTCTAGCAGGAGAATGCATGGCGAAGCAGAGGTTCTTCCGGGATCAGAGAGCGGGGGATCCTTTCGGGATCTAGCCAAGGTCGCGATTTCGGGTTTCAGTATACCGGGTTCTGTTCGGGATTGCCTTAGACATGTTGGGGTCCTGGGGGATCCCGACATTTAGACTCCAAGGGTGACCACTTTAACTCACATTATGATGCAGCTAACTCCGATGCGCCCAACAGAGCGCGCGCAAAGAAAGTTAGGAAAAAGGATACCAGAGGTGCACTTCCTTTCCGTACTCGCGTGCAGGGTGCAAAGGGTTCAAATAGTGCCATAAGTGGCACCGGATATCATAGTACGCTTGCAGGACAAAAAGCAGTCTTTCTGGTGAGGATACAGACATGATAGAGTCGCCCAATACGTCGAAGCAGAACGATAGGACAAAGCGACCTGTTAGGGCACTTCGCAACACAGATGGATCCACATTCTTCGGCGGAGAGGGCAGAAACCCTGAGGTCGCAGGGACAGAGGAGATCAACTTGTGAGTTTTAAGTCGTACTACTACTCAACCGTTGGCATCATAGTACGAAAGATCAATTTCAAACAAATTCAAGTTGATAGTAAGTGTGAAGCTTGATTTAGACTCAGCTACTTGAAGCTTATCCGACATCGTACTACAGATTAGTATTACTACTACTAACTTGAGCCTGAGTGCGCCTGGTGACACCGTGCCAGTGACCGGCTTGACCGGCGCGCGGCGGTGCCACACTCAGGTTGGCACTTAACTGTGACCCCGAGATGCCACCCGGGTTGGCAAGTTGCAGCTTCTTCACTTATAATGCTCACATTCTTATCTTTATTACAAGTTGTGAGCCTGGCTGACACAAGGAAAAACTAGGCTCCCCGTCTCGGCGCAAGACGATGCGAACTTTAGTCCTTGGGAGGATGAAGGAGTGACAGTAACCCTCACGAGTTTCCAAGGTGTAAAGAATAGCTCAGCTAGCGAACGACAGACGGCACATCTCGTTGACTCCGACACTGATATTGTGAGTTGGATGGAGCATTAATTAGACTGGCAGAGGAAATCTTAATATTTTGATTGTGCGTTTAATTAGGACGTGAGTAGACTGACAATACCGACCCAAGCCAATGTAAGTGCCGCTTATACTTCAAAGAAATCGTTTGATTCACAATAACTATACGTTGGTGGAGTCTCATGCACAACGATGGCTATCTAACAATTTTTCTGTATCGTAACAGGATGGAGCTAGCAGCAAATTGAAGAAAAGGAAGCTATCCCGCGACACTCTCTCCGAGTTGCAGGCTCATATAACACTGGTAAGCGGCTTCATAATCTCCTGTTTCGTTCAAGCTACTTATTTTTCTTTCTTTATGCACTGGAGAAGAAGAATATCAAGGGACAATCGGGCATTCAGGTGAGTTCTACACAACAAAGCATGGACTTGGTGCCATACTTTGTTGTGGCCTCCGGCGTCGAATATACTTCCTTCATTACTTACCAAATTGTACTCTGAATAGGGCGCGAGCATGACGAACATCGTCAACTCCCAACTCGATGTATTGGTAAGTTTATTCTGCTTTTAATCCTCACCCGTATACTCATCTATTTTCCCGTCAGGACGGTATTTCTGTTGAGGGTCATAGGGGGCAGTCTCCAGCGTCGCATCTACAGATACAGGTATGTGTAGGCATCGACACTCATTAGGATTACTTTTGGTGCCCCTTTCTTTGGCAAGTATCTGGATGTCCACTAAACCTTGTTTATGTGTAGGACAGCATGATTGTGAATAATAAGAAGAGGAAGTCGCCGCCTGACTCAAACTCACATATCGATGTGGTAATTCGTACTCTTCCACCCAATTTCAAAAGCACTTCCTTACTATCTAAAACAGGCTAGCATGAACGTGTATATGAAGAAGCCTCCATCCCAGGCTGCCTCAACAGTTAGTGTCAATCACATCTAATTTCCATTTCATATTGTTTTCTGATCAAGCGACAAGGACTTAAATACTGCTAAGGAGAGTGAACCGCAAGACAGTCATTCTCAGGCTGATATACTGGTATTTAATTCTCTTCGAGCTTCCCTTGGTAAGAACTCCTCTAATTGCTACAGATGAAATCTACTACCTCTGTTCGCAATCTGAAGAGGTCACTGGCGGTTCATGCACATCATATTGCAAGTGTGAGCTAATTGTCGAGATCCCAGGCCCCTTTTCTCATTTCCCGCACTTTCCCGCCAAGGATCCCGACATGAGCAGACAATCCCGCGGGGAGAATCCCGCCATTGGATTCCCCGCGCGAAACCCCTTTCCCAACTCGCACGATCCCCCGCAAGATCCCCCGCTCACGTGACCTATCCCGCACCACCGTCCCGACCACCATGCACGCATACACACATTCATTTACGACGACCCGCCATGGCACACGTACATTCACTTATCAACATACGCTCATTAATCCGTTAGTACCTCAAGGTGACGACCTGCAACAGTCTGGCATACCTAGTCTGGCTAGTCACGGCCCCGGACCGGACGCTGACGTCCACGGACAGGCCGTAGCCATCTGGAGAGACGGGATAGACATGCCTAGCAGTGCGGTCGTAGCATGTATCGTTTGTAGTAGATAGGTGCGCATTGCGCAAGGACACTTAGCGTAGATTAACTATACAGTCTTTACGAAGTAGATAAATAGCTGTAGGCATCGTAAGGAGCACCCCACTTTTGACCTCTTGTGGAGTGCTTCCTTAGGTGCGATCTCTCTCTTTTCTCCTGTGTAGTTAGTTGCGCAATACTTACTTGTGGAGTGCTTCCTTAGGGATCCGCTTACTTGACGTTCAAAGCAGTGAAGAGTCCTAGCTGGCCTTGAGAATCCCGCGACGCGCCTGGATAGAATCCCGCGCGTTTCCCGCCCGAATTCCCACGCTCGTTCCCAGTCGCGAATCCAGATTCCCGAACGCGGGTTCTTGTCGCGAATTCCAGTTTCCCGAAACTGTTTCCCGCTACAATTCCCGACGGTCGTAACACTAATTGCTGCAATTGATTTGGTACTTATTCTCGGTTCTTCTGACAGGCAAGTGGTCGTGAGGCGTCGCCAACACCACAAGCACAATCACCTGCGATGACGACAGTATCCTTCAGTCCCAAACCCGAAGTGCTCGCAACCAAGGCTCATCTTGGTCATCGCAAAGTCTCTCGGACTACTAGCTCTGTGCGTTGATCCATTCATGTTTGTGACATGCATCCACTAACTTGCTTACATGCAGACATCTGTAGGACTTGAGGATAAGGATAGAAATAGTAAAGGAAGGGAGGGATCCCGCGCTCTCGGCAAAAAAAGGGCAACGAATCAGTGTCTTCCTCCCGGAACTCAGGCTGGCTGGACTCATATTCTTCTGCCTTCGCTGTATCGCGCAGTCGGAAAGTCCACAACTCCATGGCAAAACCCAGACAATAAGTCCATCGGAACACTGTGGGGGAAAGTATTTGATTCTGTCAAACTTAGTTACGACACACAATTGGCCGACATCTGTTCTTTAGTTGAGTCATCCCTATTTGTCTTACATCGGCCATACTGAATGAGGTATGATCTATTCTGTAGGCAGCCCAGAGATGCTCTGATAGTTGGCGGAAGAAATTGTTTGAGAAAGCCGAGCAGTCAATTTCGAGTTTCGTCGGCAACGAGCGTTCTAAGTCAGTGGAGACCGAAGAAATTGTGAAGATGTTGCAGACGATGGTCGACAAGAAGAAAGCTGAACCATTCCTCTGGGAACGCTGGCATAGTATGGAAAGGGTGTGTGAGATTTCACTCAATGTCACCCTTCGAGTCCGTGCATTGACTATGAATGTACACAGAAGCAAGGATTGTTCTGCTCTGACCTCGTAGTCTCAGTGTTGTCCGTGCACATTGTCTTGGCCCTGGGTCGGCATAAAGTATTGGACAAGAACACAATAGGAAAGCCTATAGGTGCCCTCGCCCTTGCGGCAACAGCGGTATCTATCTACTTCAGTACTTGCAGTGGCTTTATTCACTGAATCTCTCATGGACAGGTCAAAGTTGCAATCGATAAGCAGGTAGCCCGGTTGCAAAATATCAAAGAAGAGCTTGGTGGTGCTGAGTGGTACTTCACTAGTGCTCTGTGGCAGCCTCATACGGACGACTATGTCAACTTATTGTCAAATTCCTCGTTTTTCACTGAATCAAACTGGGAGAAGGTTCGGTCCCGCATAGAAGCTTACAACTCCGTTGAAGATGTCAATGCGGGAAGGAACGCCGAACTTGTTGGATCGGGTGTCACTGGCAGGGATTTCTCCCTATATATCGACGTTGGAGACGCGGATGCGAGCGGCGAGTATACACATGGTGAGGGCGCTAATAGAAGTGGTAAGTGCAAGGAGAGAAACGAAGACAAGGATAATGACGGCGAAGAAGTTGAGGATTTCAAGGAGAGGGAGGACGACATGGAGGACGAGGGTGTGTCTGGCGAGGGAGACGAGGACAAGGATCAGGATGAGGACAATGACAATGATGAGGACAAGGATCAGGATCAGGATAAGAACAAGGATGCGGACGAGGTTCTTAGCGTGGGTGATGGATTCAGTGGAGGCTCTGAGGGCGAGGCGAATGACGCAGACAGAAAGGGCGGGGAAGGCGAAGGCGATCGCGAGGACGACGAGGGTTCATTATGGGATTTGGCTACGGACGGCACAGACTTTTAAGAGCAGGTCGATCACTGGTGAGCTTTGGCTTTAACCATCCCGCCACTGTATTCAAACACTTACTATCATCAACTTGCAGTGGCCTTCGTTCTCTGAGTATGCCGAGGAACAGGCAGAAGTGGCAAAATACGATCTGGATCAGGATGCCGTGGTGTAGTTACTGAGGGACACTGAGGCACTGATTTCTACTTATTTGTCTTAAATTACTTGTGGAATGAACCAATACTGGAACCTCTTAGTACGCACTTACACGCTTGGGTACTGCAAACCTACAGACGAAAAAGTCTACTTATATGATTAAATGCTGAATTACTTATGGAATGAACTACTTGAACATCTTACACACTTTTACTCTTGAGCACTGCAATTAAACTGCCAGAATAAATTCTTCTGATATGCTTGAATGCTGGAGACTGAGGCACTGAGAGCACTGATTTCAGTTGACGGCACTGAATTCAGTAAGCCCCTTCCTGAATAATGAAACCACATGCCTGAAATCAGTAAATCAGTAGAATTTTACTTCCCAGGGCTTCAGAGGACTTAAGGCCGGTTAAGTAGCCGTAAGCAAAAAAGAAGATTCCCTGATGTCCCATTTCGCTTACTTCTGGGGCGGCTTCTCAGAAATTTGTCTGCCCAATTTTACATTCCAGGTTCGCTCCAACTTTTATACCTCCTCATCAACAAAAGTTAGGTCCTCACGCGTTTGAAGCGTTCTACCCTCCGTTCGGGTAGCCTGAGAAACAGATGGCAGGACTGACTGAAAGTTAAACAAAGCATGCTTAAGTCGTTTAGCCGGAAGGTACAGTGGTAACTCACATCCATTGGCCGAGTCCGTCAGAACGTTCCCTCGTGACGACGCCGCAAAAAGAACAAGCACCAATAGAAGCCCGATGTTGTAATGCATAGCTTTGGTATATTCCACGCTCAGGAGTTCCCGGGACAATCAAGACACGATTTGAATAGCGATAATCGGAGTGCCTGGGAAGCACGCACATCTCAGTTGAGCGCGAGTACCATTGATCCAGTTAAAGGCAGCATATAGAGTGGGAGATAGAGCAGCCCACATAGACAAGATAATCCTCTGTGCTTCTTCCAAGATACCTGCCAGTCAACAGAAACAGTAATCAACGGCACTTCAGTGACACAAGATGGTTGAGCTCAAATATAGCGGACTTCAGGAGATTGAGCAGGTGAGAATGGTCCTTGTCCTTTTGACGACTGAAGTAGTGTATCGTTTCTTGCAGTTGGACTCGAACGAGTCGAGTTTGACTTAGAGTACGCGAGGACGCATTTGAAGAGTGCAGAAATTGTAATTGGAAATTAGATGGTGGTGGCTAGAGGTCAAGAGATGTCGGGCATGAATGGCTTTGCTGTGCGGCCAACATTCCTCCTGTCATTCATCAGCGCTTATTTTTGGACATTGGCCACTGACACCCACGGAATTTCTTCTATCTGACAATCAATCCAGGATCTGCGCGTATTGATAACCTTTTAATATCTAGCACCATGCCATGCTCTGGAAGACGTTTCGAGCAGGAACATGTCGACCACTCGAATACCGAAAACAGCAGCTGTACCAGCTTGCACGAATGGCACAGGAGAACGCGAATGCCTTCGCTGAGGCTATCAGCAAGGACAACAAACCAAAAACAGAAGCATTGGCCTTTGAGATCGGTGGTGTTGTCGAGAGGGCGTTGGGAAGCGCAGAACGTTTGGAAGAATGGTCGAAGCCAGAGAAAGTTGACGTCGTGGACTGGCAGAAACCTTGGAATCCTACATTGTACAAATCTCCAAAAGGACCTGTGTTGGTCATTGCGTGAGTACTTAAACTAGGACCTTGACGCCCTCTAACATATATACAACTCTGACAGGCCTTGGAACTATCCTATGATCCTTTCTTTGCAACCTTTAATCGGCGCGATAGCCGCTGGATGCCCTGCTGCCGTGAAGCCATCTGAATTGGCGCCAAACTACTCGAAGCTCTTGGCAGAACTACTTCCGAAATATCTCGACCCGGTAGCATATGCTGTTGTCAATGGTGCCGTGGCTGAGACCACAAAGGTTTTGGAGCTTAAGTGGGCACATAGTAAGTGCCAGTGAAATCTGCCTTGACGTGTCAAATGGCTAATATCTGCGCAGTCTTTTACACTGGCAATGGTCGTGTTGGGAGGATCATCGCCGCAGCCGCTGCAAAACACCTTACACCTGTTTCCCTGGAGCTGGGCGGAAAATCCCCTGTGATCATCGATCCTGAATATGATATTAACCTTGCCGCGAAGCGCATTCTCTTCGGAAAGGCATGCAATGCGGGACAGGCGGGTGCCTTTTTTTTATTCGCTTCCGGATTCATATGAACGCTTAGAATGTGGGGCTGTACTTACCTTTGATAACGTAGACGTGCGTTGCACCAGACTTTGTCCTCGTTCCCAGGGAAAAGCAGACCGAGCTTGTCGAAGCGTTCAAGAAGCACATCGCTGATTGGTATCCCGAAGGTCCGCTTGCGTCGACGTCATTTGGCCGTATCGTCAACAAGAGTCACTTTGACCGCCTGACGGACCTACTTGCACGCACGAATGGAAATGTAGAGACAGGTGGCAAAGCGGACGTGGAATCGCTCAAACTTGAATTGACCGTAGTCTCGAATGTGAAAGGCGATGATGCCCTTATGCAAGAGTATGTGGGATCTTAGATGTTTCTGATGCCTTTCCGCCTAATCATGCCATAGCGAGCTTTTCGGACCAATCATCCCAATCGTTCCAGTTGCTGATATTGATGAGGCCACGGATTTCGTAAACTCGCAGTACGTCCTTTACGTTGTTCACACAGAGCTATCTCATTCAACTGCAATCTGCAGTGATAATCCTCTCGCGTTCTATGTTTTTACGGATCGACCTGAAATCAAGCAAAAGCGTATGACTTTTCCCTTCGGACTTCTTACATGCCGTACTGACCGCACTCCGCAGTCATCGATGAGACACTTAGTGGATCCATCATATTTAACGATACGTTTCAACAGTTGGCAGGTGAGGTCACCAATTGAGTCTGGTCTGATGGAGTTATTTTTCACGCCCTTCGCCTTAGTGAATGAACTTCCTTTCTCTGGTGTCGGCGAGGCCGGGTGTGAGTGAACCTTTGTATCCTACTCCAAATTGTTTGATCTGATGAATATTTTCTGCAGATGGTTACCAGATCATGAAGTACGGGTATGAAGGCTTCACGCACATACGCAGCTCTATGGACGTACCCAGGGAGTAAGCACTATACGTTAGTTTCTCTTTCGTTGATCATCTTCTGATGTGCGTTTTCACGTTAGCGCCGAACCCCACTTATCGGTCCGATACGCGCCTTACACAGAAGAAAAGCACAAACTCCTCTCCGCTGCGGTGTACCAGCCTATACCTAGCAAGGCCAGCGGACGCGCCTTGTTATAATCATCTCTCCCTATGCGTCCACGGTGTTTTGTAATATTGCTTTTGGTGGCAGAAGTCATCTGTGCACGATTTCTGTAGCTTTTAAGGGAAGTTATGTGTATCTATGAATGTGTTTGATATTATCGTAACAAACTGTATACTTTCGCGGCCAACAAGAAGTTTCGCGGCACACAGCGCTCAATCACCGCTACCACTGATTGGACGAGTCAAAGTCAACATTCCATCGCGTACGGTCCCGACACCCGAACAATCCAGCAACATCTCCCCATTCTTGCGAGCTCCAACATTCTAATCTTCGTGGAAGCTCATGAATTTTTTCTTGGGGACTCTATCTCTCTCGCTACAAGTGCTTTGAGTATTTCACATCTGGCAAAACACAGAGCGCTTGCGAATGGCTGTTATACGACTCGATTATTCTCAAGCGACGCTTCGGTGAATCGCCTGCGCGGCTGCCTGTGTCCTTTAACAACAAAACACGAATTGCAGCTCTTCGCTCAAGGTACACATTCATTTGTACTAATGTCAAATTCGTGGCTAATTTATTTTTATTTAGATGCTTCTCTCGATTTTCGCTCTCTGGGTTGCCTCATCGCTCTTTTTTAGCTTGTAACGAGGCGGTGCTTCGGAAGCGGGATTGATCGATCAAGACGTCCCTTACCCTATTCTAATTCTTTTGTGGCCGACCTTCGATATTGCATACTAAGCGACGGATCCAAGCCTAAGCACACTCGGATAATAATGCCCGTTTGTCTTTTGGGCTTCGTATAGGGAGCCGTTTCTCCAAGGACTCGCTGGTTTGATACTTCGATTACCTGAAGCTGCGCGGCGACAAGAGCTTTGAGAGCATGTCACAGTTGTCATTGAGGCTGCATAGCTAGTATGGGGCCATGGGCGAAGCAAATCATTAAATATCCGTTACATCCGCTGAAAAAACACCGTTTCTCACCCCGCTCGGCTGCAGGAGTAAATGCGCAATGAAGCCGAAAATTTGGCGTACAAGATGTCCGTCAGGGCTCTCTTTTCTTCTTCTTCGGCCGGCTAACTAATAGAGTTCCCATACGTGAAAAATGGAAGCAACAAAAGCGGTGGTATCTCGAAGCAAGGGACGCGTTAATATTGCACTATGGCCACAATAAATACATGGATGTGCATGAGCTCAGCAAGTTTGCGATACCTCAGGCTCTGTGTGGACTCCAGCCATGGCATCATACGTCTCCCCTATCTCTATTTCGTGAGCGATGAATCTTGTCCGGAGCGGACTCGTACTGACGTATTCGACTTCGCAGGCATGGTCCGGCTCTGGTAGGCTTTACATTTTCGAGCCTTTCTACCAAACGCAGTCACTGACAACATGCGCACAGGCAGGCGTCTTCTTCAATGTCATGCTGTTTGGGGTGATCATAAGTCAGGTACGTATTTTCGAACATTGTAAAGAGCTGCGCGTGCTGATACTTTAGTGTTAAGGCATGGGATTACTACCTCAAGTACAAGAAGTGCGTTTACGACTATAGCGTACGATATTTCATTATTGACTCTAATTACAGGGATCCGTTGTGGATCAAGATCTATGTATGCTGCATCGACCATAAATGGTTCAGTTTTATGTCTCTTGCTGACCACAGTTTTGCTAGGTCTCCGTCTTAATACTCGCGGACTTCTTGAACAGTCTCTTCGTTACTTGGTGGATTTTTGACCTGGTCATTATGAACTTCGGTATGGCCTGTCACTCGCCATGACTTTGTATCTAATTCGTATCGTTTAGGCAATCTTTTACCATTTGCTTTTGCTAACTGGCGTAAGTGGCTTTATTCTAATCGCGTTTGATGTGACCCCGCTGACTATGTCTTCAGAGCTTGCTTCCGATCCGGCTATGGGAGGCATCATTGCCGTTTACTGTCAGTCGTTCTACGCGTGGCGGCTCTATGTGCTCACCGGCAACAAGTTGGTTTCTGGTTCGATTCTTTTCCTCGGTTTTTGCGTATTGAGTACGTCTTCTTCTCGACTTCGCTCAATTCTATGACTTACGCATTATTGTCTCTAAGCCGGCGGTGTGGGGGCTGCTATAGGTATTGAAGTACATCGTCGCTATTTTCTACTGTAGGCTAATGAGCAACGATAGCGCTCCATTTCAAGCCCAGTTTGGCTGATTTCCAAACCTTGGCCCCTCTCGTATATGTTTGGCTAGTCCCTGCTGTGCTTTCGGTGAGTAACTCGCTACGGTGTTGCATTAGTGATGATGGAATTGATCTTGCATGCGCACATAGGACATCATCATTACTGCCGCTATGACACATTTCTTGGTATATTGGTTCCCTCCTCACCAAAGCAATATCATCTGATGTCTAAATAGCGCAAACGTCGGACAGGGTTCTCTAAGACAGAAGACGTGCTAAAGAAGATCGTCAGAAGTATGTTTATCCCCACCGCTCGTGTCACGATAGCTAATTTGATTTTCAGTGACTGTACAAAGCTGTTTGCTTACGACGCTCTGTACGTACTGCGTTCGTGAAGTTATGCTCCTCATTTACGTTTCTCAACAGTTTCCATTGCCGATTTGGCTTCTTACTTGGCGACTGTAAGCTCTCCTCGATTTGATATCACTTAGGCTGAGAATTGATGGTTCTTTCTGCCGTAGCCCGAGCCGTATCATATCGCGATCTCGATGTTCATTCCTAAGTTGTACACGAACTCCGTGTTATCCTCATTGAACTCTCGCCCAAGAAAAGGCAACACCAATCAATGGGAGACTCAGGCTGACAACGAAACTCATTCGTTGTCAAATGCTGAAAGTCAACAGACTGGAACTAGGCATTTGAACATGCAAATCATGTCGGCGAAGGATAATGCCAGAAATCAGGCACGTTCTCGAGCGGTAGGGCAGTCAGGTGGAACGGCGGTTAGTGTTTTAGTTTTAGTTGATGTATCGAATACTAATTGTATCGGGTTTCGCAGGTATTTGTTGATGTCGAGACACATGTTGCCGATGACTCGAAACACGTTCACTTGACTGAGGACGAGGATAGCATCACAGCGATGGATAGGAAGTAATAGAGAAGAGACTCGGTAGTGTCTACCGAAGAGGTTTTGATCGGGGGTATTTCTTTCTTATCACTATTTGCATAGAAACGGTTCGATTACACTCATTTAGACGTGCCAGCGTTACTAGACTTTGTACACAAACCTGTTGGAGCACCATATTTTCCTTTCAAATGTGTTATGTGGTATATAGACTGCATCATTGCGTTGAGGCTTTGACAAGAGACCGTGACGTTCAAACATACATGAGCGAACTAGGGGAGTTGAGAGTCGGAGTACTGTTATCGATGGCCTTTGTATACATGTAAAATTTAACGGCGTTGCCATTCACGGTCATTCGCTGATTTTCTCAGAATTTTAACCGTGAGGGATCTTCGGAGAACTAGAGGCGGTTGCTGCTACATATATCGACGGGGACTATATACTCCGACAACACCGATGCATATGACAAGTTTACACCCCCTGGGCCTCAAAAAGTCGCGTAGCCTGCTATTTGATTCTAGGTATCTTAAACTTTCATGCATGGCACAAGTCACCACCACACGTAAATACTCATGCATGCCCGCGAACTTGAAAGAAAACGGAGCGCATTTGTGCTTTGCAAGTGTAGTTTCAAATCAAAAACCAATGACACATTTCAATAGCCGAGCACACAGTTTTTTTGGTGGATTCCTACGGAAAGGTCTGTAGTAATTCAGCTTGAATGTGAAGAGTCTCGGCTATTTTATTGAAGTACCATGAATTGGGCTCGTGTAAATACCCTAGGCCAGGAAGCCGAGCCGATGGCAGGATAAAAGTCGACGAGGACGGAGATCATGATGGGATATTCTTCATCGTCGGATCCTCTCTGTCATCAAATTCTTGCATTCTTCGATCGAGATGGCGAGCAACGGATATGTCTTCAATAAAACCAAGGACAATGACTATGTCCGCAAGTGCTTCGGTCTAGAGGCTTTTGGGAGTGTTTGCGAGTGAGTAGTGGATTCAGATAACTTTCCATCTCATCGCTCACAAGTTTAACAGGCAGCAGTGCGATGGAGCAACTCATGTAACAGTGACAGCGGAGGCATCCATTCCTTCCGCGTCGACGTGGGTCATGCTTGAACCGAAGGTCCAGGCAGCTTGGCTGAAGTTCCGCCATATGGTCCCTGGTATTGCCTGCACGACATTCAAGGATGCTGATGGCCAGCCCGCTTTCCGTTACACTGCCCCGAAGTCCTTGCAAGAGGCAGAGAAATGGGCCAAGGATTCCGTCGTATTCACAGACGGTGCAAAACCACTGTATGAGAGACATTGCGATCTAAAGGAAAAGCACTGGTGGAAGATGACGGAAAACCATCACAACGCAGAGGTACATGTTTCACCATCTCCAAATGGTGGTTGGATTATCAGGTACGCTACATTGCCTTGATGTATTGCTGGTCGAAGTATGAACATAACATCTCTGTTGCCCAGCTTGGTTGTTTCCCATAACAGCATAGACGGGAGGAGCGCCTTCTATATGCTCGATCTTCTCCTTGAGCTACTTGTCTCAGTCCTCGAAAACAAAGCTCGACCGGTTTCTGAGTTACAGTGGGGAGAAGAGGTGTCTCGTCTGGCTGCCCCAGGACCGTTCATCCCGGCGATCCTGAAGAATGGACAGCCACCTGAATTGCCCAGCATCTCGCCTCCAGCAGCACCGAAGGCTCCAGAGGACGGTAGTGAAGCACCACCAGCCATGGTCAGTGCCCTTTTCTGCACCCAAATTAAGCGATCACTCCGAGTCTGACCTCGTTTAATTAGGTGCCCTGGATGGTTGCTCCCTATAAAGTGGGTGACAATGAAGGTGATATCGGGAAAGTCGTCAAGTTTTCTCGAGAGGCCACTGCGAAACTCCATGCAGTTTCAAAGAAGCATGGTCGGACGATTACGCAGGTCATGACCACCTTAGTTGCCGTTGTCCTATCCGAAGCGTTGCTGAGGATCGCTGGTAGGCAAGGACGTGAACGTTTCGAGGCAGTGGCTACTGGCTTCAAGTCTTCGACTGTCTTCCCTCTCGGATGGAATTTTGTCAACCACGTATGATACTAGGTCCTTAGCGTTGGGTTGCTATTCTGACTCTTTTTTTCCGACAGCGCCCTAAGCTCTCGGATGGCTATGAATCTTTCAAATCAGGAAAACCGGCTCCTTTATTCACAACCGACGGTGTCCCTCTTTTCTTGGGTATGGACGCAGTCCGTAAGATTGTGAAGATCGACGAAGCTAAGAGTACGGCATCACACGATGTAAACCTGGATTTCTTCTGGGATTCGTTGGTTCGCGAGGTGGCAGACGGGTGGAATGCAACTGATGTAAGAATCATCACCACAATGACTCGTTATCACCACTGATATAGAAGGCATGAAGAAATCCTTGGATGCGTACCTCACCCGCGAGACAGCGATGAATCAACTTTCGAGCGCGTTCAGCCCTGCGATCCTCCAAGCCGTAACACCTATTATCTCGTCCATCGGAGACCTTGAACGCCTCGGGCTCCTCAACGCGTACCTCCCCTCTGCGAAGAACCCGACATTGACGGTCAATGACCTTGTCTTCGCAATACGTGTCAAGCTGCCAATCATCATCGCTCTGATTTATCAGTATAATGGCGAACTGTCTTTGCATCTGCATACGTCTGCAGAGTTCTCGGACGAAGAGGATGTCAAGCTCCTAAGTGGACTGTTCGAGCAATGGGTCGCAGAGATATCTGTTTAAAATGATAGATTAGTTAATAGTCATAGCAACATCCTAGAATATACCAATGATTTCTGACATTCTCAACTGTGCGATTTGATTGGCGGAGTTGGTGCCAGTGTGGATGTGTATTCTTTGCAGTCGAATGACGATGGGCGAAGATAGCCACCCATCTATCTTATATCTAGCGTTTTCACAGTAACGGCAATCAACATTACTGCATGGGCTTAGGTATGAGTCGTAATCGACTCGACTCGAACTTGTGGCTTTCAGACCAAGTTTCAGCTAAGAATGACACGACCACTGAGCCTGCCAGTGCCCTTAAGTGGTCACATGAATGACCCTCAGGCGCGGCGCGCTTATGTAGAAAACATTAGTACATACTATTACAGCACTTCCTCCTCTTTTCTCGCTATCTCCATATCCTTTAGTTTGGGTTGAAGGCTTTGGAGTCTTTTTTGAGATCTTTTAGGACTCAATGTCCGCCAGAGCTCCCGTTGAATAACACACCTAGCCGACGTTATGTATTTACAAGATTCCAATTGTGATGTGATGTGAAGGTCAGGATTCTCAAGTTCAAGTTCTTCCCCAATTTGATCCTGCCCTAACTTCAAGTTGAAGCGACTTGAGAGTGACTTGAAAAACGCAACATCAACAAACAACTCTGTACGTTCACCATGAGCTCGGAATCGGAATCGGACTGGGAGCCCGAGCCTACTTTAAACTTGAAGATGTGAGTCTCAAATTTACATTTCCAGGTCATCAACTCTAAAATCCTATGATCTGTAACAGCGTAAATGTGGACAAAAAGGAAGTTACATATCTCGGAGACTTATTTCACGAAGGTGAATCTGCAACCTTCTTCGGAGATTTCTGTTTGTCGGTTTTCAGAAAGTCGGAATGGAAATCATTGGGTCAGCTTATGGAGAAGGAAAGGTAAGCTCAGAAGGTCTCATGTGACAGTTTCTCTTGAATGAACTCCACGCAGAATAAATTATCGCAAAGTCGGTGTACCTCGCGGTCTCGGGCAGCTTGAAATCCCCGAGGAGCTTATATGCATGATTTTCGAGCAAATCAACGATGTGCGAACCGCGTTCCGGCTTGGAGTCGCCAATACACGACTCATGATCATAGGCGAGCGGCGCATCAAACAACTCATAGGCATAAACTGGACTGGTGACCGGCTCATCTGCGTCGAGGATGGTGGTGGCGACATTAACCTCCCTGAAGGATTGGACAAGGGCGACGTTTTCGGGGACTTCGTATCTTATGCGGAGCCAGAAGATCTTCGAGTAGACCTGCAAAGAGGCCTCGAATCGGATACACCCGAATCTCGCATCGCATATGGCTTGGTCCTACCGGTGTCCACAGAACCTGAAGTCATTTGGAATATCACAAAGCACGTTTACGTCCGAGTCGATGCCATGCCGGAAGATCTTGCCAGTGAAAATGAGGATGACCTCATTACGGGGTGGATCCTGCTTGTGCATATCATCTGGACCAATTCAGACGTGGTTGATCGGGGCGGCTGGGCGGGAGATAGGTTTGAGCTGACAGGAAAAGACGTGCTGGAAAGGCGCCTAGAGGAAGACGGCCGTGAATGGACAGACGTCAGCGAAGAAGCTTTCCAGTTCTTAAGAAATTCAGAACAGATTTGTTTGATACTAGGACTGCATTAATTGTCCTCTACTATACTGGGTATCACATACTTAATAGTGTGTGCGTACCAAAATCGAGAACAGAAGCAAAAACTCGAAGCCACGGCTACATACTAGTAGGAGATCGACGCGTTTACTTCACGTGATTAGCACTCCGCGACGGCTTCAAGTTGCTATGATTTGTACTCGAACTCGAATCTTCCTCTTTTTCTTCTTCTTCTATTCGCATAGAGATTCAGTTATGTCTTTTGCAAGCCTCCTTTCACTTCCTTTGGAAATCCAGGACGCGATAGCGTCTCGCATCCCAAAGGCATTCGACTTGTTAAATTTCGGCTTGACATGCAAATCGATCTTCACAATCGTAGCTTCCAGACACCTCAATTACCGGCAGATTGGCCCTATCGACATGACGAGAAGTCAAGACTCAGAGCCCTGGCGCGATCTTATTGCGCATCCAGATAGAACTGCTAACGTCAACAGTCTCGACATCAAGTTCAAACGAATCTCTCTGGAAGCAACGACAGCGATCAACCTCATGCAGAACCTTAGCGAGGCCACTCTAGTAGATATCTCTGACGAAACAAGCGTGCCCACTAGAGAAGCCCAAGCTGCAGTCTGGGAATCACTCTCGCGCAAAGCATGTCTCAAATCTCTCCGTGTCATTTTGCTTCCGGGATGCAATATCCTGTTTGCTTCCGGGATAACAAAGGTGCATAATACTCAACCCATGCCTTTTTCGCTTACAAAAAACAATCAGATTACGAGCCTCACGAATCTCGAAATATCTACTTATTGTAGACGAAGAAACGGAGAAACGCAAGAGAGACTCAATTCACTGCTTTTTGAATGGGTACAGAATAATCCCTTCCTTGAGGTAACTTTTACAGCTTGCTTACATGCTTGAGCTTACTCATCCCAAAGAGGCTATCCATACGTCTACCGCCGAACTACAGGCTGAATGCTTGGACTCTTCCGCCCACATCACTACCTCAACTTCGCTCCTTGAGTCTGGAGATGAGACTTGCCAGCGGAACGGATCCTCGTAGTATCGAGGACTTCTTTCATTTCCATTCGAATCTTGTCGAACTGCCCTACGATTTGACTGGATTGCAGAATTCTAATGTATATTCCTTAGGACGGGTTACACTGCCGTACCTTGAGAAGCTTACGGGAAGTGCTGCTCAATGGAGAATCTGAGATTCTCGGGAGAATAGAAACGGAAACTACGCTGGTAAGTGCTCTTTCACCAGGCTCAGGCTTTAGATGAGGAATTCGTCAACGCAAGCTAAACGAACAGTCTTCCGAGTTGGTGGACAAGTCTCGCGGCCTTTCGGGTATACTGGCTTTCGAAGCACTGAGAGCAAGAAAATCTGATGCCATTTGTTCCAGATTGACTTTTCTCGTGGATTTATTAGCGTACCCTATTGGCCCCATGCCTGAGAGGGGAAAGGCCACCAGAATACTTTGGTCTGTTTTTCTAATCGTCCTTGTAAACATAGTATCCAATCTCTTAACCTTTTGAAATTCAGACATGAATGTTCGGGGATCCATAGTAACTTATCACTTACATTCAAATTCTCTAATTGCCCTCCCGACCATTGCACTCAGACTCCCTTGCATGATGCCCTCAGTAACTCTGGTGAGTCTGGTCTCCATGACTTCATAACCTTAATGTTACCCTTTCTCAATAATACTTATAATAATTACTTCGCTTCCAGACCGTGGCACCATGCAAGCCCCAGAACTCTCGGATGATTCAAGTTATCAAGGCCTAGAGACAAAGTTTCCTCTAAGAAATAACTCTGTTAAAGTGTCCAATGATGAACGCAGTTCACTACTAAAGTCCATACTGTAGTTACATGATTTCAAACGCATACATGATTTAGGAAACAGATGTCACGTCCGGCGCTCCATCTAAATACTACTATCCCCCATCCGTGACAAGTGTCGACGCAGGCAAGGACTTCATCCAGCTGAGCCAAGTCCATGTGCCGTTCGTTGCACTTGACACTCATTGACTCCGGGTTAGCAGCGCTACGAGTACGCTTACCCACATCACCACCGAGCACATCATGATCATGATATGGGTCTCAGGTGCAAGCAAGTAGGGCGATGCAGAGCCTCCGCCGCAGAGGTCACAAACCGAAGACTTGGTGTGAGTGACCTCATCAGACTCGCCGTCGACCGCTAAAGTTGAGTTACTGGTCTTGAGGTCGGGAGTGTCTTTGGTGTCATCGATACTGCTAACTCTCGCTGCAAGCTCCTTGTACATTTCAAGCGCAATGGAGCGACCATTCTTATGCGCGACCCCACATTCTTCCTCCGTCATGAATAGTGTATCGATCTTCAAGAAGTCCTCCTTAAGAAGCGCCAGCGACTTTGTATAGCCACCAGTTGAGAAAATATGATTGACGAACTGGAATGCCTGCTCCGAGAAGGGCAACGTATTGAACATACAGCGAGGGTCATTCTTGTATTGTTGATACAATTCATCGTAGAGGGCAGCCGTATCCCAAATCTGGTTCGGGAACATCATGTTGACAAGGATGACACCCAGGGCCCAGATATCCGCAGCGCGCGCAGACGTGATGAAGGAGTCAGTAAAGGCCTCAGGAGGCGAGTAGTCATCTGTTCCCAAATCTTCGACAACTTGAAGTTCAGAGATGGCAGCCAGGCCGAATTCAGCTATTTGGAGCCTCTGATTGTTGCCAGAAGGTGTTGATGTCAGAAGAATATTCGCCGGTCGTAGATCGCGATGGAATAAACCAGCCTCGTGGAGGTCTTCGACACCATCGAGCAACTGGAGAAAAGCATGCTTGATGGCACTGTCGTTCAGTCGAAAGTTGGTCGTGTTGTTGACAGCATCGTGTAGATCTCCCCTATCACTGTAGCCGAGAATGAGGTAAATATACCCGCCTTCCTCCACCATGTCATACAGGGTAACAATACTGTCCTTCACAAACTTCGATGCACGTCTGTGAAGTACGTATTCCAGATGGTTCCTGGTCTTCTGCCTTAATGTCACATTGTCCAAACGTTTGATGGCAACCTTGCGAGGTTCCTTGCGACCTGAGTTCAAGTTCTGGTTGTTGTCACGAGCGAGGAAGACAGATCCGAAAGTACATGGGCCAAGGTACTTCTCCAATACATAGCGACCGGAGCCGACAGAAGCGGTGAGGTCAGGAGCTTGTTTGTCCTCGTTCATGTCTGATGAAGTCGGCGCCATGGTGAGAACTCAAGGATGTTCAAGTCTTGTTGATGTTTGTTAGTCGAGGGGAGGGGAGGGGGAAATGTCAGTGTTAGTTGGCCGAAGGACGTGGCAGCCGGAATTTAGTAGTCTCGAACCAGACCAGGCTAAGAATTTATCACATAGTCAGCCACTTCATAAGGAGTCAAATGACGGTTGAGGTTGGGCCTGAGACCTTCAAGTTCAAGAATCAAGCTGACTGCCAGGCGGAGCTACTAGTACCCGCGGGAATCAAGTGCTTTATTTAGTAGGTGGATTTGCCGGCTGTACTGTATCCGTATTCAGGTTGGGACTATCACTTTGCTTTACTTACTATTTGACCTACTATGTGCTTAACAACAAGCTCATCAAGGGCCTGCTACTTTGAGACTTTACGTAGGAAACGGGATCATGGCTGATGGAAATGCGAATTGCAAGATTGTGATGTATGTGATGAACCCAAGCTTCAGGTCTGGCTTTACTAACGGTTGTGCTGTTGGCAGTATAGAGCTGGACAAGTTGTGTCAAGTTATGGTTGTTCAGCAGAATCCGTGCTGCAAAGCGACAGGAAGACTGTCTCAGAGGCAAAGTCACTCAACCAATCGGAGTCTCCACTTTGAAGGTTAGAGATACGACAGGAAGACGTGTCTCGGGAGTCGTCTCTATTTTGAGGATAGAAACACTACAATGCTCCGGGAAGAAATGTCTCGGGAGAAAATGACATCCTCCATGAAGGATAGACTATGATTTGATGGTTTCAGGTCTTAATCTGGTTTCGAAGTGAGACTTCTTAGAGCCTTCAAGATGCGCAAACTAACTTATAAGTAGGTACCTGATCTGCGCAGATCTCTCCATCACTCTCTTTCACGCCAATCTTACATATTCACGCAACTTCGACTGGTCTCATCACAATACCACACCGACTTCACACACTTCATCAGCAATGGGAATTCTCTTCAGTGCTACATACGGCAATGGTCATTCTCAGGCTGCCAACGACGAGACTAACGACGTCAAGATCATCGAGAGCCAGCAGGAGCGAATCGAGTTCTTTAACATTATGCAAGAGCGCGCAGCGAATGACCGACGTGAGCGTGATCGTCGATACAATACTTCCAAGACTCAGAAGCGATGGATGTCCCTGATTCCGAAAGAGCACCCTCTGCTCGCCCTCTCGCGCGCGATAGAAGCCGAAGTTGGCGACAACAAGTAAGAGCAAAAAAAAAATGTGACCCATCGTCCTACGTCCTAAGTTGACCTTTTTCTAGGGATGTGGACACGTCAGAACTATTCTCCAGGCCCCTGATCAAGCAGAAGTGGGAGAATTGCGTGTAAGAACAAGAGATTGTGAGCTTTGTGTCTCAAATTGACTTTTCTTCTCCAGGACGAAGCAGACCCCCACCGTTGTGAGACAACCGCTTGTGCGCTTCGCGAGTCTGATGTAGAGTTGCACCCGTACTCGCAGACTCTGAAGATAAATAAAAATGCTTCCCTGTTTGTCCGGACGGAGAGCAATATACGATATTCTTCCTCAACATATTTTAGGCTTCACTGGTCAGGCATCTGTGTATACCAAAGCCTTCTTCAACGACAATCCACCAGAATTCGAGAGTGTCAGCGCATGAGATTTCCGTGACTTCGATGATTGACATGCAGAACTGTCTTCCCGTTGTCAGCAATCAATTCATTGTCATCTGCTAACTAGATAACGGGCCGAGCTTCGCCGGCAGATCCCTTCATCAGGGAAACTTCCTTTTGCTTACGGCGACTGACGCGTCCTGACGCGTCCTGATTTGGCTGGCACCTGTCTGAAGGGTCGCTACTTCGTCTGAAAATACACTGATTGCCTTATCTCACTGAAATAAGGAGTGTTTCAGGATGCAAGCCGTCTCTCAGTGCATCAGAATGCAAGTCAGGATTTCAGTGCTCAAGTGTAATACATCAGAGATTGCTAACGGCGGCTGGCGCGTCCTGGAGCTTCCTTAAATGGGTTGAAGCGTTGTCATGCCTGCCTGAAGTGTTGCCTGGCTGCCTGATGGCCTTAAAACGGCGTTTCAGGACAAAATCAGTGCGTAAGGAGGGAAGCTGTACATCAGGTGGCAAGTCAGACTCAAGTGAGATTTACTACTACTACCACTACTGTACTCAAGTGAACTTGAACCTCTGTTTTGAGATTTCAAGCTACCTTCATCTTCATGACATCTTGAAAGCGACAGCAAACACCATTGACAACCTCAGTCTACAATGATCATTCAACGAGAAGCAATTCAATAATAGATACAATCACGATGCTCCTGGCAACTTTTGAAGACAAGAGCATGCACTCAACAATTTACTCAACAAGATAACACCGTTAGCACTATTCAAACGGGCCTCAGCCTACTCAATATCGAGCATTGGGAAGTGATGGATTTCTGCATCCGGTAAGGCCAAGGCATCTTGATTCAAGACGGAAGCAACAGCAAACGTGCTGTGCGCGTCGATTGCCGCATCTAATAGAGCAGATGCAAGTGAGAAGATGATCAGCCTGAGTGACAACTTGAAAAGGATAACTTACAATGGACTTGAGCAGCCGACAGCTCAACTTCGGCCCAATTGCTCCTCGTGACCGTGGCATCCTTCTCAATGTTTGCCTGCAGGAGTCTGCCTGCCATCTCCTCCAGCTTTATAAACGGTTGCGGAAACTTGAACCAGAGACGGGGGTTCAGAAGCAGCTGGAGCCAAGTTAGCGTTCTTGGCCAGAAATCGGGGTAAACGAAGCGCGCCCAATCTGTCAAATCGACACAGGAGGTTACGGGAACACCAAATTTATTCCTGATGCGAGTTGCATCACCTGCCAATTAGTTCAGTTATGCCAAATAATGAGAGAAGAAATGGGACTCTCATACCAGCGATTCCTGCTGACACTTTCCATACAGCTTCATCACCTAATAATTGTGTCAATCTCGCGGGAAGTTCATTAAGTAGATGAGTCCGGAGGAGGAACACATGTTGCTGAACCGCGAGTTGGATGAGGTCCACGCGATATAGCTCTGGTGAGTTACTCGCCCATTCAATGTCGAGGGCAACGAAGCGTCGTTCCGGGGCATCCGGCAAGGAAGCATAGATGACGTCTACGGCATTCTCCATCGTCGCGGTGGTCAGACATACTTCAGGAACAAGAGGTCCGAGTGTATAACTGCGAAGTTGAAGAAGAGGCGTTGGCGGAACCCCCAGGTAGTCGAGGAGATGTTGCATCTGTTTGTGAAGCTGGCAAAAAGTCAGTGCAGTGATTTTGAGAGGAAATAGAAAGTAAGCACGAATTTTTGCATCCTAGATATCCTCCTTTGTGTCCAAGGAAGTCTTCGCGCGATGCGTACTCGAAGCACAGCATGGTCAATCAATAGGAGCATGTGTAGCCCCAACAGAATGTGATAAAAGTTCATGGCGAAGGGTTGAGTGGGTGGGTGGGTGGCGGGGAGGGGCGACACCCACTCCGAGTTCACATTTATACAAAGCTCTTGCACGCATTTTTCTGATGCCTTATTCTTCTGGGAAAAGAAGAGAGGAATCTATCAGTGCATTGTACTATGGCTCGGATAAACCTCAAGCTGAACTGACAGGAGATAAGAAGGATTTCTTCTAGATGACTCGATTATGAGGCTTCTTTTCATTTTATGCACAAACAAACAAGAAAGTGAGTCAGGTTAACTCCGAAGAAGTCAGGAAGACATAGCCCACTGCACAAGAAGCTGTTCCATCAGCTCTAGAAGGCAAAGCCACGAGTAAGCCGTCATACAATCAGTCATCCCTGGACACAACTCGAAACCGGAACCATGCCGATATGGGAAATGGGATCAATGCACCCCAATCCGCTTTGAAAGAAGTAGATTGAATGAAGGCACGTTTCTTGACCTTAGAGCTGGGGGGATTGCGCTGTCGGCCGATAATCGACTTATTCTGCATATTGAAACCGAGCGATCTCCGTTTCGGCGGCAATGGTGGTGGCACAGAGGTGTTTGTCGAGGAATAGGACATGACTACTTGAACGATATCTAAGATGAAGTAATACTTTTTCCCGTTTGATGCATTCGCAATTTGCGTCGTGAGCTGCTTTGCCAACGTCAGGTAGACTGTTTGACGCACCTCTCATCAATGAGCTCGAGCTCAAGGTTGCGGTACTCGAGGCATCGGACGCAAATACCGACACCGGAATTTCCGAAATCGATCCAGAGGATGGGGTGTGGTGGGGAGGCTGATCCCATCGAGCTCGCCTTCGCGTTTGGTGATCTCGGGCTTCTTGACGTCCGCGTACAGGAAGAAGTCGCAGAAGAGCGCTTGAGCCTGCCTAGGGCTTGCGCTTTTGAACTCGATCCAAACATCCATGCCACCGGGGCGCGAGAGCGCGGGGTCGAAACGCTCAAGATGGTTCGTCGCTGCGACGAGAAGAGGAAGCGGCCAACAGCAGCGGCGACACCATCAAGTGCATTAAGAAGGCCAGAAAGAGAGAGCGTGTTCACGTCGGATAGAGTGTCATATTTCTTGCTTTTCTTCTTCTTGCCAATTTCTTCATTGTCGTCATCATCGTCATCTTATCCTTGTTGTCGGACAACAAAGAGCTCTTCTTCTTACCACCAGGAACACAGGTTGAGGACCCGTCGCGCGAAGTTGAGCGAGTGAATGCAGCATCAAGGTCCTCGAGAAGGACAATACACGGGGCAGGCACACGGCCCATAAGCGACGACAACGCCACATCGTTCATCCAAAAGGCGGAACGTGAGATGGCGAGAATGTCGAGCATGAGCGCGCCAGCAAGGGCATGGATCAACGATGATCTGCCCAAGCCAGGGACACGATAGAGGAAATTGTCGCGACGAGAGCGGTTACCACGGTCAGCGCACCACTGATTCAGAAAGAGAGGTTAAACTTTCAGTCGATGTGTGGCACTTTATGTACATACCTTCTCTGATTGCAAGAAGTCCCTTGTGTCGGCAAGGAGCATCTCTTAAATCCCCGCCATGAGCCATGGAATCAGCGAAATAGATATGAATTTGATGGTCGTCTGGTGAGGCAAACTGGAAGCCTTTGAGCTCCTCATCTCCGAATGACTTGTCTCTGAAAGAAGACTTGCCCGGCAAGATGGTGCGCGCTGTCGTCTCGAACTCGTAAGCGTGCTGGCATTCTAAGCGCTTCAACAACCATAGCATCAGCCAGTCATGTAGTTGTGTTCATCGGGTCATGAGCTATTGTTGCAATAGCGGATAACTACTAGGGCTACTTACCAGTCCCCACAACAATGAAAGTGTCTCCGGAAGTCTCTAGTTTCCAACCTGACCATGGCTGTCAGTGGTGGTAGCGGACGACGGAGGGCCTGTGATGCCAGTGTCAGACCCCACGTGGGAAGTCATCATGTCGATGCTGGGTACTACTAGTAGCAGGAGTGCGATGGCAATGGTGGTGGTGCTGTCTGGCGGTGTTCCAGAATTGCACCATCTTGCGTGCGCTGTAAACGGTGTGAGCTAGGATTCTGTATCAAATGGTATGTAAATAACGTGAAGTAAAAGGATTGAGAAGGAGAATAAACTCACCAGCCTTGAACTCCTGTGCCATGCTCGTGCAGACCTCTGTCTCCCATTCCGCCCAGATCTGTTACGACATAATTTAGTACAAAGTGCAGGAGAGCAGCGCATGGAAGATGTCATATGTGAAGGAGACAGCGCCAAGGTTGAAGAAAATGACAAGCCTCAAGGTAGTGCAAGAGGATGAGATGAGAGAGTTTGTGCGCATGGTGGGGGAGTTGAGGAAGGGGCTCAGTCTGGGAAAAGGCGAGCGGCGATGTCCACGTCGGGCTCTTGCTGACTCGGAGTCGGGAAAACAATACTACCAAGTTGCGTGTCTGTCTTTGAATCAAGGTTGGTTGCAAAGCCCATTTGTTCCAGCTCCTCCGTCGTCTGCCAGAAGGCAATAGCATAAGTCAAGCCGTCCAGTTCCCTCTGACCTAGAACGTCCCGAGAATAACAACCGGGTCATTCCATTAAAATTATTATACCTAATAGTTGTCGAGCAGAGCAGTTGTAGTAGTAGCCGGACCGACCTTCGCCCCTCAGGCTTAGTTTACTAGTACTAGTAGTTTCCGACTTCAAGCTGACCTCCGAATCGGAAGAACTTCCGAGTCAGAGCCTGAGACCGAGTCGTGGGACTTCAAGTTCAGCTCAAAAGTTCAAGTTGCCGAACCCGTAACGATGTTCGGTCTTCAGGTTGGTAGACCCGGATTCGAGCCAGTCGTGAATTTATCGAGCAGTAATTAGAGCATCACTGGTGCCAGTGAGTCCAAGTCCGACTCGGAATAGTTAGTAAACAATTCATATCGTTTTTTATTTACATACAGTCATACAACAACTTGAATACCGATGCACAGAAAACACAAGTATAAGGTCGACGAAACACAGAACAGGAGACAAACATACAAAGACACAACTTGAATACTAGTGGTATGCACTGGTATGAGGTAATACTACGAAAAGAAAACAGTTAGAAATAGTATGAGTACAAGCCTGAGTCCTCACTGGCAGGCTACTTCGTCTGACTCCGAGTCTGCGGTTTAAGTGAATTAAAAGGTTCCAATGCTGCTCGTTCCCGCTCAACCTTGTGGTGCTCCTCATTAAACCACGCTTCCCATGTCCTCGAGCCCTTGTTAGCCCTAGTTACCTTAATCTGTGGATGATATTCCGCAAGTTCCGACATCACTGCATCATCCTTTTGTGATTCGAATCCGAAATGAATATCACCGTAACCGGAGGTGCGCATCTCCGACAATTGTTGCCAAATAGGGACTCCGTAAGTGAACCCATCGTGTTGCCATTCCGTCGAAGTCGTAACAAAGGTGATTGTACCAAGTGCGTTGGCATCCTGGTCGATGACCAAGCTTCCGGAATCACCTTGGTCTCCAAATATACGGCTACGACCACCGAAGTGCTTGCCGGGTGGAAATTGCAGGACCGCCTGCCAGCAACTCTCGACGCTCTTTACACCTTCTTTGATTCCACAGGCTTTGCGACGTTTGCCTTTACCGGAGAATGTGACATCAAATTCTAGTGTAAGATCGACCCAGTAGGAAGTGAGATTGTTATAAACGCCCACTGTGTGGCCAGTTGTCCAACCAAACTTATATACCCGTCTTGTTTCAAGCTTCGAGGATACGACCTTTGTGCCATCATTCGCTAGTGCTCTATGGAGCTGCTTATCTTTAATCGCTTGTTCGTCCGTTTCTTCTTGATAAAGACGGCTGTAGATGTCGCGCGGTTTCGTGAAATCTTTGATATGCACCAGACCATCATGTACTTGAGTGCCTTCCTTCCATCCCATGAACTCCAGAATGTCGTCGAAAGCAGCTGAACCACACATGCTCTTTGGTTCATACCTTCTCAAGTCTGCATAATTCCAAAATTGCCCCTTCCCATGCTGCTCGCAGAGAGTAGTCATGTCAGATGGGGAACGGTCGTCACAAATCCTGATCAACGCCCAGTCCGATGCATAGGGGTGCTCGCTAGTCCTCGGCTTCTTCGCGTCATCTTTCTTATTAAACCGATTGAACCTTCCCGGAGAGAATTCGACATATCCAAACTGCTCCATACACTGGAAATTCAATTCGCATCTCTTGACCTTGTTGAAGAAAGCTGTCGCGTCATCGCATTCCTTTTGGACTTCCTTCTTTACAACCTGATCTTTTATGATCTTCTTATCCACGAGAAGATCGAATTCTTTCCTCTGCTTTTCCAACTCGCGTTCCATCATTCGTAAGTGGTCAGCCAGCTTCTCAGGCGTGAACAGCGAAACATAGGCCGTATAATTCGAGTTCTCGTCATGTTTGTAGTCGATGTACTGAGAGGCTTCCGTGATTTTATAGTTCTTGCCAGCGCCTTTCGATGTTTTGTTGCCCTTCTTGTTCCCTTTGACGCCCTTCTTGCCCTTCTTATTGCATTTCTTGCCTTTCTTCAAGCTGGCATCCTCCAAGTCGCTTTCAGAATCCTCAGGATGAAGATGGAACTGTAAATTAAATGGAATGGTGCCATGTCGACAACCGAGGGCATATAAGATGGGCTCTGTCAGGAATCGCCACGGATTTACTTATTGTTTTCTTTTATTTTCCATTTACTTATGATTTACTGATGTTTTTATTTACTTTCGATTCCTGACATCGTACGAGACACTCGTACGGTCTCGTACGGTCAGCGGTACGCGCTCGGTACGAAGCCCGTACGGCGCGTACACCTTTGCATCTGTCTGCACACGGGATTATTGTTTCTTTTCATTCTATTCACTAACGGACACTTTTCGGTGCGCTTGGGTTCAAACCCGGCGCGCCAGCGATGCTTATTCATCTTTCTATTTGTATTTCAAATTCGGATCGGACCACGGGTCCGTACGGACGGTGGCTTGGAGGAACTGTATAGTTCCTCCTGCGCTTGCCAAAAGCGCCCGTCCGCCTGAGAAGCACTCCACTTTTGGCCTCTTGTCAAGTGCTTCCCAGGTGACGTTATATTTGTGCTTCTGATGTGTAGAATAGCTTAATTGACTTGTCAAGTGCTTCCCAGAGTGTGGAACCGCTTCGCATAGCCGCTGATCGTCCGATTTACGTTGTCCGAGGTCCTGAGAACGCATAGAACCACTCTGTGTCGTAACATTAGGCCAAAAGTCTTTTTTCTCACTACCTCGCGCGAAAAAACTCGTACCGTTCGAACCATTCTGCCGACGCTCGCTGCGCTCGAACGCCCGTACGATGCAGAACGCTACACCGCCTGTTCCTGCGCCCGGAGGCCCTCCTGGAGGCCCCCCGTCACACCCGTGCAGGCACCCGTACCCCCACAAACCCCAACTATGGATGAGGCGACTCAGGCTATGCTGAACCAGTATATGGCCCCCTGGAGGGAGCAGATTGATCAGTTGCTTCAGCAGAATGCATACTTGAAGGGAGCGCTCGAAACGCGCGTCGCGGAACCGCGCGGTACGAAGGGTCCGAAGATTCCACCCCCAGGCTTGTTTTACGGCCCCAAGGGCGATGCCGCGGACAAGGACAAGCTTTCGTACGAAGCTTGGTCCGGTCAGGTGCGGAACTACATCTCTATGCGCCCGCACGAGTTCCCGGACGAGCGTACGAAGTGCCAGTTCGCTGCGACTTACCTTCGAGGCCCTGCAGACGAGTGGGTGCGTCCCTACATGGACTCGATCCACAAGGGCGAGCCGGTCGCCATTTTCGACAAGTTGGACACTTTCTTGGAGTCTCTGGCTGCTGGATATGGTGAAGCTGATGCTGTTGCTGCTGCTGAGAACGAAATTATGGCTCTCAGGCAGACTGGAACCGTGGCTGAGTATGCTGCTCGCTACAGGGCTCTCAAGGTCAAGACCAAGTGGGTTGCTGACGATAAACCATGGATTGCTTGGTTCCGGTACGGACTTTCGAACCGTTTTCGTACGGACCTGACGCTCAAGAAGATGCCTGAGGACTTTGATGGGTATGTGAAGGCCTGTTGTGTCTACGATGATGAGCTGCGAGCCATCCGTGCCACAACTCGTACCAACCCCATCCCTCAGCGCACTGGAACTGCTTTCCAGACGCGTCAGACGTCGAACTCGAACCAGCCTCGTACCGGCTCAAGCCACCGTGATCCGAACGCGATGGAGGTGGACCAGATCAGTAGGGAAGAGGCGCTGCGCAAGGGGTTATGCTTCCACTGTGGCGAGAAAGGTCATATGTCCGCCAAGTGCCCCAAGCGCCACGCGTCTAATACCTCGAACCGTACGAACGTCAGTACGGCCTCGACACCCCAGGTACCGGCCCCAGCTCCCACTGCTTCGATCTCTGACGTCTCGGACGAGACCCCCCTCGTACCGAGCGGTACGACCGAACACCCAATCTCTGTTTCTGATGCTGCCAAAGTCCTTATGGCGCACCTCTCGAAGGAATCGGGTTTCAACTAGGGTCTCAGCGCATCGTCGCGCCGCTCGAGACCCATAACCGATTCTCTTGTTTAGAAAATGATGTCCCAGTCCCTTCTATGTCTACTAGTATACAGTCAATAGACAAGAAGTTGCGCCGGTTCATTCGTTTTCCTGTGAGAGTCAGCGATGGCAGAAAGATTTTAAGGATGAGAGCCTTCTTAGACAGTGGGGCCTCATCGATATTTATTAACCGTACGGTTGTCGAACGGTTCGGGCTCCGTACGAGACCCTTGGTCCCTCGTACGCGGTTGTACAATGCCGACAACTCTTTGAACAATGTGGGCTGGCTCACAGATGAAGTGCCGATTAGTTTAACGGTCGGATCGCACACTGAGAACGTGACTGCAGTGGTGGCGGACATTGGGGACTATCCCCTGATTATTGGGGTCGACTGGCTGCGACTCCACAACCCAGAGATCGACTGGGCGAACGACCAGATGACCTTTACGCGCTGTGCGAAGGCCTGTCAGCCTCGTACGGACCGTACGGAGTTTCAGATGGAAGGTCCCCCGGAGTCAGACGCAGTGCGCACGGCTCGTACGGAGACCTCGAACCGCGCACGCCGCGCGAAGCCTCGGCCACCTCCTCGAACTCGAGTGACGGTAGCTGAGCTCGAGGACGAACCGTACGACTCGGGTGGTACGGACGAACAGGTTAGCGAAAGAGATAAGGTTCCGCCAGGCTTCCGGTATTCTGAGAAGTATTGGGATGTTTATCACGATTCTGAGGAATTCTTTGTCACGGATGACCCGGATTTCGCACAGCGGATCGCCGCTTCGTACACCTGGTCTCAGGCAATCGCTGAGAAGACTGCAGTGAAGGAAGGCGAGAAGTCGTTCGAAGAACTCGTACCGCCGCAGTACCGCGATTTCGCCAAAGTCTTCTCGAAGGACCGGGCAGAACG
Organism: Trichaptum fuscoviolaceum; assembly: GCA_910574455.1. Taxonomy (NCBI): domain Eukaryota; kingdom Fungi; phylum Basidiomycota; class Agaricomycetes; order Hymenochaetales; family Trichaptaceae; genus Trichaptum; species Trichaptum fuscoviolaceum. Next base: position 1,362,534 of record CAJSYZ010000009.1, on the reverse strand, counting down.
CCTCCCCACCCGTAAACCGTACGACCATGCGATCGACCTCGTACCGGGTGCGGTACCTTCTTACAGTAAGATCTATCCCATGGCGCCGAACGAGCGTACGGCGCTGAAGGAATTCATCGAGGAGAACTTGAGGAAGGGGTACATTCGACCCTCCAAGTCTCCGGCTGCGGCTCCGGTCTTCTTTATCAAGAAGAAGGACGGTTCGCTGCGCATGGTGGTAGATTATCGCAAGCTCAATGCGATGACTGTGAAGAACAGGTATCCACTGCCTCTCACCACTGAGCTAGTCGATGCCTTGAAGAAAGCAAAGGTGTTTACGACCTTAGACCTTCGATCTGGGTACCACAACGTACGGATGAAGGAAGGAGACGAGTGGAAAGCGGCCTTTCGTACGCAGGAAGGCCACTTCGAACCGACGGTGATGACCTTCGGACTCACCAATGCTCCGGCGACGTTCCAGCATATGATGAACGACATCTTCAAAGATCTGAATGGGGTGATTGTGATCATCTATCTTGACGATTTGCTGATTTTCTCGGAGAATGAGGAAGATCATGTCGAGCACGTTCGTACCGTACTCGAACGGCTCGAGAAGCACGACCTGTTTGTCAAGCCGGAGAAGTGTAAGTTCCACCAGTCTTCTGTGGAATACCTAGGCATGGTTATCGGAGCCGGTACGGTTTCGATGGACCCGGCCAAGGTCAGTGCGGTTCTGGAGTGGCCTACACCTGCAAAGGTCAAGGATATTCAAGCCTTCCTCGGCTTTGCTAACTTCTATCGCCGGTTTATCGAGGATTACTCCCGGATCGTACGGCCTATGACCGAACTGCTTCGAAAGGACGTCCGGTTCGAGTGGGGTACGAGACAACAAGCCTCGTTCGACGAGTTGAAGCGTCGATTCACTCAAGCACCGGTACTGGCCATGCCTGACCTCGAGAAACCATTTATTCTTGAGTGTGACGCTTCTGACTTTGCGACAGGTGCAGTACTGTCGCAGGTCGGTACGGACGGTACGATTCATCCGGTGGCTTTCTACTCGAAATCGCTAAATGATGCGGAGCGAAACTATGAGATCTATGATAAGGAGCTACTGGCTATCGTACGGTCGCTCGACGAGTGGAGACATTATCTCGAAGGGTCTCCACACAAGATCGACGTTGTCTCGGACCACAAGAACCTGCTCTACTTCTCTGAAGCTCGCAATCTCACTCGCAGACAAGCTCGCTGGAGTATTTTTCTCAGTCGGTTCGACTTCACGATCCGACATCGCCCTGGCCGGCTTGGGGGCAAGCCAGACGCGATGTCACGTCGTACCGACCTCGAACCAAATGGTCCGGACAACACGAACCGGACTCTGTTGGACAGAGACTTGTTTCGCCTGCACGCGATGCGTCGAGGCATGGTACGGCTCGAGGGGGACATGGCGTTGTTGCGAAGGATCCGGAGTTCGAAGAGTTGGGATGAGGAATTGGTAGAGGCGATCGAGGCACTGAAGGGGAAGGCCCCTGTGTCCTTGAAGAAGGAGTTGGAGGACTGGAACACGGAGGATGGACTGCTGCTGTACCGAGGAAAGGTCTATGTACCGAAGGACGAGGAAATTCGGCGAGATATTGTGAAATTACATCATGATTCTCTGCCGGTGGGACACCCCGGACGGTGGAAGACGTACGAGCTGGTGAGTCGCAACTATTGGTGGCCAGGGATGTCTTCTTTTGTCGAGCGGTACGTGTCCGGGTGCGATACCTGTATGCGCACCAAGAATATTCCCCAAAGACCCGTCGGACCGCTCGAACCGAACGAGGTACCGTCCGGACCATGGCAGACCATCTCCTGCGACTTTATCACGCAGCTGCCACCGTCTGAGGGTTTCGACGCGATCTTTGTGGTGGTTGACCGGCTCACCAAGCAGGCGCACTTCGTACCAACGACGTCCGACGTCGACTCGACTCGTACGGCCGAACTGTTTGTGTCCGAGGTTTGGAAACACCATGGTACGCCTCGAAAAATCATCTCGGACCGAGGGCCCCAGTTCGTATCACGCTTCATGAAGGAGTTCTTCAAGCGACTTGGTATTAAAGGTGCTACTTCGACTTCTTTCCCCCTCAGACTGATGGTCAGACCGAACGAGTAAATCAGGAGCTCGAACAGTATCTTCGAGCCTTCACAGACGTTCGGCAGGAGAACTGGGCTCGGCTGCTGCCTATGGCCGAGTTTGCGCATAATACTCGTGCGCATTCAGCCACTCGGACCTCGCCGTTCGCGCTGTTGTACGGGTACGAGCCCGGGTTCGCCATCGTACCGAGTACGGGTCTTTCGACCGTACCAGCAGCTGATGACCGTCTAGACATGCTGAAGAAGGCTCAGGACGATGCCCAGGCCGCGTTGGAAGTTGCTGCGGATCGTATGAAGCGCTACTACGACCAGCACCGTACGGACGTACCGGACATCGAACCAGGTGATCGTGTCTGGCTCGAGGCTCGCAATATAGCCTTGCCAGGTGCCAGGAAGCTCAATCATCGTCGACTCGGTCCGTACGAGGTCGTACGAAAGCTAAGTCCGCTAAACTATGAGCTGAAACTTCCAGCTTCGATGAAGGTGCACCCAGTCTTCCATGTCTCGCTCCTGACCAAGTACCAGTTGGACACGATCCCCGGACGCGTACAGAACCCTCCCGAGCCCGTACCAATCAATGGGGACATTGAGTACGAAGTTCAGGAGATACTGAACTCGCGTCGTACGGGCCGTACGCAGAAACTTCAGTATTTGGTTCGATGGAAGGGTTACCAGTCGGACGAAGATAACTGGCTCGACGCGGCTAATATGGAACACGCACAAGCTCGAATTCGTGCTTTCCATCGCAAATACCCATTGGCGGTACGGTGACCGTACGGATCGGTACGAACACGCACGCTGTTTAGCAGCGTCCTTGGAGGGGGGTAATGTCAGGAATCGCCACGGATTTACTTATTGTTTTCTTTTATTTTCCATTTACTTATGATTTACTGATGTTTTTATTTACTTTCGATTCCTGACATCGTACGAGACACTCGTACGGTCTCGTACGGTCAGCGGTACGCGCTCGGTACGAAGCCCGTACGGCGCGTACACCTTTGCATCTGTCTGCACACGGGATTATTGTTTCTTTTCATTCTATTCACTAACGGACACTTTTCGGTGCGCTTGGGTTCAAACCCGGCGCGCCAGCGATGCTTATTCATCTTTCTATTTGTATTTCAAATTCGGATCGGACCACGGGTCCGTACGGACGGTGGCTTGGAGGAACTGTATAGTTCCTCCTGCGCTTGCCAAAAGCGCCCGTCCGCCTGAGAAGCACTCCACTTTTGGCCTCTTGTCAAGTGCTTCCCAGGTGACGTTATATTTGTGCTTCTGATGTGTAGAATAGCTTAATTGACTTGTCAAGTGCTTCCCAGAGTGTGGAACCGCTTCGCATAGCCGCTGATCGTCCGATTTACGTTGTCCGAGGTCCTGAGAACGCATAGAACCACTCTGTGTCGTAACAGGCTCCTCGTTTTGTATCTTAATCCCAAACAGTGACCCGGTTGAATAGCTGTCATACTGCGTTTTGCCCCTGGTCTCAGTGATGCCAAGGCATATCCCAACACATGTGGTGAAAGGCGCAGCAAGGCGCTGTAAGTACGTGTTGGCGGTATGGCGATCTTCATAGTTGCCCATTATACGTGGCTCTAGAACCATAGGGCTTGCTCGGATCAGGCGGGAGCGGCTGGCGGGAGTGGACGAGATATTTTTCGATCCTGTAGGCCAGCCTTGGCCTTGAACACCGTGAGCGGCGTCAGAGTCACTATGAGGGTCGTTGATGCTCTGACCGGGGGCAGACGGAGTGAAAGATGGTCTAGGGCGCTTTAGGTGGTGATTGCCATCGACAGCCTCAGGAACGTCATCGTCACCAGCCTGAGTACGGTTACGCTTCATATTAGCAGGGCCATCTGTGTTATCGCCGGAAGCCAGTTTGATATGTCGTTCCCTAATCTCGACCTCAACATCATAAATTGCGAGCTCCCATAGTATGTCCTTCACCCTCTCCGCAGCCCAGCATCCCACTTTAGGGTGGAGACTGGGCTCCGTATCAACTCCGATCATAACAACGACGGGCCACTCATTTTCAGCGAGCAACTCGTGTCTAATGCCCACACTGGCAGGGCGTTCGAGGCCAACGCGGTTAACCTCAAATAGGTTCGCCTTTCCGTGCACCTCGAGATATAGTGCCTTGAATATAGGCAATATTTTTGTGAACAAGTCTGCATCCCAGAACTCAGTAATGCGGTGATCACCCACAACCCCTACGCATTTCCACATGTTAGTCCGTTCCCAGTCGCCGCCGGTGCGCCCGACCAGGCGAGGAGCCCCCTCCAGGCCATAGTAATATTCCTCCTGTTCTAAAGGCGAGATAGTTTCCCTTCGTGTGGCGCGATTTGGTGCCAGTGTACAGTGAGCCTGTACGACGGTAGGCGCCTGAGTTGGGGAAGTACTGCCAGGTCGGACAGTGTCAACTTCGCGAGTCGACATGCCAGTGTGAGTGTTTGTTGGCATCCGAGGGGTTCTATGAGGCACTATTGATCCGCTCATACTCTGATTCTCTGCCACGAGTAGAAGTAGTCAACAAAGCAGGACTACCGGCGAAGGAGAAAGTAGGACTCACCTGGCCATATGCCATCGATGACACCTTCTAGTCTCTGCCTTGCAGATCGAATACTATTTTCCTCGTTGGATGGGCGAAAGCCCGTGATCTGCCGAGACAATTCTATCAAATCAAAGCCTTCCCTTGGCGAAGCTGGATATCACCTCATTAATCATTGCTGCTGGTATAGGAGAACGTAGTAGAAAGCTGTAGGACTCACGCGGAATCGGATTTCTACGCGATGGCTTGGATGATGCCAGCATGATGCTGATTCAAGTTGAAGTCGTTGCTGTTGTGCTTTCGAGTTCAAGATGAATAGGTAGTACTATTGGGACGAAATGGGAAAGAATGCAGTGGGAAACTGAGTGCGTCGTCTTCAACTTGAACCAGTGGCACTCAGGCTGGCAGTGCCATGGCACTGGCAGTGCTTACTAACTACTACTACTAGTAGTAGTAGTAGTAGTAGCACTGGCAGTGTCGGACTTTTAATCTGAAGTTCAACTTGAAGTTGCAGGATCACTGGCATGATCCGAATCCAGTAGTCTGAGTACCCCATGCCCAAGTCTTATCATAGTACTACCACTGGCACTCAGGCTGGCAGTACTGCGACATCACGGTGTCGTGTCTAGTACTACTTACTCTACAACTTCTTCAAGTTTACGCTTCAACAGCTTGAAGAGCTCTTTCACCTCGAAGTCCCTGTCACCCAAAACCATTTATTAAGTCCCTCAGGTATTGGCGGTGAGTCATCTTTCAGTCTCCTAGTTGAAGTCACCGCATTCAATACTCACTGACAGGCTACTACTACTAGTAGTACTATTACTATCAGTACTACTATTCGGTAGCCTGAGTGTTGCCTCGACTGCTACTAGTAGTACTCCAAGTCCGTGTTTCAGTCTTGCGATCGAACTTCTGCCCTGAGTGCCACCAGTGACCGTGGCAACTACTACTATTCGGTTCGGACTTGGCAACTTGAAGCTGGAGTCTCCGTCACCTCTGAGTCTGGTAGTACTGCACTGGCATAATACCAGCTACTGGTCACTCCGAGTCAGACAGGCACCAGTTGAAGTTTGAAAGGACTCGGAAGGAATACAACCCCCCCCCCCCCCCCCCCCAAAGTTCAAGACTTGAACAAGATGAAGAATGCAGACCCAGACGGACCCGGCACCAATAGTAGGGCCCTTAACTCCGCGTCTCACTCGCGGTCACAACTCCAGTTGTCAGGCCAAGTGACGCGGTTGGACGACTACGTCGGACTCCGAGTCGGAGGCACCTTTCGGCATGTGTCCTCCATGCCACCACCGCCCGATACTACCAGTGGTGGAAATACGGGAAGAGGTCCCAGTGTAGAACCAAGTCGTCTTCTCCTGCTAGCGGTAAAGGCCACTACTCCGAATACTCCAACACCTCCGGAGAGTCGAACACCTACTCCGGCAGTACATGCTCTGTCCAGTTCCCCGGGTCCATTCCAGCGTCATGGCTCCGGAGCTTCGAATAGCTCAAGTCGCACTGGTAACTTAAAAAGGTCATCTAGTGCAGGCAACGACCCGGATCGTTATGGTAAACGGGCACGGTCTGAGAGTTATATAGGAGGTGCCCTGCCTGAAGGTTCGCCTGCGAGTCAGGTTCGGACAACGCGGGGTTTATCAAAGAGACATTATCCGATCCCTAGTGATTGCGGGTCGCTCACTACGGCTATCAATAATACCGAAGCTGGCATTTCCACTCTTGAGGAGTACGCGTCCAAGACTATTGAAAACACTCAACGTATTGACCTGGTTCACCCGACTGGAAGCACTGGCAGTCAAGGTACTGAGGCAACCTTCATCCCTGCCACTGGCAGTGAAGCACTTCATGTTAGCGCACAGCTGGTTGAACCTGGGAAACAATCTTTGGAAACGGACAAGGATGCGAATGTTCGGCTCAATGCTATGGAGAAGACGATTCAGCTGCTCCTAGAAGGGCAGGAGGCTGTTTTGAGTGCTGTAGCCCAATTAAGATCGTCGGTTACTCACCTAACTGATTGTGTATCCGGAGTAAGTGACAATGTCAATTTTCTAAAAAGAATGTCATCTGAAAACATACGCTTGTTAGAACCGAGCACCAGGCGATGCTGTCATAGCAAGGAAGGCTCTCGATGCTATGCTGTACTTCCTCTTTGAAGCCTCCGCAATCGTCCTTGATTTCAATGATGACGAAATACAAAAGTGCATTTCCTCTGCATCAAAGTCCCGCGGTCTCGGTCAGTTTCATCACTTCGATGTTGGACGGACTGGCCTCCTGGAAGTCATGAGAGACCATCTTCTCAGATACTATATGACATGCATAGATCAAGAAGATGGCAAGACCTATCATACATTAACGAATGATGCACCACATGCGCAGTATGTTAAAACGCTAGAACGCCCTCGCGAGTTCTACGTGGGCTTGGATAAGGAGTTCAATCAGACCGACTTCTCCACTATGGATCCCTCTCGTCTTTTCCATTTCTTCCTGCCATTATTCCAGATCCATCTCCGCGCACTCTGGGATATCATCGTTGATGTAGACACGTTGATCCAGAAACTGGATCATTTTACCTGCACCGTTGAAGAAGATGGGTCTGTAGTAATGGTTCCTGCTGTGTCTCGCATTTATGAATACGGCGAAACGGATGGCAATAAGAAACTCCGAACACATGCGCGTGAGCTGTATCCCGATTTCTTTACGGCTCCAGGTCGCAATGACGATGGCGATGAACTTCCTAGTTTGGATACTGCAAGTCGGGAACTGGCGCTACGTTTTTGTACCAAGGTTGACGCCATGTTTCAGGACAATGTCTCAGTAGAGGCTATATACGATCACGACATGCGCGTACTTAAAGAGGCGAAGGGCCTTTCATCTCTTTCTTTATCACAGCTCGTTATAGGGGATCTGAAATCACTTCCAAACCGCATTGAGGCTTCCTTCAGGGCGTTGGACACTCTTCACCTCCGCTTGATAAATGGGTTTAAAATCGTCAGGAGATGGTTGGAAATTGTCTCCAACACAAAGGTATTCAAACTCCTCATGGGCGTATCGGAAGCCCCTATCCGCAGCTTTCTCAACGAGATAATACACCAACGGGCGGAGTCAATTGACGCAATCCTCGATGCTTTTAACAATTTGCACAAACATACAAGCAACGCCAAAACTCGCGAATCTGCAAAGGATGCTGCACAGGCCATGACTACGTTGTTTCGCAACCTGGATTCACGCGGTGTACCCCCAATTCCTTCAAGTTCTATTGGTGCTAGTGCATGGAATGCGACAGCATCCAGCCTCGCGCAGCCTCGCGATTATCTAGAGGAGCTGATACAAAATACGGGCAAAAACGTGAAGGATTGTGAAAAGCTCTGGTATTATCATCGTATGCAGTGATGGGTTGGGCCACAGCGATCAGTAATTAATGTATGTGATGAAGTCTCTTCACTCTCTAATATGCGCTCACTGCAGTGCATTTAGCTCTTCTCTCCATCAAGCCGTTGCAGGGCAAAACAAGCAACCGTTCCCCGAAAGTTGTCTGGGAAATATTAAGAACTCCGAGGTGAAGCTATGACTTGAACTACCCATACAATCTCTGAGCTATGCCAGTGTCTTCTGTTTCTCCTTACATATGTCACTTCGTGAATTGTTGATAATAATTGTTACCTCGTACGATGAATACCATGATGTTATTGCCAGTGTAAACTGTACAACTTGAACTTGAAAGCAAGCCAAGAGTATGATGTCAACTTGAAGTTAAGACAGCCTAAGAGTCGATGCCTTGATTACACTTGCATGGCATCATGATCATGATGCCACTACTAGCAGCAGTGGCTCAGGCTGGCACTGGGTCTGTTTCATTTACATCTCTTTCTTTAATTGCCATATCCTCACTTTCAAGTTGTAGGTTTCAATCTACTTTGTAGTATGTGCTACTAAATGAAGAGTTTATCTTTATCATTGCCAATGTCTGCTTTCGTACAATGTTTCGTGCATGTGCATGTCAGCAAATCGGTTAACATAGAATTTATCATAAAAATCCAGGGACTCCTCAGGTGTCAATGACTTCGGAGGACATTCATCACCCTTCGGAACCCCCAGGAGGTGGGCTAAACGGAGGATGTCCCCTACATCTATCACAGATAGCTTCGGAGCCTTGCAGTCGCGGTGATAGCGACATCTGCCATTCACTCCGGTAGTACAGCATCCGACACGGGCGGTAGAGCTCTCTAACTCAAACTCCGGTTCGACTATCCACATTCTTGTTTTGAGGTCGGGTGAATCTCCAACACGCTTGAAAAATTGGACGAGAGCGCAGTTCTGATGCTCCCCTTTAGCGGTGAAGGAAAAAAGAAGCATAACACGGGCAACTCTCATTCCTGCAAACCCCTTTTTGCGAGTATTAACTCGAACAAGGACTGCGTCACGTCTTGCTTTTCCGCGCCAAGAGGGATTGGACCTGATCACCTCCCTCATTGCTTGTTCTATAGGGATCGATTCGCCATGGTAGGCAAAGAAAGCGGTGGCTGAATGGAAAATTGAAAAGTCATTGCTCATGTCCAATTCAACTGCTGGTTCGGCTCTGCCAGAGGAGCCCCTTAAGTTGGAGTTGTGCTTCTCGTACTTGTTGAATAAGTATTCTTTAATGAGCTGTCGGAGTTTTCGGAGCTCTGGATGGCCTTTTATCGCCACAAGAGCCGTGAGCTGCTTAGGGTACACCGTACTGGACTCTGCAAGGATGACAACAAAGAAGTCAGATGTGCAGCACCAAAAGCATGGGTTACTAAGTAATACTAACGTTGCTTCGAAGCCATTAACATCAAGCTCAAAGGGTCATTTTTGCCACCCAAGCGCATCTGGCGTTCAGCATGTTGTATGTCTTGAACCGCAAAATGCTGTGGCCCATGCACTAAGCTCCCGGGATCTTCCAGGTCTGCAATTTCGTTGAGTTCATTCTTGCCCACAATGTCATCGAAGAAGTCCTCTGTATCATCGCTTGCCCTTGCCAATGGAGCACCATGATGTTGCACCTGTTCCCTCCAATTTGAGGTCCTCTCAGCTTCATCCTCCTCCGACTCTGACATATTCTTGCGCAGAACATCACGCAAAGCTCTCCACGAAGCCTCCGCCAACGAATCGTCCAGCATTCCACGCCTTTTGAAGTCTGCCCCGGCTGCAATGAGTTTACTTAGTCGTTCGTTTGCTGTGATCATCTGACCCAAAGGATCATTTCTGTTTGAGCGTCGCCATGTTTCCTTGACCGCGTAAATGTGTTTATTCTCTGTGATTGATGAGCACAGCCCGCTCGGTGCAGCAAAAGAGGGATCATTGTAGGATAGTGGACCATGGCATGCTGTCGTGGCAGTGAGAAGTTATCCCGGATGCCCTTGGCTATGAATATTTGCCGAAATTGATGAAAGTGATCCAGAGAGGCTTTTATTTGATCAAGAGTTGAGGCTGTAATCGTGTACCGACGCACAAGGTAACAGAAGTCCAGAAATGCACTCAATGCGCGAATCATATCATCGTGCGCAATGCCCACGATAGCCGGAAGATACACCTAAGCAAATTGCATCAAATATCAGCAAACCACCGCCTCAAACAAGATAGAAAGGTCACATACTTTCATAAGTGCCTTAGAATCATTGCCTGTCCATTGCTTGAAGCCTCGGCCTTCGGGGAATCTACGAAGTCCAGGAAAGGGAGCAGCAACTCTTATTCTACGTGGAAGTTAGCAAAGGCATTTGCAATATATGTCTTGTGAGAGACGGTACCTTCTATCCACAACGTCCAGCTCCGTCGTGGTCAAGCTCTGGCAAATCCCTCAACAAGGTGATCCTTGAATACGCCTTTGATGATTTGGTGCAGTAGGTCTGGAGAAATGAGATCGCATATATCTGCACGCGGAAAATCATTGGTGAAGGGCTACGGAACATAGTTGCGGTAAGTGCATCTAATGGACAACTTGAAGTTGGAACACATACGACGATATCTTGGTGGAACCCATACTCCTTACGAATTGTGGCTCTACTTATGCTATTGTCATCCACCTGTTCTATCAATCGTTCGTGTAGCTCTTTTGTTCGAGGATTTGTAACAAATTCCGGATTATCTAGGTTCTTGTGAGGTGTTGTACATCTATATAGTAGCTGCATTAAGCCATTTTCTCGAACTCGAGTCGGATGTGATTTTTGGAAAGGACAATACTTACTTGCAGCACCATCCAGTGCATATTGCGCATAGACTCACCTGTTCCGGATAATCGGCTATATACGAGCCGAGTCCGAGAACCGACCTACGCAAGTGACCATCAGGGCACCGGAGCATGGTTTGTTCATTGTTTATAGACATTGCGGTCTTCAGTGGACTCAAGATTCTTGATATAGATGAATGAAAGATTTGATGTCTAAAGCGACGGAAGTCATCTGACTTTTCGTATTGCCGCTCAGCTGCAAACTTGAAGTGTCAGAACACAATCGAATAGGTCACTTCAAGTTTGTAACACACACTCTTTGGTATTGCTAGAAATGCTACGAGCTGGACTGTATTCAACTTTTGGGACCGCCGGGCCTTGTTAGATACATTTCCTATTGAGAGATATAACGGATAATATTCGTTGTTGCCAGTTCCAACGGAAACTGTTGTCTTGTCACTCCCTAAGATCACCGGAACAGACATGGACCCATGGACTGCTTTATCTTCGGCGTAGATTTTGTTCTAAGTAAGATAATCAGAACACTTCCTCGAACTTCGAATGCTGCATGATTTATGACTTACAGCCTGTTCCCAAGCAAAATTTCCGGACATGTAGTTTCTGAAGACTCGTTCTTTGTTGTCATCAGAATCCTCCTTCGGCTGATATTCACGAAACGGGACATAGTCGAATTCGCCTTCCAACGCCGGATTGTCCACCAAATTCCGGATCACTTCCAAAGGATCCCGATACCATACATCATATTCTTTCCTCTTCCATGACTCAGTATTGTCATTTGTCACCTTTTGGCCATTGTCGTCTGTGTAGAAGTTACTAAAGGATTTCCAAGACACATCACCGACTTTCGTAGCATCAATGATGTTATACATTTTTTGCGCATCTCCATCGAGTAGCGTACTAGTTGAACCCAGATCCAAGTCATCGTCAGGCTCTGTCGCATCCAATTCGGAACATCCGCAAGATTTTACATTCTCCGCCGCCTGAATCAGCTGATAAGCCTTCATGATTCCCAGAAGCTTTGTTATGTTCCCAGCAGACATTTGCTCTTCCCGATAGAGAAAATCTGCGAGCTCAAAATCTGCTCGGCACGAATAGGGAAACCAGTCATTTGACGCAGATTCGTTTCGCGGAGCGGGTGAGTCTTCATATTCCAAGAAGTTCCCTTCTGCATCGCATGGAGTGGCTGCACAATGTTTGGTGTCAAAATGCTACAGTAAACCGGGAACAATTGATTTGGCGCGCACCATTCAAGTATCTGTGATACACCTTCAAGTTATCCTCGCTCTCCTCATAATCTCCAATGTCGGAATCCAAGTCTTCAGAACGGCCACTGTCACTTCCGGTGACAGAATGGGACAGAGAATCAGGTCTGTCCAAATCTTGAAGCAGCTCGTCTCGGCCTATACTGAGCATCGAGATATCCTGTGTAAGCATGGAAATATCGTAATCGTAGGAGTCAGAGCCGCTCTCAAGATGACCCTCTGATGGAAGTTCGGACGACCTCAGGAGAGCTTCAAGTTGAGGACTTGGAGCTCGTATGGGTCGAATAGGTGACGATTCATATTCATGACCACAAGCAGAAGAACTTGCCAAGAATGACGTCGGATGAGCTGAATATTCATGTCTTGCTCTTCCAGATTGACTCTTGAACGTCCTACTACAGCCGGGCAAGGTGCATCGAATAGTTGGTGGAAAATGAAAGGGATCGTGCTTTTTCCGTGTCGCTGGCATCAACTTGAATGTAACCTCAGTAGTAGTACACGTTGACAATTGGGACTCACAGCTGAGCCTCACTGGCACTGGCAGGCTGCTAGCACTGGCAGTGACTCGGACTCGGAGTGCCAGTGAACTTGAACCTGAGTTAAAATTAGTCATAGAGTAGTCACGGTAGTAGTGGGCGTAAATTTTCAACTTGTCTAAGATAGACGCCCCCGCCTCCCTGATCTTGAACTTGCACCTTCGACACATCTTATCATCATACAAGTCTCAAAACACTGCACAAAATGTCAACTCAAAGACAGACAAGAGCTAAGAACAGCGAAAAGCACCCCGGAGCAGTCGTTGGACAACTCAGAACAAGACGAACACAGGAGGAGATATTGCGGGAGAAGGAAGAAAAAGAGAAAAGGAAAGTACGGCAGGCAGAGAGGCGGGATGAGGCATTGAAGGAGAAGGAAGAGAAGGAAAAGCAGAAGGAAGAGCGGGCAGCCTTCCGCAGAGCTGCGGCCCAGCAAGTCGCGGTTGCGAAAGAGAGGAAAAAACTCGCTGCGGAGCAAAAACGGGCAGCAAAAGAACAAGAGGCAGCTGACAAGGTTCGCAAGAAGGTGACTGCAGCAGAGAACCAAGAAGCAGCGATGCTAGAGACCGTAGAGCTTGAAAACAACTTGTCAAAGGCTCTTGAGACACGCACCCAGATGGGCTCAACAGTGCCCAAACTCACTGGCAAACGTGGACGTAGAAAGCCAAAAGGCGAAGCTAGCAGTAAGTCTTCAACTTTAGATCAGTGATGACACAGATCATTTGAACTGGCATAAACAGACTCGAAGAACGATGTTAAAGACGTATCGGGTTGTGAAGATGGACACAACGAAGACTTGGATATTCGTGAGTAACATTGCCTATACATTTTCAGATGATCTCAAAGCTTGGAGGTTGAACACTGTGACTCACCTTAATGCGAAGCAGCGAGTATGGATGAGCCAAACAGGGAGCCTGCAAAAAAGGCTAGGAAAGAAGATTCCAAAGGTGAACTTCCATTTCGCACACGTGTGCAGACCGCAAAGATGTCCAGGTCTGCCGCCACCGTGACTCCCAGCGACGCATTCTTTCACGCTCCTGCAGGACCGAACGAGAGTCTTTCTGATGAAGAAACGGACATAATAGACTCGCCCGCTACGTCAAGGCGGAACGACAAGACAAAACGCCCTGTCAGGGCGCTTCGCAACACAGATGATTCCACTTTCATTGGTGAAGAGGGTGGAGGTCTTGAGGTGCCAGTGGCAGGGATAGACTCAGAAAGGATCAATTTGTGAGTTTGAGGTTTGAATCTTGCATTGCGTCTGAATCAGTATCTGGTACTGTCAAGTCGATGTAATGGTGAGTGAGAAGCTTGATTTAGACTCAATTATTAAACTCATACTAGTATGATCATCATCATCCCGACTACCTACTCAGGCTACTACTACCGTGACGCTCCCGGGCCGAGACCCAACTTCAAGTTGGAAATCCTTCACCTGCAACATTGACGCTCTTGTCTTTGCTACCACTATATTATGAGCCTTGCTGACGCAAAGCTGCACCAGACACACCGTCGAATTGCCAGATGATGAAAACTTAAGTCCCTGGGAGGATGAAGGAGAAACAATAACCCTTACAAGCTATCATGGTGTAAAAAATAGCACAATCAGCGTGCAACAGAAGGCACATCTTGTCGATTCGGAATCAAATGTTGTGAGTTGACGGAGCATTAGAATGGCAGATGCAGTCTGAATAACTTGTTTATAGGGCGGAAGCGATCCGAAGAGGCTAACAAGGCCGGCTCAAGCTTGTGTGAGTCCGACTGATTACTGTTCGATTCATGTCAGTTGCTCCATGACCGTTTGTTCATATTCCTTCGTTATTATTTATCTGCCAACTGCCGTCTCATGAACAGGATGGAGGTAGCAGCAACGTCAACTCGAAGAAAAGGAAGTTATTGCGTGACACTCTTTCCGGGTCGCAGGTTTCAACGGTAAGCGATGTCATATCATTCTACATTTTTTCAATCTACTGAGTAATCCCTTCCCGTACTCGAGGATAAGAATAACAAGATAAATCCAGGTGGACAGGTGAGTACCAGACAGTGATCTTCATGGTACATCCTTCCTTCATTGCTTACTGAATTGGTATTTTGATAGGATGCAAACAAGAGGACTGCTATTTCGCAGCTTAGCGCACCGGTAAGTCTATCTTATCTCAACTTCTCTCGTTCCCCCCTTATTTATGGTTGTAAGGTGCGATCACTAGCTTTGGAACCCCGTGTACAGGTATGTGTGAGCGTCGATGCACCGTAGGCTCACTTCCGGTGCTCTCCTGTAGCAACTATTCGTTTCCTTCTTCACTTCGAGTCGATCGCTAATGTGTGCATATGAATAGGACATCACAGTCACAAAGAACGGAAAGAGGAAGTCGCCACCAGACACCGACTCTCAGGTTAATGTGGTAATTCTTCTACCTTCACGTGCAATGAATTCCTTCATTTCATGTTTACTTAATTTAAACCATCTCAATAGGCTAATAAGACTGTCAAGATCAATAAGTCATTGTTGATTGACATGGACACACAGGCCGGTGCCACAGTAAGTGTCAATTCTATGGTAATTGGCATTCAAGTTCGTATCTGATCAGGCGGAAAGGACTTGAGTAAGAAGAGGAAACCCTCTGACATTCCTTATCGGCCTGAGGCCGATATGACAGTAAGTGCTTCTTTTCGAGCTGTTCACTTGCCACGGATAACAGCTTTCTGACGTGCTGCAGCCGGAGCTTGGATCCGCTACCTCTAATCGCAAGAGGCAGTCGCTGGTGGCTGATAATGAAGTAAGTGAGAGTCGATTGATACACTCTAAATGTAGACATTCACCTTTTTTTCTTACTAATAGTCTGGTGGTCGAAAGATGTCGTTAGCACCTCGAGCACCGTCCCTTGCAATGACGAGAGCATCCTGCACCCCCGGACCCGAAGTGTTAGTGACTGGGGCTTATCAAGGTCATCGCAAAGTCTCTCGGACTACTAGCTCAGTTTGTCGAATCAAATTCATTTCTATGACATATTTTGCTGATTTACTTATATGCAGACATCAGTGGGACTTGAGGACAAGGATCAAAATGAAGGAAGGGAAGGATCTCGCGTGCCAGGCAGGAAAAGGGCGACGAACCAGTGTCTCCCTCCCGGTACTCAGGCAGGATGGACTCATATTCTATTACCTTCACTATTTCGCGCAGTTGGAAAGTCCGTCACACCATGGCAAACTCCGGACAATAAGCTCATCAGCTCACTGTGGGGGAAAGTGTTTGATTCTGTGGAATTCAGTTACGAAACTCAGTTCGCCGATATCTGTTCTCTAGTTGAGTCAATCTAACTTATCTCCAAGTCACCTTTACCAAATTGAGATGCGATCCTTGTATTTCAGGTGGCCCAGAGATGCTCTGATAGCTGGCGCAAGAAACTTTTTGAGAAAGCTGAGCAATCAGTTGCAAGTTTTATCAGCGGCGAACAATCAAAATCAATGCGAAACGAAGCAATTGTGAAGATGTTGCAGTTGCTAGTTGACAAGAAGAAAGCCGAACCGTTTCTATGGGAAAGCTGGTATAGTATGGAGAGGGTAAGTAAAAGAGTATTTATTGTCGCATTTTGTGTCCATGCATTGACCCTAAATGTACAGAAGCAAGGACTGTTCTGCTCTGACCTTGTGGTCTCAGTGTTGTCCGTACACATTGTCTTGGCCATGGGTCGGCATAAAATACTGGACAGAAACACCATAGGAAAGCCTATCGGTGCCCTCGCCCTTGCGGCAACAGCGGTATCTACTTTTTTCAGCACTTATATTGTCCTTATTCGCTGATCTTCCCATGGATAGGTCAAGGTTGCCATTGATAAACAGGTGGCTCGGTTGCAAAATATCAAAGAAGAACTTGGCGGCGCTGAGTGGTATTTCACTAGCGCTCTGTGGCAACCTCATACGGACGACTATGTTAACTTGTTGTCAAATCCCTCTTTCTTCACTGAATCAAACTGGGAAAAGGTTCGATCCCGCCTCCTAGCTTACGATGCCAGTACAGATATCGATACGAGAAAGAACACCGAACTTGTTGGATCGGGTATCACTGGCAGGGACTTCTCCTTGTATTTTGACGTTATAGATGCAGATTCGACCTGCGAAAAAGCGTATGACGAAGACGCTGATAATTGGGAAGACGGAACCAACGGAACCGACGATAAGGGTGAAGAGCGTGAGGTGGCTGAGTATAGAGGCGAGGTGGAAGGTGATGCAGAGGACGAGCATGCTAATGCTGAGGGTGACGACAACCTGAGTGAGAGCGGGGACGAGGGAGTTGACAAGATTGAGTGCAAGGGCGATGATGACGGCGAGGGCGATGACGACGGCGAGGGCGATGACGACGGCGAGGGCGATGACGACGGCGAGGGCGATGACGACGGCGAGGGCGAGGACGACGGCGAGGACGACGGCGAGGGCGAGGGCGAGGACGACGGCGAGGGCGAGGGCGAGGACGACGTCGAGGGCGAGGGCAAGGACAAGGACAAGGATTTAGGTGGAGATGGTGATCATGAGGAGGACGACGCTTCAAAATGGGATTCGGCTACGGACTGCGTAGACTTCTAAGGGCAAATCAATCACTAGTGAGCCTCTTCTTTTCGTTTCTGTCCGTGCGCTCAACATTATATTACCATCGACTCGCAGAGCAGTCTTCAATTCTGCATGTTCTTTGGCGTAGCGGTAGAAACAAAGGCACGGCAGCGAAATGTGGCCTGCCACTGCCCGTCACGGAAGAGGTTCAGGATAATGTCGTGGCGGATCCCATGATAGCGACTGCTATGCTTAGTCTTGCGTAAATGACTGATGTACTTGAACGCTGAGGCACTGATAGCTACATAATGTTGTCTTATATATTTCTGATGCAATGAAATACTTGGATCGTTCTTATGCACTTAGACTCTTGAGCACTGCAATTTGTCTTACAACACTTGTCTACTGCTGTAATTAAAGGATGATACACTGGAGCACTGGGATGCAGAATGCCTGAAACACTTAGAGCACTGATTCAGCCATCTTTCCTTATTTAAGCCAGCCCGCACTTATTTCAGCCAACTTGTCCTGAATAATGGGAGGACATGCATGAATAAGTAAAGCTTGCCTTATTTAAGACTTCAGTCTCTCAGGACGTTTAAGTAACACTTAAGTCACTTTCAGCAGAAAGTAGTTTCCCTGATGTTACTCCCCCATTCCGGGTTTGAAAAAGAGGTAAAAAGGCAAAAGCAATACAGTTTACATAAGAAAAGAAAAACGGAGAAACCCCGGTGAAAACTGACACGTTCGAATTTAGGGGATACAGTGCCCTTTACTCCCAGTGGGAGTAAGGGAATGGCACTTGTGTCTATCGACTTCTGGGGAGCGGGCTACCAGAGCCTCTAAAACTGCTTGTTTGTTACACATTTGCGCCCGACGGAAATCGCTGGTTCTGACGGAGCAACCTGCGCATGGAAGAACCATCGGATCTAGCGTTGTACATCCATTATGATTCGGGCTCAACTACAAATGGGTCTCGTGAACTCGCTGATGAAGTCAGATCCGGGACCCCGTGTCAGCGGGAAAGCAATGCCACTGGATGGACCCCCCCACGGCAGTTACGACTCGGAAGTTGATTTTTTCGAACATCACTGTCAACCTCTTCACATATTCGTGGAGGCCTGCAACCTCGCAGGAGGTCTATGTAGTATCTCAGGCATCTCTGGTATCTGAACACGGGAATTTTGTCCTTCGTTTCGTGCACTCTGCCCTCCGTCCGGGCAAGCGACTCGGAATTCTTTACCAGGAACATCCCTACAACCTGAAGTCGTCTGGCGCTTCTCAGAGGACGTTTACGTCCGAGCTGATGCCATGCCGGAAGATCTTGCTAGTAAAAATGAGGATGATTCCATCATGGGGTGGATCCTGCTTGTGCATCTTGTCTGGGTCAACTCAGACGTGGTTAGTCGAGGCGGCTGGGCGGGAGATAGGTTTGAACTGACAGGAAAAGACCTAGAGGAAGACGGCCGTAAATGGACAGACGTCAGCGAAAAGGGTTTAGGAGCAAATTTATTTAATACTAGGACTGGATTATCTGTCCTCTACTGACTGGGTATTTCCATATACAATAATGTGAGTGTACCAAAATCGAGAACAAAAACCAAAACTCGAAGCCACGGCCTGGAGATCGACGCGTGAATTTCACGTGATGACTCATCCGGGATCACTTCAAGTTGCTATGATTTAAACTCTGACTTAAATCTTCCTCTTTTTCTTCCTCTTCTCTTCGCATAGAGATTCAGTCATGTCCTTTGCAAGCCTCCTTTCACTTCCTGTAGAAATCCAGGACGCGATTGTATCTCGCATCCCCAAGGCATTCGACGTGTTGAATTTCGGCTTGACATGCAAATCAATCTTCACAATCGTAGCTTCCAGACACCTCAGTTACCGGCAGATTGGCCCTATCGACATGACGAGTTGTCAAGACTCAGAGCCCTGGCGCGATCTTATTGCGCACCCAGATAGAACTGCTAACGTCAACAGTCTGGACATCAAGTTCAAACAAATCTCTCCGGAAGCAACGACAGCGATCAACCTCATGCAGAGCCTTAGCGAGGTCACTCTAGTAGATATCTCTGACGAAACAAGCGAGCCCACTAGAGAAGCACAAGCTGCAGTCTGGGAATCACTCTCGCGCAAAGCATGTCTCAAATCTCTCCGTGTCATTTTGCTTCCGGGGTGCAATATCCTGTTTGCTTCCGGGATAACAAAGGTGCATAATACTCAACCCATGTCTTAATCGCTTACATAAAACAATCAGATTTCGAGCCTCACAAATCTCGAAATATCTACTTATTGTAGACGAAGAAACGGAGAAACGCAAGAGAGGCTCAATTCACTACTTTTTGAATGGGTACAGAATAATCCCTTCCTTGAGGTATCTTTTACAGCTTGCTTACATGCTTGAGCTTACTCATCCCAAAGAGGCTATCCATACGTCTACCGAACTACAGGCTGAATGCTTGGACTCTTCCGCCCACATCACTACCTCAACTTCGCTCCTTGAGTCTGGAGATGAGACTTGCCAGCGGAACGGATCCTCGTAGTATCGAGGACTTCTTTCGTTTCCATTCGAATCTTGTCGAACTGCACTACGATTTGACTGGATTGCAGAATTCTAATGTATATTCCTTAGGACGGGTTACATTGCCGTACCTTGAGAAGCTTACGGGAAGTGCTGAAGGAGTCTCTCTCGTCCTCCGCGATAACATCGATTCTCAAAATAACTTACGCTGTGTCAAAGGCTACAGCTACGATCTATCGGCCGACAAACTGGATGTCAACAAAATCTGCGCACTCGGTTTCGATCGCTTAGGCGCACTCAACTACATTTACAGGTACAAAAACCTCAAGTGGTTGCGCGTTGACGGTGAAGAGACTGTATTGGATGAGGATGTTGGATATCATCGCCTGCTTTCACCAGTAGGCCGACAACTTCTGTCTAATGAAACTGCGCCACTGATTTAATTCGCAGGCAGAATGGGCTAGGGTTCTTGCATACCTTCCCTTGCTTGAAGTCTTCCGAGGTGTGCCCTTCCTCGGTGACCCCGATCTATCCGACGACGCGGATGACAGAGCGGCTGCCTTATGTCGCCTGGCCCCGAGACTACGATTCATAGATCATTGGGACGAGCCAGAATGCGCAATCAGACTCACGCGCAAAGCAGAAGATGTGGTGGTATGGGATGTTGTCAGCTCAATATTTGCTGACAATTCTGTAGACTTTCGCCATCCATGATAAACTTTATAATGAGACAGAACCGTAAACTAGATTATGTGGGTCAACTTGAAATTGAAATTGGGTATCACCCTGGAGCGGCTTCGTCTGAACATTCTGCCGGTTCATATCTCAACTTAGGAAATCTATGAAACGTCATTTGAAGCATTCAGCGCACACACAATTGTTGAATAAGTGTTAATACATAATTTGTACTCAAATACATGCACAATATATATTCTCTTACAGTCGCAATGAAGAAGGCAGGAGCAGTATGTTAGTTACCACATTTTCAGTTGTTGGCCTCGTGCATGTGCACCCATAGTCCTTTCTGACACTGAAGTCAATATTGCAGCAAGAGATATATTGACAGGCCACTTACATGGGCATACATAGTCAAATGGCTCTTCGGGAAGATGCGCTCGATGGACTGGCGGCCAGGTACGTTCTTCCACTCTGGTGGTGGTTGAGAGTCGGCCGGCTGCGCAGACATGTCCAGCCCAAACGAATCAAACGTCTGCAGAAGGCGGATAAGCATGAAGGACGTTTCGTTGTACGCAAACTACGTTTAGAGTCAGCTACGAAATATACTGCACTTCCTCAGAATAGTTACCTGTTGGCCGAGGCAGATGCGTGGTCCCGCGTTGAAGGGCAAGAAGATGAACGGATTGGGTGTGAGGTACTTCTGCAGCCTTTCGTCAAGGAACCTGTCGGGGTCGAATTCCATCGCTGTGATGTTGGGTTAGGCATACAAATGCTAAAAGCACAGAAAGCTTAGCACCTACCATCTGGACCCCACAGATCCGTTCGTCGATGCATCATGAAAACGGAGTATGACACACTGGAACGAGGCATTAGCAGACGCATTACTATAGACTGGAGCAGACGTACTTGGTCTGGGACGGAACGTAGAATGGCTTCGCCCCTGGCTTGCATGGGGAGAACGTCGTCGCTTTGATGCAATGTCGAACATTGAAAGGACTGCAGACGGGCGTGAGTGGCAAATAATTGATGCAGACGGGTAGCACTTACACAGCAGGATATAGACGAAGCGTTTCTGAAAAAAAGAATGAGTTTGAATTGGTTCGTACTGAAATGAACTTACCATTAATGAAGGCTCGCAAATACTTCATGTCCCGAATGTTGTCATAGCTTGGCCTTTGTGTCGGTCCGACCTTGTCCAATACTTCAGCTCGAAGGCGCTGCGTGACGTCCGGATGGAGGGCCATAAGATAGATAGCAAAGGTCAAAGTACCGGCAGTCTGGAAAAAAGAAATGAGAATTGGTAAACTCTTCCTACGACGACTACATACCGTATCACGGCCAGCGATCATGATATTCAAGATTTCGTCTTTCAAAATGACCTTGTCTATACTCAACATGAGTAATAATTTACAATAATGAAGATGAAAACCCGAGCCGACCGTCAGTCATCTTCACCAAGTGATCCAATAAGGTCTCGTCATCTTCAATATCTTCTTTGCCTTGATCCTTCTCCTCAAGCTTCCCAGACGCCTGGAGCTCGTGCTTCTTCCGGAGTGCTTCTGCAAGAATAGGATTCAAGAACGCATCGACAACCTTCATCGGCTGCTTCGTCTTGTCTCGGAGGATTTCCCACAACGGCCACGTCTTCCCCACACGAAGACGCATCGCAATCTCAAGCTGTGCTTCCGCAAAAGCCTGGGCGAATACCTCCGCAGCGTGGCCGGTCGTCCTGCGCGCAATTGACGGATTCGCGTTCTCCGGGTACGGCAGGCCTGCGCGAAGCGAGTGCACACAGTTGCCAAAGAGGAATTCAGTTGCCGAGTCCAGTGTGAAGCGGGAGACGAGGTCTTGGAAGTCGATCGCATATCCTTCCCGGAGCCGCTGCTGGATTGCTGTGATTGCTTCGTCTGCATGCCGCTCAAAGATGTCGAAATGGCTGATGCGGTCCTTGCTAAAGAATGGTCTTGTCATCGCCCGGTGGAACTTCCACATGTCTGCATCGGAGTTGAATACCCCAGTGCCTAGAACAGATTTGGATGCCTCGATGAACGGTGTACCTGTAGCAAGGTTATGTATGGCTAAAGGAGCAGCTTTTGACGAGACCCACCTTTCTCGAAGTTGTTGAACTCAGTGGCGAGGATTTGCTGAGCTAGAATCTCAGTAAAACTCTTCTCAACTTTGGACGAATGCACGTACCTTAATATGATCTGGTTCCGTCGTAAAGATTTGATTCTGCCCAAACACCCGAAGGTTTACGATAGGTCCAAGCCTGTCGAAAATAGGCCAGAATGCTTCCGCTGCATGGAGAATAAGCAAAAAGAAAATTAACGAGCAGAGATAGCACCGCGTACCAGGGTACCCGACTTCAAAACCCTTTTTCAAAGCTAACAGAATATCGAAGTTGCCAATCCATTTTCCATTCAAGACCGGAACCGGAGTTGCACCCATCTTTCTTGCCTCGCGCGCCTCCCGGAAGCGGGCCCAGGCACTCTTCGAGATAGCAAGCAAGGGGCTAGCGCAGATCGCGGCGATCCATTTCGTCAGCGGTCCGGGGATCGGCAGGTCTATCACATCTCCCAGAACATAAATTCCTCCATATACACCTGCAACTGGTATCAAGAGGTTCACCAGCCCGCGTACAACGAAAATAAAGCCCGGGGTAGTTAGCGACATGGTGAAGGTTGAGTGAAAGTTCTGAGTTCAGACCTCTGGATCAGAGCTTCGCTTGTCGATCCTTATAAAGGACTTCATGTGTTTCCGGCTCTCGGCACAATGTGGGGTACCCCGCGCTTGCCGGCCCAATGAATTGAGTGCTGTTCGTGCACGGGTCCTATTGCCCATTCAGTCCCGCCCGGCTACAGAAGTCTATTTGAAATAGCGTCCGCATCGGACTCTGGAGCACAGGAGTAGCAACAGAGCTATACGCTCAAAGCTCTGAATTATGATGTTAGGCGCGGTTGCGATGGAGGTGAGCAACAACAACGAAAAAAATCCGTACAGTTGTGCAGGCTGACGCTGCCGAATCTTCAAAATATGAGAGTATGCTTACTGCACTATCACACTTCTTCGTGCATGATCCAGCGGAAGCACATGGAAAAGTCTTGAAAGATGTCAATCTCATGGAAGACGGCATGAAGATAAGAAGAGACATATTGATTACTCATCCCGACTACACTGTAGACTGTGGCGAAATGTGATCTCATATGTAGCATGCGAACATCCCTGCAATCATTTGATATGGACGTGAAAAGAAATGAACTTGGCCGATGTAAATCCATTCCAATTTCAAATCAAGTTTAATTGAGCAAGGCTCTTGAGGCTAGCAGTTTTGAACTGGTGAGAGGAATGAGAAGAATGCTTACAAGACAGAACCCAGCTCGTCAATCAACAGAAAACGCATTGTAACCCTGGAGCTCATATTCCCCCTAAAATGGAGAATCTAGGCTCCTGATGACACCTGTCATTATGTTGAACGGGCAGACGAAGGAATGCGAGTAATGGGCGATCTAATAGATGATAAAATCCCAGTTCAGCGCATGATGGGATCAAAGGATACACTGGCGAAGCACTTACACGGCATCTTGTAGCAGCACATATTACTGATGTTCCATCCAGTATTAGGCCAGCACAACTAAGCAACCATTATGTTTAGGTCAGCTAGATTGGAGGGTCGTTTCATTGAAGACTTGCTTGCAGGGCTCAGGACGGTACGTTGAGGCAACTGATGTTCGTAGTCGGGCACTGTAGAGTGTCGTTAAACGAAGCTCTAAAAAACAGCTAATATCAGTCCTCATGAGATTTAGAATATCCCTTACGATTGGATGTCGCTAAAGGACGTACACCTTTCAGAAGCTGCTCGCGGTGAAATAGGAAAGAAGTATGCCTAGAGAGGAGTCAGCCATAGGCCCAAGGAACCCTGACCATTCCCATCTAAACCGACTATTTTGTGTCTTGGGGGACAAGAATATCAGAGTCAATTCTAGTAGCCCAGAGCTCGATGCATTCATTGTTCTAGACGAGAAAGCTAGTTAGTATAGGATGCGCCTCCGCGCTATTGTTGGATTGGTACTCCTATATCACTCACGGCTAAGGACATATGCCATTTTGTTCTGTGGATCAAAGCCAACGTATGCATGTTTCAACGGTGTTTCTGAATGAAAACGAATACTGAACAGTCTGGACTAAGATGACTGTAAAGTAAAAAGAGACTTCACCGAAATGAAGTCCATTGTCTGTTCATATTTACGTAAGCATTAGGGCAGGTTTCGTACAGATTAGCCTCAGGATGATAGTATCGCCACAGTCTCTGAAACCTCCTCATCACTTCCTTAATAGTTCCATCACGTCTCGGAATACCGTACCATCCTGAAGCTTACATATTTCACAACGGAAGCCAGGATAATCCGCTCTGAGTTTGAGCTCGTATTCTTTATTGTAGCGCCCACTGACAGCTTCTTATTTTCTACATAAATACGTCATCGCCATCACAATTTACAACCTTGATCACACACTGGCAAACCCATAATTCTCGCCCTTATCAATAATGGGACCACCGACTGTGTCAAAGATATACTCGCCGGAGAATGCACTGGACGACTTACCAGCTATTAAATATGCCTGTAGTCAGTTTCTTGACTCTAAAATGATACATTCTGAAGAGTATTGCCTCAAATCCGATCCACGAAAGTAAGCTATACCGTTTTATGACTTAGATGGTATCTCATCTGTACTATTTCAGGGAGAGACTCTACATAACGTCAGGGTATAGCTTGATTCAGTGCGTGAAGGCTATAATGTCTTATGAAGATAATGTGTGTTTCCGACCTCATCGGTGGTCTAGTATCCGTTGATGAATCGAAATAGGACTTGCAAGAAGCACATAAAATTGTCAAGCATGGAAATGATCTTGCCGTTCGCCACCGAGCACCTCGTCCACCACTTGTTTCTCGCATAGCCGGTTTTGTTTGGGATAATTCATCCGCAAGGATCGGCTTTGTCAAGTCAATGACACCTGTCCAACGCCACGCAGAGCTGCTTTATGCAGAGACAACTTTCGCGAA
This sequence comes from Trichaptum fuscoviolaceum, assembly GCA_910574455.1. NCBI lineage: Eukaryota > Fungi > Basidiomycota > Agaricomycetes > Hymenochaetales > Trichaptaceae > Trichaptum > Trichaptum fuscoviolaceum. The sequence goes on along the minus strand of CAJSYZ010000009.1, from coordinate 1,337,055 downwards.
GGTAACTGGATTATCAACTTTTTAAAAGTTGCATTTCTTTAGCTCCTTATTTTAGGCACTCCTAGGTGTTATTTGTTCTGGCAGTTGGCTCAGTTTCATATCCGAGGCGTTCGTATATCTTTGTTTTACATTCGTCGAAAGCCACTGCTGAAGGAAGCACAGTTTGAGCTTCAGAAGTATGATAAATACGTACCTGGAGCTCGGAAAGTATGTGGAAGCGATGGACGCCGAAGCTACAGCGCGTGGACAAGGACCAGAAGATAAAACAATCGACAAAGACTTCAGGTCGGGTGTAGAACTGGGCGTCGGAGCTTCCAATCTGATACTCAGTTTGATGCCGAATCGACTTCTAGCCGTGGCCGAGATATTTGGATATACGGGAGACAGAGAGACCGGCCTCAAGCTTCTCATGAAGGCGGGTGGATGGACGAAAGATTCCATTGAGCCGAAGGTTGGCGTAGGTGACTTACGTTCCGTCTCTAACTCTCACGTGTGATCGGCGATACTCATTGTTTGTAGATGAGGAAGGGCTTCGTAGACCTTTGGCAGATATTTGCATGCTCTGTTTCCATCTTGTGATTTCAAGTGTCACATACAAGGGTGTGGATTTGCAAATGGCACAGACAATACTGGAATGGAACCTGAAGCGATTCCCAGACGGTGAGCAAAGCCTCTTGGAAAACGCAATTATACCATTCATGGCACCCTACAGGCGTTTTCTACTTATTCGGCGAAGGTCGTATCCGTGTATTGAGAAGCCAACCGGCGTTAGCTATCGAAAGCTACGAACATGCGATGGCCGTTCAAACACAGTATCGAAGTTTGTACTATATCTCGTTCTGGGAAATTGCTATATGCAGCTTCGGGACATGGGAGATAGAGAAGTCCCTCAAGAACTGGAGACTGCTGGTAGACGAAGCGACATGGAGTAAGGCGTGCTATACTTATGGAGCAGCTGCGTGTCTCTTGCAGCTCGGAGGAGAGGACCGCGTGAAGGAGGCGGAGCTGCTTTTGCACAGGATACCGAGCCTCGTTCACAAGATAGCGGGGAAGTCTATACCCATCGAGGTTCGGATTACTATCACCGATCACTATGTTTGTTTATCGCTGAAACACTCGGCTATTCTCCTTCTCTAGAAGTTCGTCGCTCGTAAAGCCCGTAAATTCCAGTCTCAAGGGAAGCGTCTTTTGCTCCCTGCGCTAGAGTTTGCATACATGTTCCTTGCTGTCGATCACTCTCCTCGTGAGGTAATTTGGGAAAAGATGCTACCCGAAGTGGAGGAAACACGGAAGCGAATTGTGCAATACGTAACCAGGTCTTCTGCTTATGAGGGTGGTCGTGGATACTGGGATGATTATTGTCTTGTACATTTCTTAGAAGGCGTGTGCTTGCGTTTCATCGCTTACCCGGTACGTTCGCATTTTTTTCTGTGTGTTTGATTTTATGCTTACGAAGTTGATAGGACAAAGAGGCTATTGTCCATGATTATAGCATGGACACCCCGCAGAATGAAGTCGCCTCCAAAGCCATCAAGTATTTGACTGAGGTCATCGAGAAAGGCATCAACATAGAATTGGATCATTACTTATTATATAACGCACGTACGTATTAAGCTCCTGTACCAATCAAGTTGTCTTCATCCCAGCTCTAGATTACGAACTAGGACGTCTATATCTCTGTATGGACAACGTCAAGAAGTCCAAAGAGCATCTTGATCTTGTACTATCTGGTCCGTTATAGACTAGTGCATCTCCACTCTGTTTCCTAATCTATTTAAACAGGCAAACCGCTTGAAAGAGATCCGACTTCGCGGAAGGTGCGTGAACATCATGTCTGATGCCAATGTATGTATGCAAATTTACGGGGTTCCATCCGCAAACAGGGAAAATATAGTATGCAGGTGAGCCCGTCTGGCCGAGGATCTATGTGGAAGCTGATTACTTTCGGAATGCGCAGAGTGCGTTGATGCTGCGGGCTACGGCTGTCATGGAAGCGCTGGAGCAGCGGACCAAGTCATCATGATGCTGGAGCAATGACCGCGCGGAGACGCATTTAGGACCGAGGTGAACTTCGGAGGGTCATCACTCATTGTACGACGTCAATCTATACATTCTCTCAATCAGTGGCTCACGATGTAACATTTTGTTCGATGTTTCAGCGTGTCTGTAGAAACATATCCATCAATATACATCCGCCACTCGCGCGTGGACGTACGTATTTTGGGATCACGTATGGGCGTACAAAAATTCTAAGTCTTGATCCGCACACACCCATATGGGTAGTGCTTCCCCTGGTATCTTGCTGAAACAAAGCCCGGGGAAACTGTATCATTACTACAACTCTTCGGCCTCCGAACTGTCTGCGGTATTTTAAGATGGACCATTGCTGTGACCCAGACTCTCAGGCACTTGGTGCTAGGACACAGCATGGCGATGCGATGGGCTAAGCTGTCACAAGTGATGCAAAGCTTCGTGCCTAAGATATGTCTGGGAGCTTCACCCGGATCCTCGGAAGTGCGGCACATGCTATATGCCTATTCCTTCGCACCTCTCGGGTAGACATTGCGGATACAGTCATCCTAATACATATGATCGTTCCTGGACTTGAGTGCCGAGGGAGTGTTGCGTGACATACTCGGAACGAAAGGGGAATGGATAACTGGCTTCCATTTTGATATGTGAGATACTACAGAACGACATCTCGTGTAAGTATCGAAGGATCTTGTATCGATCGTACAGCACGGTGCTTGAGGAGTGTGCAAATGATTGACATGTAGTTGGGTGCTTTCATGGAGGCTTGAGAGCACCACTTGCATTTGTGCTAGTCTTCTGAAACGTTGACAGAGTCCGTCCACCGACTTGGAGAATCATTCTATAATACTTCATAGCATATCGTAAGTATAGCTGAAGGTTCGTGTTCTAAACAGAGGTTAGACACTCGCGTCGTCACATCGGATCTTATATAGCAGATGTCTAAGATAATAGTGAGTGAACTATGGAACAGATTCGGACAAGACGCAAAAGTGAGTAAAAAGTTAGAATGTGTGTATTTTATTTGTACCCTTTTTGGTTACACTGAAATGATAAGTACATCTACAAGAAATCTAGTTTACATACGATAGGTAGGCAATAGTGCATTCTCGTACTCTATCCCGACATCGGGTGATCTGCGGGCCACAATAATGTAACTAAATGGGATCAGAAGGTAGAATAACGACTGTGAAAGGGAAGACCGAAGCCTCACATGTTCAGGAACGAAGTGGTTTATAAAGTTGACTCATAGGATAAATCGAATAAGATAATGATAAAAGATGATAACTTGTGAGTGGAACGAAAGACGTATGCACAATGCAGATGGAAAAAAGAATTGAAGGTGGCTGCAGAAGATCGACAGAGAAGCGCTTGAAGGTCAGAAACTGATGGACAGGAAAAGGAATAAAAGAGTGGCGAAAAATTGACAGACGAACGATAGCTGATGCGTGACAGAATAAACAGACAATAAAAGCACATCTAGTAGCATTTCGGATCAGGGGCGTCATTCTGCATAAGACCCTCTGTTAGTCAAGCCGCAAGAAACAATTGAAGATTGACGACAAACCTGACGGATGAACGTCCACATGTGACAGGTAGTGTAGCCCTTCGCGAAGCCCACGCCGGCGTAAGCGACGAGGTAATGCCACTTGCGCTTGAAAGCCTCAAATTCCGCAGGGTTCATAATACCCGGGAAATCATCGGCCAACATTTCCGGTGTTAGGTTGGCCTCTACGCGCCTGCCCCATTCACGGAGCGTGCGGGGGTAGTCTGCAGAAGAGAACAATAAACAATAAGCAATGATACCAAATGCAGCGGTAACAAATGGAGTTGCTTACGGGCAGCGTGATTTTCGATACCCTCGAGGGTGAACTTCCCGGGGCAAGCCGCGTCGGCTGCTTGCACAAGAACAGTTGCGCTCGGCACCGATGCATGAGGCCACATATACTTCCGTGCGAAGTCTTCATATCTAAGATGGTAATTGTTCATTTAACATGAGGCGAACAGAATGAGGGTACGAAGCGAATACTCACTGGTATGTGGTGTACCGCGATTCGGGGCGGGTCGTGGCGGTGATAACAACGCCGGCATTTCTGTCCTTGAGCGCCCAGTCGATGGCACGGAAGTAAGAAGAGTAGTGCTAAATAAGGAAGGTCGGCGTCAGTACGGCGGTGATGGACGTCATGAAGAGCTATTTACCTTCGCTCCAACATGCTGTTTCATTAATAATACGAAAATAACAACCAATGCATTAGTTCGCAGAGCAGACCAACGTTAATCAAAGCCTACTGACCTCAACCATTTCGATGCTAACAAAGGCATCGAACGCCTTCTCGAATTCAGGGGGAAGGTCGCGGTAATCCATGAGGTGAACACGGATGCGGTCCTCGAGGCCAGCGGCCTTAATACGTTCATCAGCGAGAGCCTTCTGCTCCTTTGACAGCGTCAGCGTGTCGACCTCGCAACCAAAAGAGCGGGCAGCCTGTTCGTAATTACGGTTAGTATTTGACAGGATGAGCGGAAGCAATCTGTGGCGGCCTCGAGCTCACCTCGATTGCAAGACCACCCCAGCCAGAACCGAACTCGAGCAGACGGTGTCCAGGCTTCACGCGCGCTTTGCGGAGCACGTGATGGAGTTTGCGAACTTGAGCGGCTTCCAGGTCGGAAGGCTGCGCGTCGCCTTCGAGGTCGCCATTCACGCCTCCCTCAGCCTCGCCCCAAAGGGCACAAGAGTACATCATCTCCTTGCTTAAGATCGCCTGTTAGAATAAAGTCAGAGGGAGGATCTGTCGGAGAAGGTTATATTGGTTTCTCGGCTTACCTTGAAAAGCTCATTGGACTGATCGTACGCCGCAACGGCATTGAGGCGTGCCTGGCGCTTAGACTGGCCTACGAAGGCATTGAAAATACCCGACGCAAGTGTCGTGACGGTACTCGCTACAGTCGAGAGGCTCTCCAACTTGTCCTGGTTGTCGATGAACAACTGCAACCGGTGTCAGTAAAAAGGTCCGCGAGTTTACGAAATGAAAAGTATCTCACCTCCATCACAGCATCCAGATCGTCGATTTGCACATCGCCGATCATGTATGCCTCACTGACTGTGGAGAAAGAGTTAGAAAAGTGACGAGAAGACACGATGTTGCAAACGTACATCCAAGGTCTCCAGACCTAGTAATAAGACCGCATAAGTATAAGATGAAAAAAGGAACAGATGTCTAAGTAACTTACATGAAAACGCGTGTCCAGAAGTCCGCATTGACCACTCGGAATTCCACTACGTTACACCCCTTCGTGTAGTTCCCAAACGTGTACGAACCGTCTCCATCGACGATGGTGAGGTATCCCTTGGTGATCGTGCCACTTAGTGCCCGGAGAAGGGATGAACGAGCTGCATAGTCATGAGCAAGAGAAAGAAGAACATGAAGCCAAAGTCACGTACCGATGGTAGTCATCCATGACTTCGGCGAACCCAGAGAGACAGAAGGAACTCCTGCGGATGCGCACGTAGCGCCGATGAGGCTGACAGCAGAGGTAGTAACACCCATTGTATGTGCAGGTGATGTCGTCGGGCGGATGATCGAGGTCAACAGAGAAGGCGGTGAGGGATGGAAGACTTCTCGTCTGGGGCGAAATTCTGCTGTCAGAACCTGGCCTTTTGAGTACGGCGAGAGAATGCATAAGGGACGAGGGTACGGATTAGCATGTCGTGAGGAATGTTTTAGGAATGCAGGCTCGGTAGCGTTTCGTGACTTCGGGTAGTTTTTTTTGTTCCCAATTGTCGGCTTCCCATACGCGATATCCGAAGATCTTGGACCAAGATTTTCCTGCGATAATATAGGGTCACAATTGTTAAAACGGTTTTCGGACACGAAGAGTGCGCATGCGAAAGGCACATGCTGGGCGACGACAATTGGCCAGACAAGTGATCTCCAGTTATACTCGCCCCGATTAACAATTAAGCTCTTCGCAAGAGGTGTCCGCGGCCTCGTTTTTGTGCCGTAAGAGGCAAGAAATTACATTGTAAAGTCGTGCCGGGCAATGCTCCCCCAGCATCATATGGATATATGTCGGACAAGGTCAACCATAATTCGTTCGCTTTGGACACTTTTGTCACACCACACGAACAAGAGCCGCACTTGGGCAGTAACTGGCTGTATTTCGCGTGGCAGCCTCCACTATTAGCTCGGCGTGCCGCATAATATTCGCATGAGCATTCGAGTCACCCGCAAAGTCAACCAAGGGCTGATGCGATGATGTTAAGCTGTACGAGACGGTCGAATCAGGTTCAGCCGCTAGATCGTGTTCCCGGGCAATTTTGGCAGACATTTGCCTTCCGAAAGACCAGATCGATAGGTGAAACATTGCCAACCAGATATGAAAATTAAGAGTGAAGCTTTTGTGTGTGATGGTGTGTGTGATGGAGACACATCGCTTTTGGTAGCGATGGCCGCGTTCAACGTGTCGATTATGTAATCACAATACCGCCTCGCCTATGCAGATCCGCGATTAGCCGACAGGGTGGCACTTCGCGGTGAACTCGTCCTCTCCTTTACAACATCCGGACTTTTTATAATTTATGAAACATAGTGGAAGATGGGACGTAGCCACTGCGAGAAGCTCGCATCGCACCACTGACCACCGCAAATATTGTGGGGTTTATGCCATCTAATAAAGCTCGCTTCAAATTCGCAAAAACCCTCGTCACCACGATCATTAGATTAGTTCATTACATGTAACAATAGCGGCGACTGCCGGAATGATCGCCTTCTGTCCTTAATTATCAAATAGGGGAGGTACGAACCGACAACGCAGATACACAAGGCTGCCTTCGTTGGCTTCTTCGCCTTTGAAATTATCGATGTCATAAGAGCAATGGAGGTGACGCTATCCGATCCGTCTAGGTTATCTGATGTCTTAGATTCGTTCACAAGACAAGCTCTCTTGTGAAGTCTCCACAATCATAAAATGTTTTCAGGTTCAATTTCGATACTGGACGAATATTCTGCCCTTATTTCCAAGTGATAACGGTGAAGAATGAGGGTACTGTTCACAACCAGGGCGGCTCTTTCCTGGGAGGACGAAGCGCTGTAAAAGCGCCTATACCGGCTCTTATTTCCCTGAAATAAACAGCAGAAATATGCATCAAATCTTAAAATTTTCACGGAGCCCGACGTAGCATTTATGCGTGCGCTTTGACCTCTCGTTCAGGAATACTTCACATGGCGGAGACTGCTTGGCTAGGGCCAACGCCACAACGTTATCGGCTATAGACACTGAGAAATCAGGTCCAGTCGAATACAGAGGCCGACTTTCGTGCGAGTCGCTTGAAAGCCGAGGGAAAAGTTTCTTTACCCAATCATGCGAGAATTAGCTCCGCTAAATGCATACGGTGCGGGACCGCCAGTCTTACCGCGTCCTCGCGCATGTCATCCTCGCGCCCGGACCGTTCATTCTTCGGTCAACTGCATTTATCTTGATATATTGGTTTGCATGTACCTTATGGAAACTAATAGGTACGACTAATTTGTACGCCCGAGCTCCCCCCGTATCAGCTCTTCCTTTGATATCTTCTGTTGAGTGGCTATTTCGCCCATGTATATTGGACGTGTAATTTTATAGAATAGAATCATCCGTAAACCTTCCGCTAAATTATGAGGCTTGTATCTCTCCCTGTCAAGCCCGCAAGCGACTGCATATGACGGGTGCCATGATCCGCGAGAGCTAGCGGGATCGTCTACGGCGCTTCGTACCTGCATTTTTGACTTATGCATTTAGAGAAACGTCGGGCAAGAGGTGGACGAGCTCACCGAACCCTCGCTTCCGGTCCGAACTTCGACACCTCAGGAGAATGCAAAAGATAAACGACCCCGATGACCAGCACAACACTAAAGACAACTCCTGCTAGACTGCACGAGGCTCCAGCATTTTCAACGCAAGGCGAACTGGGGGGAAATAAGACGGCGAAGAGCAGCGGAATGCAAAGCAAGGCAAAGCACGGCCAATTATCTTCTGCAAGTGTCTTTCCATATCGGGCATATAAGACCTAATAATTACCTACAATAACCTTCAGGACAGGAAAGGGAGGGATATGATTGGCCGCACAAACCTTTTCTCTGCCGACGATCCGTAGATATCCGAAAGCGGTGACAAATGCCTTTCCGGGAGATCCGAACGTGCCGTCCATGTGCGACTTGATAACAAACCTCCTGCGCAGCCAAGGCGGCTTGTCTTCTCTTAGCTTGTTTCGAATCCACCAGTGAGCATCATGGCTTTGAACGACAAGCCCGACTATGATCTGTTCACCTCGTTACGCTATGATCCAAAGCTACTGTCGGCTGATTTCAATAACGATGTCAATGCGACGCCGCTACCTTATCTGTTATTTCCTTACCACGTTCAGCGGCTCGCGGACTCTGCTCGGAAGTTCGGCTGGCCTAAGGCCATCGAGACCATAACAGCACCCACTGCGGCCGAGGATCTTAGGAAGAAATGCGACCAAGCGATCACGGAATGCAATTTACCTGAGAAAGACAATGGTGTTGGGGTGCGTAGTAAGCGACAATCTATTTCTATATCGTTGAATTCGTAGAGAAAAATGCAAATAATTCATATTCAAATCGTGATAACATTCTTCGGAATGAAGAGAGGAAATGCATCTGACGCCGAATTACCCATGCCCAAACCCGACGTTGTATGATATACATCTTACTGATCATCTTTCTTCAGATGCGTGTGAGACTGACTCACGATGGGGAGCTGATTGTGGAGACACATCCTACACGGCCGTTCGAACGGGACCCGCTGCAAGCGGCGTTTTTCAAAGCCGATTCAGATGATGATCTGCCGCCGCCGCCGGTCCTCGACGTGTACATCGACACGCAAGCCACCCCGAGTTCGGTTTTCACATCCTATAAAACGACTGCTCGGACGCACTACAATGACGCGCGCGAGAGGGCCGGGATCAAAGAACGCAAGGAGCTCAAGGACGTCCTGCTCTATAACGAGCATGGGGAGATCACGGAATGCTCGTTCGCGAATGTTGCGTTCTGGCGCGATGGCACGTGGACCACGCCGCCCGATGCGAGTGGCGGCTTGACGGGTACGATGCGAAGATATTTAATCGAGCGCGGACTTGTCAGAGAGGGTATCATCCACAGGGATGATGTGCGGATAGGAGAATGGGTGCTACTCACAAATGGCTGGTCCGTAACGCTGCTAGGCAAAGTCGTTGGTCCGGCCGGTCGATAAAGAAAGTGTACGTTGTGTAAACTGTGGAACAAGATCAATTCAATCATCGAGCTTACAATACCTACGATCATCGCATCAGATACTTAGATCCCATCGACAATAACACCGTCTACCGTCACCTCTACATTGTGGGACGGGTGGAGAGCGGATTGCTCTTTCATCTATCGGATAGGTTTCGGCATTGTATCTGAGGGGGATGGGCTAGTGGTGAGTCGGGATCCCCGATCCTTGTAGATCTAGCCGCCTTTTCGCCCGAAAGGCGCTGACACGCGGCGTAGTAAGCTGTCCCGCCCGCCGTGACGCTCAGAAATAATCGATAGTTTTCTCATGTGAATTTACGGAAGAGCAGTCAGGGATGGGATGCCAGTGCGCACGTCACATCTGACAGATGAAACGCGGACGGATGCAAGTCTTTTTCGTCGCCTCCTCGCTTCGGTCTGACAGTCTATGGACACGGACGGAACCAAAGTCTGACGAGATCTTTGCGATTACGACTTGCTAGGCACAGCGGAAGCAGATGTTTGAGCGGGAGCGCTGCACATGTATCTTTGGGCGGAAGCGCTTTTAATGCTTCATGCTCAGATACAGCACATTCCGAATACATCCGAATGCTCACGCTTTGACCATACCATAGCAACGAAGGCTATGCTTAAGATGCAAAGCCAAAGTCTAACCAGAGCCAAAATAAAAAATAAGCATATGTAGTTACATGCCGTTCGGAGTCTTGGTTTCGTATCTAAGCCTTTTTTGGAACCCCCTTGAGACCGTTGAAGGACGCCGTTTCCGCCTGTAGGACAAAACACGCGGCTCACAAGAACGAATATGAATTATGCGAATTATGTGCAGTTTCGTAAAGGTTGAAAGGTCGCCGTGTCTGCAGATAATTTATCGAGAGGGTGCCAGTGACTCAGCGCTTCGCTCAAGCCTGAGGAGCGTTTAGCGGCTGGTTTAGGCTGACGTAGGCTGACGTCTAGAGAATTTATCCAAGCGAGTCGGGAGGACACAGAAGAACTAGACTTCAGAAGGTTATAGTCAATTCCGAAAACGGCGAGAAGCGGCGTCGCGTCAGGCTTTTCACTTTCGCGGTGGCGGTGAACGGCGGGCTTCTTTTTGGTTGCTTCTTTGCGTCACCGAAGTCGCTTCAGGCGCTTTTGCGGTACTTCGGCCCGCCATGATGCAGATATGACAGAGAGAGCGAAGAGCCTAAGTGCGGCCATGCACCACATAGCCTTGAGAAAACAAGTTTGACGAAAAGATGACGATGGCACCGGAACTCACGAATTACCGACATCAAGGTAGATTCCGTTTCTCCTCATACTTCCGGGACTTCAGTAACTTTAGCATATGATGATGTATGCTACAGTTAGAAGAATCATGAAGCCCGAAGGATGAGTGGCTATTTTGAAACAACCCGTTTCATTTCGACCTTCAAGGTCGCGGCATCTATGTACAGTATGTGTGGGGTCTGATGTTGCTCGGCTTAGAGCTTATAGGCATTGTCGTACCGACGGTATAGCATTCGACACTAGCACAGGTCAGATAGCCTCTTCAAGTTTAGAATCTGTCTAATAAGAAGAACTAATTTACGGTAATGGATTCATGTCCCAGCCTGGAACATCATTGCATGCTCATTGCTCAATGCTCAAGCTCACCTTTCAACAAAGCTTGTGGTAGCTCCAATGATGAAAAGCCTATATATATTATGTGTTTCATTAAGTCTTTGTTGCTTCGTGCTTGAACGCGTTGTTGTATGACATGTATATACCAATACATTGGTTGGGCGCTTAAAGTCAGACTGAAGCGCTGATAAATATCCTTATTAAGTAGTAGTATATTTGACGTAATCAGATTCTGAGCTCCGCTTAAACCGGAGGAATCGGTAGTAATATTCTCTCGTCAAGTTGGAAGGTTAGCTCTCATGGTAACACAAACGCGCACTCAAACAATGATGCTTCTCCACTTTTCTAGAGACTACGTGACTTCTTTTCATACTGTATGTACTTCAAATTCCTGAAGTTAAAGGGTCATTCAGAAGGTTCTCGCGCGAGGTAGACGGAGATTCACGTCAAAGTGTCACGGTTCATTGAGCTCGAAGCTTCAGGCACCAATGCCTCCTCAGGTCTCACTATCAGTCTAGGCGCTCCTTCAATACCATCTACCGAAAGCTATGCTCATCAAGGCGATACCTTGCGACCGGTACATCAGACCAAGTCAACAATCCATCTATTGTATGAGCATGTACAACGACCCGGTGTGGTCATGCAATCGTTCGCCCGTCTCCTCATATTATCTCTTTCTTCAAAAGATGCAAAGGGAGTGAGTGGTAAACCTCTCTGCAAAACTGCACGGTGACTATCTGTAAGTGGTCTTTCTATATATACTCTACTCAAGTTTGTCAGGGGAACATTAACAGACTATCACTAGGCCTGGCCGCTGGGGGGCGCCCTCTGAGCAGGAGATTTAACGCCGTCTCCTCCGGACTATCCGTCCACCTACCAATTCATGACTTCCTATTGCGGAAAGAAAACGCTATTGTCGTCGAAATCTGTGCATGGACGTGCAGCTCGTGCAGCCTTGCAACCTCGGGCTAATCGAATGCCTATCATGTTAGTAGCCCTCGGAGAAGGACGCGATTGAGTACATTTCCAAGTTTTTTTTTCTTCTATTTTCCATCCTTTCTCGGTACAGAATCTCATAGTCATTGCTCAGAACATATCTTTGCATCGTTAGGAACCCATCTCGAACAGACTATGTGACTGAGATGGCCGAAAACAAATCACATTACGGACAAACTGTAAAGTACTCACGCGCGAGCGGCCACAGTGTCCTGCCGACATGATGGTCCGTAGAAAATCCCGATCGGAGGAAGGCCTCAAAATACACTACATAAGTGTTTATCGCCAAGGTATTCTATCTGCAAGATAACCCCAAGAACAATCCATGGACTCCACATACCCACTAGTCCCTGTCGCTAATTTCTTTGCTTTCGCTTTACCTTTGATTGCACTCATCTCATCCGGGATACTTCAGCCATGGAACATTGGCATCTTTATGTATGCTTTCTGGCTATCGCTAAGTAGTCTTATCCAGGCCATCAATTTTACTCTATGGCGGAATGGTACCGATGATATTGCACCAGCGTTCTGCGACTTCTGTAAGTGATGGTCCTCTAGCTACGATTGACGATCACTGACTCTCATCTGCACAAGCTACTTATGTTTATGTTGCCGCCTCAACGGGTATACCTGCTTGTTCGCTGGCCATCACTCGTCGGCTATGTAAGATCGTGTACGTGAAGAGAATCTTCAATGAACAGCATGTGAGTTGTATCTTGCTCTATTTGTGCACCAATAACTTATCCGAGAAGCGTTATTATGAGATATCCATTGACCTGTTCATTTGCCTCGGACTTCCTTTGATATCGCTTCCACTTTGTAAGTCAGATCATCTTGGATAAAATATCAAGACGAGCTTATTCTTTAGCTAGACTACATCACACAATCGGCCCGATATGAGATTATTGAGCAGATTGGCTGCACGACAACTCAATCCTCTGGATTGAGTTTTGTCTTTGGTGCAATTTGGATGATAATCTTGCCTACCATCTCAGTCCTATTCTATTGCCGTGAGTAAAAAGTATAACATAGCTGTACAGGTACTTACAGCTTCTACCCTCAGCAAAAATAATACTGACGATTTATCGCCATCATCGAGAAATGGAAGGACTACTGACGGACTCGGACTCACTTGGTTCAATGAGGAAGGGTCACTTCATACGCTGCATGCTCCTTGGATGCCTTGATGCAATTGTGACGCTGCCTATGGGAGTTCTGTCCGTCTACCAAATGATAGTCACAGGTTCTCAGGAAGCGTTTTGGCCGGGATGGACAGCGATGCATGACTGGCCACCGATTCCGAAGATAGCCGCCAGCGAGTGGCAAGCATCATTTTGGGGAAGATTCACCATTCGATTCGATCAGTGGTCGAATGTACCCCTCGCGTCCATCTTCTTCTTCTTGTTTGGATTTACCTTGGAAGCTCGAACGTGCTACAGCCGCTGTTGGTGGTCGATTGCCGGATGGCTCGGGTTTAAGAGAGCAACAAAGCCTGTGCAGTCGGACGTACGCTTTGTGACATGCCAAAGCTCGCGGCCTTCCACGGGATCGTTGTAAGTCGCTCATATTTCTTAGAGCACATGTTATATATGATTAACTTCTTCAATGAAAGAACCTCGGTCGCCGATTCGGAGGATATTGAAAGAGCAGGAAAATCGACATAGTCGAATTTAATTCTTTTGCTGAAAGTGACGAAGGGATGGATTCAGATGTAACTAAAGCATACTATGCATGTTCTGCTAACTCTGTACATACGGACAGTACATAATAATATGATAGTAATAAGAGCGAGGAAAGGGCCTGATTTTTTTGTTCGGTACGCCGTCACGGTGCCGAATCCTGCCGACGTGCCGAACTTGAACTTCAAGTTGTGGAAATTCTTCGTGTCTCTCTTCTCCTACCTCTTCCTCTGCAAAGATGCGACTATCCTTATTCACTATCTGTACGAACTTCTCTGGTTTCTTCTGACGCTTCTTGTCAACTTCTTGGGCTTGGGATGCAAGTTTTGCTCCTATCGGATTACCAACAACAATATCGAATGTCTAATAAATGGACGAGGAAGAACAAACTAAAAATGACTTGAACTACGTGAACTTATTTGAGAGTCACCTTAACCACTTCAACGACCATTTGTCCGGAACTGACCGTGTAGATGGGGCTCTACCTCCTTCGTATTTTCCACCATACGGGTTTTGGACTTCGGAGGAGAAGAATATATTCTTCCATGCACTTTCGGTGCACTCAAAACTTCGGCCTGATCTCATAGCGGAGGAGATACCGGGAAAAAATCTGGTCGACATCCTTATATACCTGGACATGCTTGACTCTGCAGCAGTAAAGGATGTTTCGCGTAAACGTGGAAGGGCAGCATTCGAAGCGGCGTTCGAAGTCTCGGACGAGTGGGTAATATTCGAGGAAGAGCAGGCGAGAGTTGTAGTGGAGAAAGAGGTGGAATGGGAGAAGGACTATCGTGCAGAATGGCGACTCGGTGTTCTTCGAGAAAAGGAAGGAGAAGTGCGCTCGTCGATTGGCGAAAGTGGGGGTGGAGGACGAAGCAAAGAGGAACGACGGAGGATTAATCTGGAGGTCAGGCAAATGCAGACAGAGATGAATAGGCAGTGGCAGAAGGCAGATTATCTCAAGGAACTATCGGGTCCACACTTACGAGCTATCGATTATATTTTGCGCGAAGCGGAGGAACCTACCGAGCGCCGAGAAACGCTGGAGGAAGAGTTAGTTGGGCATGACCTCGACCCTCCTCAACCGGACGTAGTCGTCGCGAACGCTGTGTCAGATGCAGTCATCGACCCTGCGCTCCTTGCTATATCACGTCCAAGAACGCCTCCGCCTCAACCGATGCATGTGAATGAGTTTCTCGCCGACAAAGTGCCTCCTTTGGACTTTTCTACCAGCCCCGCCTCTTCACTTCAGCCACCCACTCCCAATCAGTTAGGGCATGGCCGCTCGACATCGCCCCAGGATGAGCTTGGTCTCACAGCCCGTGCTCTTGCTGCACTCTCCCCACGCTCGCGTCGGAGGCACCAAAAGCGGTTGTACATGCGCCGCAAGCGTGCTCAAGCAACCGGTGGCACTGTCTCTGCGTCTGTGGCGCGCCTGAAACCTGGGAGGAAGACGAACAAGAAGCTGGAGCGTCAGCTTGCGAAGGCGAAGGATCGCGAGGAGAGAGAGCTTGCACAACTGAATGGGCTTCCTAATGGCGAGGATGCGAGTGTGAACTTAGATGACGCTGGCTTTACGATCACTGCGGAAGAAACAAAGGAGGAGTATCTGGACGTCAACGCTGGAAAGGAAGAGTTTGAGGTTTCGCTGCACAAAGGTGATTCAGAGGGAAGCGAAAGTGAAGGCAGGGTCGAGGACCACAGGCATCCCAACGTCGGTGGGACCACACTTCCGTACAAGATAATCCAGGACTTGTCAAACATGGGTTGTGATGCTGCTACGCTTGAGGAAGGAGGCCTTGGTCTATTTCATCTTACGAGCTTGCACAAAATCATGGGGTATGCTAATTTTCTCCCGTCTACTCGTCGCGAATCTCACATTATTCTCTCAGTATACATGCTTCTCTCCGATCTGCTGAAGACGACGTCGGGACGTGCATTTCTGCCTCTACTATTCAGCTCTTAAATTCGCATATCTCGCAATTTCTGCTCAAAATCATTCAGAAAGCGGTTGCGTTGCGCGAACAAGAACGCAAAAGCAAAGCGCACACTAAAGTTTGGAGACTCAATAATAATCTCGTATGTTTACCCCATGATCTCTATGTGTATACATGACATTGATTCTAACCGTTGATAGATAAAAACTGCTACGATACATGAGGCTCTACAAATTATGGGTGTCGAGAAAGATAAGAAGCACCACTTCACTTCAATTGCTGACAGGCTCTCGTGCCTGGACGAAACCGTTGCTCAGACAGCAAAACGTCACGCGAAAGAGGAGAAGGGCCGAGCCACGGAGAAGACAGTTGAAGGCGGAGATGAGACGTCACAGTTAAACTCCGAAGAAAGTGACGAAGATCAAGGAAGTCAGGAAAGCGAAGACGAAGATGCAGCCTTTCCGTTCCACCGCCCTTTACCAAGCTTACCTGCCCACATCGAGCTTAATCAGCCATTCATCCGACACTCCTCCCTTGATTACCTATTACCGAACCCATTCCGGATTGCGGCCACCGAAGACGAAAGTACCTTGCTCCTCGAAGAGATAGACAGTGACGCGTTACTCAAAGAGATCT
Organism: Trichaptum fuscoviolaceum; assembly: GCA_910574455.1. Lineage (NCBI taxonomy): Eukaryota > Fungi > Basidiomycota > Agaricomycetes > Hymenochaetales > Trichaptaceae > Trichaptum > Trichaptum fuscoviolaceum. The sequence continues at coordinate 1,320,909 of CAJSYZ010000009.1, read as the reverse complement.
TGGAGGAGGAAGAACTGGACGCTTTGGACAGACAAACGTCCAAGGAAGAGGAGGCGAAGCTGTGGGAGAGGATGAAAAAGAGGAAGCGTGTCGAAACCGAGCTGGATATAGTCGTGGATATTGAGACAGAAGTGGGATTGAGGCGGTCCAAGAGGAGAGCGGCACATACTTTGCAGTTTGCGAAGCCGAACGCCAACCTCGGAGTTAAAAGTACAATATTTGTCGACGATAGCGATTAATCTTATCTCATAGATATTACCATGTTTTCCAGCCTTGTGGATAGTAATTATGTAGCACTAGCGTCCGTAACTGTATCAGTATATTGTACACAAGAGGAAAAGCCTATTAGTACAGTCAGCTACAGAAAGAGGGTAGCCTATGAAGAAAAACAATGCTAGTGGTGTAAGCAAATGTTGGTCCTGCATACACAACGTACAACATGATAGATAGTAGGTATAAAGTACACGAAAGCGAGGTAGAAGGAAACACATCATCCGGCGTAAGGAGTACGGAATATTACAGCGGCTTGTCATGATCAAGCGCTTCGATCGCTGCATGCGTACGCATGATCAGAGCGGACTATAAATCGAAATTAACAATCAGTACCCGAAATCCCCAGGCGTTTTTGGAAACAAACCTCGAGGCTGTATTTGCCCTTGCGGGTCGCCGCATTGGCCTCCAGGGTTTTACCAGATAGAATGAGATCGAACTGTTTCCGGGCTTCGTCGGGCTTGCCCATTCTGGCGTGGAGACGTCCGATCTCGAAGTCTGTAATGCAAAAGAGGCGTTAGAGTTTTGTCATGTGAGAAACGGATCTAAGAGGGAGCAGAATAACATACGCGTGTAATACACGAGGTGGTGATCGAGCTCAATCTTCGGACCGTTGTCCAGAACAGTTTGTAAAGCTGCCATGGCGCGCTTCTGTGCCTCCTCACGCGGGACGTCTACTTGATCGTTCGGATCAATGACAGCGTTCGGTTCCTTAGAACATAAAGTCAATTAGCGGATCTACAAGAACGTCCCAAGGCACTAGGTGGCCAATTCACCTCGAAAGCAATGTAGCGGTTACACACGCCCTCCAAGAAAGCTGCCAGGCAGAAGTCATCCCAATACCCTTGTCCGCCCTCATACAACGCCGGCGCGTTCTCGTGCTTTTTCAGCGTCTCTTGCAGCTTGTACACTTCAGGCAACATCTTGTTGACAACCACACGACGGGGCGCGCGGGAGATGGCAAGGAAGAAGTATCCGAATTCGAGAGCCGGGAGTGCAAGGCGATTTCCCTGTTTCTTGAATTTTCGGGCTTTTCGGGCAATAAATTTCTGGACGACAAAGAAACGTGTAAGTATTTGGGGCGTTCATTCGTGCTGTCGAGAGGCGTGCGTTACCTCCACAGGGATGGATTTTCCGGCTATCCTCTGCAGGACGTTCGGTACCTTATCCAAAAACTTCCCAGCCTCGTCTATCCGCTCCTTGCCACCAAGCTGAATGAGGCACATTGCGATCCCATACGTATAGCACGCCTTGCTCCATGTCGCCTCTGCCTCAAGGCGGCGCCAGCTCTCCAGTGATGTATCGAGGTCCCACAATGCGATATTCCCAATAGCCATCTCCCAATCACTAATATGATGCAAGTTATGGTACTGGCTCTGCGAGGCTACAGCACGCTTGTAACTCTCCAGCGCTCGCGCGGGCTGGGCACGGATGAGGCTGAGGCGACCTTGGCCAAAGAGGAAGAAGACGCCATTCGGGTAGCGCTTGAGGTTCCAGTCGAGGATCTTCTGCGCCATAGGGATGTCAACACCCTCAGACGTGAAGGACGAGAGCACGAGGTGGAAGATGAGGAGTGCCATGTCGCAGATGCTCCGGCGCACGCCTTCTTCCGCTATGCTGACGGATGGCTCGGGGGACTCGGTAGTCCACCCGCCGGCGCGGTAGAGCATGTCGAGACCGGCCATGCGGTCGCCTTTGAACCCAAAGAGCTCGACGACCGAGAGAATTCGGCTGGGGAGTAGGGAGAGGATGATGTTGGAGAGACCGGCGCCAAGGAGGACTCCTGAACGGAAGTCTGGGTCAAGCGACTTGTCGATGGGACCCTCGCCGCGTTCAGTCGCTTCCTCGTCCATCTTTTGCATGAATTTGTACAAATCGCGGTAAGTGTTGAATGTCGTACGGAGGTTGAGACTTTGGAAAATATCAGCCGCCAATGGATACAGTCGAGAAGAAGGTTCACTCACGCCTCTTTTATGAACGATAGCCAGTCTCCAGAATATACAATTCCGAGAAGAGCTTTCTCAAACAACGTCTCCGCGTAAATCAGCTCCGCGTGCCGTTCCAACGCATTCATGGACTTGATCCAGTTGATGCCCGAATGCGAACTGAGGACAAGGCCAGCAAACCGGCCGGCTAAAGAGTGGGACTTGCGGTGTTGTTGCGCAAGGACATTGCCGTGGCGAGTATGGCCGATAGCAGACAAAAGGTCCTGGTGGACAGTGGATTGTCAGTACTTCGTGCAAGTGAAGAATTCGAAGGAAAGACGAGACTGAAAAAGATTTTTATATGAACCAGAACGCCCGCATATCTCACACTTCAACCACATTGAAACGAAAGCAATTCGAAACATCCAAGGAAATTGGACTGATGCAAATTTTCCTGAAGTTCGGGGAAATTGTAGTCGTAGATGATGAAATAGTTTGAGCTTACCTCGTCCTCATAAGACATGAGAGCTTTGACGCATTCGATGAGCCCATAGCCTGAACCAGTGTACAGGCGCTCCCTACGATTACAGCCAATTAATATTAATTCAAGACAAGTGAACATGATAGACGTACTTTTTTGAATCACAGCCTAGCAAATACTGCTCAGATTCCACCATATGCGAGGCCAGGAAAAGTGCCAGCGCATGTTTCACAACTGGTAGGTCCTCCAGCCCCCTATCATTCCTGTACGCCCCCTCCATCGGCTTCGCCTTGATGGACAAATCGAGCGCAAAGCCCTCGAGCTCCGAATCAGACATGTCGGTTGGTTCAGTCGTGCAAGTCGATACGGGGGAAGCAGACGTGTCCTGGCTGTCGTCGTCGGAGCTGTCTTGAGGTCGCACTGAGATCCTCGGTGACATTATCTGGCCCGTCGGTGGAAAGAAAGACAACAAAGATGGTGGTCAAGAAGAAAGGGAGAAAAGGCGAGGGCAGCTCAGATATGGATATTTGCACGGCCTGATCGGTAACTTATATTGGGACGATCTTCTTGATCAAAATTCGATGATTCATTTGACAGGCGATTTGCATTGACGACGCAAGGGCCCTCGACACCTCGAGACGAATTAAACGGTATAGATTGGACGCGAGGGTCTCCAATTGGATGCGGGGACAATGTGGGGACGATGTGGGGAACTCAATTGGTCGTCCGGGTGCAATTTTACTAGGCAAGCACCTGACCCACTGGTTTTCATATGTTTTGGCTTGACATGTACGTCGAAAGGACCGGGTAAATGTCTTCGAGGTTGCCTATGCCTTGTTTACGGGAGGTGAGCCCCAGCGACCATTTTTATCGGGTGCAAATGGTCTGTATAAGATGTAAAATACTAGAACTTCGTCATTACATTCTTAACTTTAATTAAACTGCTCTGTTGCCTTTTTGTGGATAAAAGAACACTGAATTTAAGTTCGAGAAGACGGGGGCTCTAGCAAGTGTTTTATTTTGGACAATGATAAATAGACAAGATATATCTTACACCTTCAGTACCTAGTATAAGGATATTCATAGTCTGGATCCGTTCTCAGATCCAATGTATATGGCCTCAATGAAATGCGTAGAAGGTATGGGAAGTTAGGTCAGAGAGCGATTGCATCGTTCTCGAGAATTGCATCCGCAACATCCTGCAGGCGCGGAGCGCCGCTACAGATATTTGTCGTCTGTTTAGGTGGCATCACGGGAAGCAGATTTCGATGGATTCAGGGCGATGCAGCAGAACGGCCTTCGTGTCTTCATAGCACCCGGTCCACATACTGCATAAGCATAGAAACTCTGGGACGGAGGTTGAACCAGTAAATGCAAGTCCAAAATTTATCTTTCTTGTGGATACTATCAGTGAACGGCTTCTCTCTGAACGAGCAACGGAAGGATATGGTAGCCTACGATGCTGATAGTATGGATCAAAGCGGCGGTAAACTCGATTCGCCCAAGAATACCAGGCTTTTTGTCACGAAGAAATACTGCGAAATAGAAGGAAAAAGAGAGATTTCCGATTCGCAGAAGTCATGCGATGAAGAGCGGAAAGAATCGAAAAGGTGTACTGTAGAGTAACATAAATTGTCAGAGGTCAGAGACTCAAGCACTTCGCATTGCAGCACTCACGAATTATAAGGTAATCATCTCTTTCAAAAACTTGGATGAACCTTCCGAGTGAACACGTCCCAAGCCTGAAAAGATTGTCGCTCGCCCTGCTGGTCAAAGTACTTACAATACTCAGTAAAGGCCGCCAAAAGATTCATAGGCTTGCACCGCCGTCAGAGTATTCGCTGCTGTCAAAGGACGTATTTTTGGGACTACAAATGTAATTGACTGCGTTAAGGTGCGGTAGAGTACGGTGTCTCTATCCCGCTCCTGTCTCCCATCGTCCGTGGCTAAAAGATAAAGATCCCGTCCTCAAAGCATTCCTCTACCCATTCCTGGCTAACAGTGCGATCACCGATGACCACCTTCTGCATGTTGTGGAGGTCTCCTTGCTGACGCAGCTTCTCCCAGAGACCTTTCACCCACTTCCACGCGTCTGTCCCCAGATTCCGCATTGTGAGGGACCGAAGGGCCGGAACCCGTTCTGGAAGAGAATCAGGATAAAAGCCATGGATATCAACAGTAAGTTCGCACAGATTCGGGACTTTCTCGAAGGGGATGTTGAAACGGGCCATACAACCATCCAGTGAATCAAAGTCAATCGATAATGCCTCCAGAGTCGGGTACACGTCGTGACAGAGCATGACCTCGAGGTAATTAGCAGACAGCAGGCCCTTGTAACCACTACAGCATCCAACTTTTGCGTTCTCGACGGAGAAAATGCACTCAACTATTGCTGGGGTTATTAGTGCCTCTCTGAACGACAAAAGCTCGTCGCATATTACTGACTCGATGGTGAACTTAAGGACATTCAGATTTCGCAGAATGCAGGGTGGAATTTTGTCATCCGAGGTGAACGGTGTGCGGATGCATTCTAACGTCAGTGAGAGTTCTGTGAGGTTTGGGACGGATACGAGGAGCGTGCACAGCCTGTGACAAAGCTGCGGACCGAATTCGATATCCGTTGTAACAAATTCTAGTGAGCTTAGCGTGGAGGGTAGTGCTGATAGTCCGGGAAGGTAATTGATAGTGTGCAGTCGATGCAATTGTGGCGCGCACGAAGATTTAAGAAAGATCGGATCTTCAAACTCCTCCATATTGTCGTTACATTCAAAGCGAAAGACTTTAAGGCGTAGCAAATGCGTAAGCTTGTTAAGACGTTCGCTTATATCGGGTGGCATGGAGCTAGCGACACCCAACGTGAAGCTTTCCCATCTATCCGTATAAGAAAGCGCGGCATCGAAAACCTCCGATTGGTTAAGGTAACAAACTATCTTGGGAGACGTCCAGGGTTTTGGGACTATTTCAACATTGAGTCCAATCGACTTGCTTCTTTCCAAATGTCGGCTAACACAATCCATTCTCTTCATGCCGGTGGAGACGTTAGACCAAAATCGAGGGGTGTTCAGAACAACACGACGGAATCGACGCGAAACGAGACTGCAATCGCGAGTTACGGCCTGGTAGTCATAGTTCTCGAAAGATTCATAAATTATTGAAAGGATCTCGTCGGGAAGAGTATCAATTCCTTTTGCGAAGCTGAAAGGCCTAATAGCACCCCGTAACGCGTCGACAGTTTCTTGTACTGAAGTCAAGTAACTTGAGAGGACCTTCTGAAAGGAATCTAATTCTCGGATCGACGTGGATGCTTCGTCAAGGAGGCTGTGATCCTCCGTCCAGTGATTAAGGTGGCCTAGCCTGCGCAATTAAGGTTCGCGATATGGAAGAGTCCAAAATTATGTAGCAAACATACCTTTCGAGAATGTTCATAGCAAACGGGGGCGTCCTGCTCATACATTCGCTCCCTTCCTTCTTCCAGAGTTTGAACACAGTTTCGGGAGAGTTGCCATTGAAAAGGTCATAGTGATGAGACATGGTTGGGAGAGAGAAGTCTGAGAAGAGCACAACAAGCGACTTGCTTCAAGTTGAAGTGTCGGCAGTCGGAAGACCCTTTTATATTTTTTCCAGCCGACCCTGCAATCGCACGAAATTGACTCGAGTAATGCAACATCGCTCAAGACATCTCTGCTCTGCTCGTTCACCATGGACTCGGACTCAGACTGGGAGCCTGAGCTTGCCTTAGAATTGCAGATGTGAGTCTCTAATTTATAACTTTATGCATCATAAAAACCTTGTGATCTATATACAGCGTAAATGTAGACAAAAAGCAAGTTTACTATCTCGGAGACTTGCATCACGAAGGTTGTTCTGCATCTTGCTTCGGACTGGACAGCTTGTCCAAACTCAAAGCGTTGACATGGACATCATTGGGCCAGCTTATGGAGAAAGAACGGTAAGCTCAAAAGTTTTAATGAGGCAGTATCCCTTGTATGAACTTTACGCAGAATTAATTATCGCAAAATCGGTGTACCGCGCGGTCTCGGGCAGCTCGAAATCCCCGAGGAGCTCATATACATGATTTTCGACCACATTAATCATGGGCGCACCGCGTTCCGGCTTGGAGCCACCAATACACGACTCATGATCATTGGCGAAGGGCGCATCAAACAGCTCATGGGCAGCCCAAACTGGACAGGCGACCGGCTCATCTGCGTTGAGTATGGTGACAGAGACATTGACCTCCCTGTAGAATTAAACCCGGGAGACGTTCACGGAGACTTCGAACATTATGCACAGACTGGTACTACACACAGAGACCTTGCGGAAGGCCTCGTATCGGATACGCCCGAATTTCGCATCGCATATGGCTTGGCCATACCGGTGTCCACAGAACCTGAAGTCATTTGGAATATCACAAAGCACGTTTACGTCCGAGCCGATGCCATACCGGAAGATATTGCCAGTGAAAATACTGATGAATTCAATATGGGATGGATCCTGCTTCTGCATATCATCTGGACTAAATCAGACTTGGTTAATCGAGGCAAATGGGCGGGAGATAGGTTTGAGTTGACAGGAAAAGATGTCCTGAAAACGCGATTAGAGGAAGACGGTCGTAAATGGAAAGATGTTAGTAGAAAGGCTGTCCAGCTCTTCACAGATTCGTATGTATTTAATACAATACTAGGATCGGGCTAACTAGCCTCTACTACACTGATATTCTCCATATATTAATGAGTTCATGTACTTTGGTAGTGTGAGCGTAGCGGGATCGAGAACAAGAAACAAAGGCCACCTTCGGGAGATCAAACGATCTTCAACTTCTTTCCACATAAACGTTTGAGAGTTCCTTTTCAAAAAACTCTTGCTAACAACCAATTTGACGGTTGCACAAAAGCAGCGATGTAATGAACGGCACCATGATAGAAAATCGTCACTTGAATTGTATGCTCGGCATCTCGGCAAATCAAAAGTTGATGATGAAGGATCCTGATCGTGAGATTTCGCGAAAAAGACTCACAGCGAAACTGCCTCACCTTTCTCCTCGTTGCCCCTTCTCTCTTCATCCCTACCACTCACCTGGTAAGTAGCCCAAACAGCGAGCTAAGCTCTCTGGTCAACAACATGCAGGGGAGAGCGTAGTTCTCATGAACTCTGCATGTTGTCCTTTGACAACTTTGTCGTCGAAATGCGATCGCGAGATGGTCGTGTTGTATTCCTCGACGTTTTGAGAGGAATTCGCCTGTACACAGCGCTCGCTTTCAAGTTTCGCTCTTCAGCTCTCCTCAGCAGCGTCTCTGGTTCTGATACTCGCATGAAAATGCCATTCGATGCCGCCTTCTTGACTACCAATACTCATTCGGGCTTCCCACTGTATCGGCCGCAGAGTTGTCTCTCTAAGTACAACGCCCACTACTATCTCGCCTGGACCGTTGCTCTCCTTTCTGTCGCTGCCACTGCGCTGACTTCGCTCTCAAGGCTGACCGCGTCACGAGGTCTGTCTATTCTTGCCGTACCCTGCGCCTCCTCTCATCATGGCCATCGCCGCCATCGATAACCGACTTGTCGCCGCCAGCGCAGCCTCACCGTTGTTCCCACTTACCATGGCTCCCGTTGTCACGGGCCTGACTCGGGGAACGACGAGCACTACCATTGGTGTTTGTAAGGACGATAAAATTGGTCGGGCGCCGGAACGTCAGCTGAAACACGTGAATTTTTCGTTGCTAGTACGGGGAAAATTAAGGTTGAAAAGGCAGAGGAAACAGAAGTTGGGGATTGGAACTATGTGTCTGCTATGTGCGCATTCAGGTAAGTAGTCATGTTTTCTTCTTAATTTTTCTTTCAATTATTTCGATGATTTGTGGCGATATTCTGGGTGGCGTGGTAAAAATATATGAGAAGGTTCGCTCCGGCATCTCGGTATCAGTTCTTGTTTCAATGACCTGCGGTGTTTCGGTGGAAACTATGTGGCTCGGGACCTCACACCCTCTGACACTTAACGCTCTTGCGCTCTTGAGTCTCCAGTGCTGCATCTCGTCCTCGCCTTCTCGGACGGCATTCTTTGTGCAGAATCGCTGAAATCATTGTACCTCCTGGACATGTCATCCTCACTCTTATGGCTGGCGGTCATCGCCTTATCGCATTCTACTCCAGTCCATGCAGACTCGAATGGCATGGACATGAGTATGGATGGTGCCATGGACCTCGCAAGCGGAGCAATGAAGCCTTATCTGCACTTTACGCTCGGCGATATACTCTGGTTTCAAGGCTGGGTCCCGCAGAATGCAGGCGCGATGGTCGGGGCGTGCATCGGATTGTTTTTGCTGGCGATAGTAGAGAGGTGGATCGGGGCTTGCAGGAGCTTGATGGAGGCGCATTGGCGGAAGAAGTACGTCCTTCAGTTACGATGGTGAATCGTGTGATGATTGCTGACACTGTTGTCTCATAGATCGCTGCTGCTCATGGCGAACAAGATGAACGCCAAACGGCCATCGCTTGGCTCCAGGGTGCCATCGTCTGTGTCTTCTTCATCGAAGGGAGAGAAGGAAAAGGCTCGGGCGTCTGTTGAAGATGAGGCTGAGGAGCTTGAGACTGGCATCGCGCGACCGACCGACACCACGAAAGGCGCGCGCGCCATGATACGTACTCTCCCCCCATTCATTGCGTCCCAAGACATCCCTCGTGGTGTTATCTATGCGGGCCAAGTCGCTCTTGAGTTTGCTTTCATGTTGGCTATTATGTACGTCACTTCCGTTCTCTGTCTGTCTCCCGTCACTTACATTGGTGTCATTTGTCTGTAGGACTTACCAGGTTGGATTTATAATGTCGATTGTCATTGGACTCGGTGTTGGGGAGACTCTTTTTGGTCGATACAACACACAATCACACCTATACTAACTTTCGAATGTTATTATTTAAAAATGTACTGTTGCATATGATTCTGCGAATTTATGATAAATGATTTTCTCCAAATGCGAGTGATTTCCCTACTAGGTCGCAAGTAATCCGCCTTGAAGGTCTATGCATTTCAAAAGTCTGTTACTAGTCGATGAAACTTGCTCGTCACTGTCATCACTGTCATCTCTAACGTTGCAAAACGTTTGGAGGTTTGAGGGTGTTAGATCCGAATTTATCGGCAATAACTTGAAGTGAAAAACTTCTTTCACTTACCTAAATTGTCTCATGTGGGTAACCTTAACTCACCGTCTCTTCTTCTTCATCTCTCACCTTCACCTTCAGTTCAGCGACATCTCTCTAGCATATCAGTACATACAGGTACTATCTAGACGAAGGGCGCTGGATATTTCTGCTTGAGCAGTTATTTCGTTAACTAAGGATCCGCCAGCAGGGAAGGCAAGGTTTAGAACTAGATCTCGGAGCGTATTGAAGGTGTCTCGCGACTTTCCGAGAAGCTTCATTCACTGTGTTAGATACCTTAGGTAAATGTGAATATCTAAGAGCAAAGGGCTTCTTCTAACTATGCGCTATCTAGCTAGGAACAATCATGTCTGTGGTCGACGCACCCCCTGCGATACCTACCGAGTTCCAAATCTACGAGTGCGTACAACACCAGTGATTAAGCACTACTCAATTGATTTTAAATACATTTATAAGTTCATACACAGTCGACCCAACGTACCAGCGCAAGTTCAGCATCATATGGGCGTCGGTCGCTGGCGCAGCTATCTTACTTTCGCTCCCCCGCCTCGTACGTTCCATACGCAAGGGCTACACATGGGCGGGCGTCACAGGTATAACAGAGGACCTGTCTGGAAAGGCGTACGAACCCCTTTTGTATGAAGATACTAAGCTTCCCGAGACGAATAGACAAAAGGGAAGGCTCGACCGCGCCTATGGGCTTATAGGTACTCTAAGGTCGCTGTTTCTGTGGTCCGCACCCCATCTTGGACTTGACTTAGGACAAGGTATGTATATTTGCTGATAAAAACTGAATGTTACTGAATAACAACCCGAAGTTATCTTGGTTGTCGCATATTTTGTCGTCATTCTGTTATGCATCACCTTGCACTCGGAGCTAGTAGACAATCCGAACCGAGCAGGTCAGTTCAGCTATTTTCAGCTTCGTGACTCAAGTTTCTAAAAACAGATATCAGGATTTATGGCAATTGCCCAGCTTCCCGTCGTATTCCTCCTGGCGACGAAAAATTCTCTGCTGTCGCTTGCTCTTGGCTCGGGATTCGGATGGGAAAGACTGAACTTCCTGCACCGGTGGGCCGGCCGGGGCATGTTCCTTGGCGCTGCTGTTCATGGCGCTCTCTGGATCAGAAACCATCTGGAGTATGGTCTTCCTATTCTTGGCCAGCAAAAAGAAACGTCTGGAGTTGCCTGCTTCGCGTTACTGTGCGTGATTGTGCTGAGCAGTCTCAGGCCTGTCCGACTTTGGGCGTATCAGTTCTTTTTCGTTGTGCAGTAAGTTCCGCTGGATTTGAGACAGAACTTTAGCTAATATTTTCCCAGTGTTCTTTCGTTCGTTGCGTTCTTCATTACGCTATGCTACCACACAATCTATGCGAAGCCGTATATCTTCCCGCCACTTGCATTCTACGGGCTCGACCTTCTCCTCCGGATGTTCCGCTTCCGCGTGAAGGACGCCACCGTGTGCGCTCCTGATGAGCAAATGACTTTGGTAAATACGTCACATTCTCCACTGTATATCCTGCTGACAGAATCGCTTAGATTCGTGTACAAGACTGTGATGGCGGTTGGACGCCCGGACAGCATGTGCGAGTACGCGCGTTCTTTGGCAGCCGGGTCTTCGAGTCTCACCCGCTGACCATCTGCAATGCACCTCCAAATACATCGTGTCTGTCTGAACGCTCCATCTTGCTCGGTGCTCGCGCGAGGGGCGACTGGTCAAACGCACTGAACACTTATGCTCGCAGCGAGTTGCCAGAGACGAAGAGCAAGCTTGACGAGGATCCACCTGCTGACGTGCCGATGCAAGTCATGCTCGATGGCCCTTACGGAGGCTGCAGCATCGACCTCGGCGAATTCGAGAATGTCCTCCTCGTAGCCGGCGGTTCAGGCATAACGTTCACTCTCGGCCTCCTCGACGATCTTGTCGGACGTTGTGTGCGCTTACGCCGCCAGGGCAACGAGCGCACACGGCACATCGAGATGGCGTGGTGCGTGCGTGGCTTCGGGTGCCTCCGCTGGTTCGCAGCGCAGCTCACCGAGATTGCACTCATCGCGGAACGCGATCCGTCGCTCAGCCTACACATCAGCGTGTTCGTAACGTGCTACTGCGCGCCCGAGTCCGTTCAGCCCATCCCGAACTGCGACGTGCGCGTAGAGCGCCCCGAGGTGCGTCGGCTGCTGGAAGACCTTGTTGGGTCCAGAGCAGTCGAGGAAGAGGAAGAGGGGGACAGTAAGAGAAGGCCTTCTGTGAATGAGGGGGGTGGTCTTGCGGTGTGCGCGGCGGGTCCGGAGTCGATGGCCCGACAAGCGAAGAACGCTCTTGCTCGGATATCGTTGACAAGCGGGGGCCGCCTTGGAAGAATTGGGTGCCACACTGAAGTGTACTCGCTATGATTTTTCCCGATGTGTTTCATAACGATCATATGTGGATGTATCATGATGTATGTAGTATAATATTATTGAATGTACCTTCGTCATATGGACATGGGATCATACTAGGCTATTCTTCCGGAAGGTACATCATTCGTCTAAAGATGCTTTCAAAGTCCTCAATGCGCATCTCATAAATGCATAAATGATAGCATAACTTTTGTGTTGGCATCGTGGGAAATGTAATTTCAGAGGTGAACTTCTGTAGTAAAAATTTTGTGCTCGAACAATTGCTATGTCTCACCGCCATGACCTTTTCAACGACTTTCTTCCTGATACCGTGTTTAAATTGTGGAAGAAGGAAGGGTACGAATCTATGAGTAGGCCGCCCTCGTTTGCTGTGAATATTCTCGAAAGGTGTGTTTGCTATGTAAAAAAAATAATGTAATTTGTGCACTTGCATACTATCACGAACTTTGATTACGCAGGTTAGGCCAACTCAATCACTGGACGGAGAATCCCAGCCTTCTTGATGAAGCATCCACGTCGATTCGGAAACTAGATGTCTTCCAGAATTTCCTCTCAAGTTACTTGGCTTCAGTACAGGAGATTGTCGACGCATTACGAGTGGCTGTCCGGCCTTTCAGCTTCGGGAGAGGAATTAATACACTTCCCGATGAAATCCTTTCTATGATCTTCGAATCCTTCGGAACCGACGAGTACAACGTCATGGTGCGGAGATGCAGTCTCGTTTCGCGTCGATTCCACCGCGTTGTTCTGAATACCCCTCGAATATGGTGCAACGTCTCTTCCGGGATGAACAGCACGAATAGTGTTATCCGCCACTTGGAAAGAAGCAAGTCGATTGGGCTAAATGTTCAAATAATCCCAAAGCCCAGATATTCTTTCTCTCGAACTCCATATGTTGACCAGTTGGAATTCTTGGATGCCGTGATTTCTCATAAGGAAAGATGGGAGAGCTTCGAATTAGATATCAGTGCTGCTTCCAACCCACTCGATATATGGGATCGCTTTAACAAGTCTATGCATTTTCCACGTCTTAAAGATCTTTGCATCGCTCTTCCAGAGGGACCGGAAGTGCTGGAAGAAGTGGTCTTTCTCAAATCTCTATGCGCACCACAGCTGCGTCGACTGCACGCCATTAATTGTCTTCCCGGGCCATCAGCATTGTCCTCCATGCTAACCTCATTGAAAATTGAACTTTCGGAATTCGCTGTCGATCCGCAACTCTGTGGTAGATTGTACGCGCTCCTCAGGTCCGTCGAAAACCTCGCGGAAGCATCGCTGACATTGGAATGCTACGGAATCTCATTGCTCTGGGAGATCGAATTTACTCCCTTCATTCTGCGGAATCTGAAAGTCCTTGAATTCACCATTAGCTCGGCGTCATGCGACGAGCTTCTGTCTTTCAGAAAGTCCCTAATAACTCCAGCGATAGTCAATTGTGTTTTCTCGGTCTGGTGGTCGGAAATCGCATGTTCTCGCCATTCAGACGGCTCACTGTCTGCAAACTACCTCGAGTTCATACTCTGCCACGACGAGTACCCCACTCTCGAGACACTGTCTGTTCACTTTGATGCAATGGAAAATCGCATAGCCAGATTCAGCATCCCTCTGAAGAAAGTCCCGAATTTGCACAATTTGACTATTGATACCCCTGGATTTTACCCGGTGTTTGACTCAGTAAGGATTCCGGCCCTTCGCTCCCTCACGATACGGAGGATAGGGGCACGGGAGTGGTCTCGGTTCAGTTATGTATGGTACCTGCTCCGTAAGCAGGGAGACCTACCCGGTCTGCAGAAAGTGGTCATCGGCAATCGCGTTGTGAGCCAGGAATTGGCAGAGGAAATCTTTGCCGGCGGGGGCTATGGTCTAAGATGAAGGAAAACAGAGCTGCGAGGAAGGCATGAGCGTACCGTGTCCATACGTAACTTCTCGCGGACATCCTCTTGTTATATCAAAATTCGACCCCCGGCTACCGTCATGGACAAGAATTCCTCCTTCAACAACGACAAACACTCCGACAACGGACAAAGCTTGTGAATCATTGAAGCCCACACTACTTTACGAATGCGCAAGACAGCACTGCTCCTTTCATCGATCTGAGCATACCTTTAGCCATCATCTACAAACATGTTATCGACCTACTGCAGGACCTCTCGGCAGGCCAGTTTCGGCCCACAAGAGCAAATAGGCTGCAACATCATGTTTGTTTTAAACCAAGAAAGACCAAAGAAGTACCGCAAGCGCTCGGAAGTCTTTATGGCCCCTTGACTAATGCATATGCTGTGGAACCTCTACACGACGTAAACTCCATTTCCCACTTCTGGTTCCTCGTTACACGACAACTTCGTAGGCGGCACTTCATCATTCTTAACCCCAGGGCCTCTGGCGAAGTCTCCTGTGCCGTCGTCCAGGCGCATGCCAAACCTCTCTGTGGCGTACTTTCGTCGTGCCCTCCAGTCTGTACAAGAATGTAGTACGTATGTCAGCTTTAAATCTATGAAATAGCTTGCATGTAGTTGACATCTCTCTTCAAAGTGTGAGGAGACGTTGTTGCGATATGGCTCGTGAGGGCAATGCGAGCGAAATATGCAGTGACTCGGCGCTCCAGAATTGATTGGTATCCCTTTCTTGCAGTGAAGTACATTTTTCAGCCTATCTTGCATGCGCAGAGGTGGCTTGTGATTTAATGCAAAGACGAATGGTTTAAGTGGTTTGTGTGGCTCTTTCGTCAGTGAGTCACACTGGCATTACTGAATGAGGGGCTGTGCCTCATTTGTATTGCTGGAGGCTCGAACGCCTCTCACAATACTGTGATTATATCGAGTTCAACATCATTGACGACGCGCGTTGGGCCACACAAAGTACAAGCTGTGGTCAAAGGTACGATGTGGTGGAAAACAGTGGTATAAATAGCGTTGGAGCCTCAAAATACACAGAAACCTAAAACTCGTTCATTGTACCATTCGCCACTCTTTCATCGAATTCTCAGCACTATCCTTTATACTTAAGTTATGAAAGCCACAGAACTCTCTTCCGCCAATCCTTTTTCCGACGAGCAAACACCCACACCTTCCCCGACTCAACCCAGATATATTCAAGTTCCTATTACTCCCCTCCCCGCACTCCCCCGGCATATCATATTTCCGAAACGTCCGGCCTGGCCAACGAAGGAAAGACATATGATTTACAGACCCTCTCCTTTGAAGAACATTGTAGCAGAAGCCGATACGGAGTCCAACGCATCCGGCATGCTCAGCACTGGATTTAATTCAGAAAGTGGACCGAGCTCAGAAAGTGGACCGAGCTCAGAAAGTGGACCGAATTCAGAATGTGAACCGTTCGACACGCCGGAGCCACACCCAGAACTTGTAGTTCCCGGTATCACAAGAACGGAGGAGTACCAAGCAAGGTGCGTGCTATGCGGAAGTAAACAGAAACTTGCTGACAGTCGAAGGCTCAATGCCATACGCATGCTAGGCGTTGATGTCCAGCAAGGTAAGAAAGCCTTCTTCTCTTTTCAACTGCGTGAAGACTGACAAGTGTATAGTGTTGCAGGAGTTTAGTCGAAACTTCGTCGGCATAGCCTCGAATCCAGGCATATCGAAAGCGGACGGGAACATCGCATTATGGAGGATGGCCAACTCTATCCACTTACTCGACCAACGACTACTCGTAGTCCGGTGGGCCATTCAGAACGGTGATCCCTATTTTCGAGATGCTTTCCTCAGAGAGCACGGACTGCTCCAATTCGAACATGTGCGCATGTGCGGACTTTATCGCTCTGCCTACGCGCATCTAAATGGATAAATGGGTTGGGATAGATCAATTCAGTACAAATGCCAATTGTACATATGCAATACTTACAATCCTTCATGTCCAAATGTAATATCCTCATGACTTCCTTGAATGGCTCGCGATTACTAGAACAACTGTGTCCACAAAAGAACAGATACGACGCTTGCCTACAAAGAAGAATCTTTCGTGATGCTGAACGTCGTTGTCTATAACCATTAACAGAGACGAAACTGAGGTCTTATACTGAAATGGGCCGACAGGGCCCAAACCCATGAAACCCAGTTGTTGCATGACCTGAGAAGCTCTCTTTGTCCAGAATCACGACTATGAACTCGGGGATAGCGTCTCATTCGAGCGCCGATCTTGCATGAGTATCCATGTGAAAGACTCCATAGTCATTGACACCCGAGGAAAAAGGTACAGATTCAATATAATTACCAAAACAGAGTTAAATCCCGCATAGTCAGACCATCCTTCCTAGTTAATGACGAGGCTGTACGAAGAGCTGCAGGTAACACCCATTGTCAGAAGGGTAATTCATAAAGCAATTCGACACCGTACTCACGTTGTGAGGGTACCAGATCCACCAAACGGCTCAGTGCCAGCTTGAGCGGTGACAAGGTACTGCGAGGTACTGAAGTAGCCAGCAGATGTCAGATACTGGAGAAAAAGGTTACATATCAGTAATCCGATTATATTCTGGGACGTATGACATTCGGTTACCTTAAGGAAGAGATTCGCATCTGCGCTGAAGTTCGAGTTAGTCGAGCCATCCGCGAGGAGGAATGAGTAGACGTTGTTGTATCCATTTGAGCCGGTGTATAAATTCCTGTCATGCCATTGGAACGAATGCCATAGATAGATTGAAACTACCGTACCAGGTGAGCCCAGCAATGCTAATATTAGTGGTAGTCGCAACAGGCTTCCCGGAAGCGTCCCAGCTTTGAGCTATAGGACCAGCATTGTAGTTGGCTAGCCAAATCATGATCTCGTTCTCGCCAGAACCACCCGATGTAGAGGAAGTGAACAGATCGTAGGCGACGTCGGCGGTCGAAGAGCTACTCAGGCTGTAAGACCATTTCCAAGTGGTCTGAAGGTAGAGATCGACGAGAAGTAAGGCTCCGTGATATGTCAAACTGGACTAACATGACACTCACCGGAATACTGGAAATGGCACTAAGCTGCTTGTTGATCCCGGTATTGCGCTGCATGTTCGAGAAACTCTTTACGCTCGAACCTCCGGTCCAGGTCCAGGTAGTCGACCATGAGACAGTGTCGCCGCTAAGGGAGATGAGGTTCGAACACTGAGAGCCGGAAGTCGCATCCGCTTCGCCCCAGAGGTTGAGCAAAAGTGAGTATGGACCGGCAGCAACTGAGTCCCACTGGCCGCAGTGTGACGTAGTGTCTACAGAGCTCGTGCTGGTGGATGTCGCGCTGGTTGACGTCGTCGAAGTCGTCTTGACCGTTGAAGTAGTTGATGTTGATGTTGCCCCAGAAGACGGCAGACATTGCGAGTAATCTGAAGGGAGAAGTTGGGTTTCAACTAAGTAACATTGAAGGTGTGGAGTGCAAATGACTTACAATTGTTAAGATATGTACATGTAGAGCCTGAGACACAAGTGGTCGCACCCGTCCAACCCTACAAAGTCACCGTAATCATCAGTAGTCGAGAGAAAACAGTCTATCATCTCAACCTACAATACCACCACCTTTCATTGATTCTGGTCAGCAAGGAGAACGAAGTGCGTAGTGGATCGAAGCTTACATTGGCCATATACGCTGGACTGAGCTCTCACGGACAAAGCCGAGAGGCCAACCACAGAGAACGAGTACAATAGCTTCATGGTACTAATGGGCCCGAGCAAAAGTTAAGCATCCGGATGGTTCTTCGATGCCTTTATACTCGGAGATGTACCTGCAGCTCTAGCTTCTCCTCCATCTTAGCCGAGGTCCAGCGATATTGTTCAAGTCCGAGAAAACTTGTTCTAATGAATGCGAAAACACCTGCGGCCCGCAAGACATATTACTGGCAAATCCTATGACGGAGCCAGCGGTGCGCAGGGACCAAGAAACTGCAGTCGTATGCCCATGACGAGTACGTTTCTTTTGGAAGGCCATTCACATACAGAGCTTTCAACGTCGAGAGCGGTTCATTTTCGCAATAAGGTCGGTTTCATCGACCATCGCAGAAAACACGAGACAAGTTAGGCTGTCCAGGTACCAAGAAAACTGCATTCTTCATAAGTTTTCCACACATCCTTTGTCCGAAGTTGATCGGAGACCTATTGTATCTGAACATGTATGTATAGTGTTGAGCGTAGGGTGGAAGTTGAAGAAGAGTGAGCACTGGCGCGGCACGTTGCGCGGTGTAACTCCGAGCGGAGCTCCAAATTTGTTACTACTGTGGTTTACCGTTTGCTTATACTTAATAAACTCAGAATTGTCATAGTGATCATTTTGTGTGGTGACAATAGAGCTCATACGCAAGATCTTCCTTAACCGATAGAAATTAGAGCGAGTACAGTTTCCAAATTTACCCAAAGGTGAGAAAGCACCATTACATCCGAAGATTATCCCCATACAAGTCATTCATCAATCTAATTTATGACGAGGCTGTACGCAGAGCTATGTGCAAGAAGAAAGTTTCAGTAGATTGTTGCTTCAAGGAATTTAAATTTGCTTACGTCGTGAGGGTCCCAGTTCCCGACGTAGGCTCAGTGCCCGCTTGTGCGGTTACTAAGTATTGGGAAGAGCTAAAGTACCCGTTTGATGTCAAGTACTGTGGTAAAGAATGGTCAGAAACTACAAAATCCAGAAGTATATAGTTATCTTCGTTTACCTTGAGGAAGAGATTGATGTCCGCGCTAAAGTTAGTGTTGGTTGAGCCATCCGCAAGGAGGAACGAGAAGACGTTGTTGTATCCGTTCGACCCAGTGTATAAGTTCCTAGTGTACGCGTCACTGCGTGTTCCCATCATATTTCAGATACGAAGTAACATACCAGGTGAAGCCAGCAAGGCTGATGTTGGATACCGTCGGAACGGGCTTTCCGGTGGCATCCCAGCTCTGGGCAATGGGACCGGCTCTGAAGTTGTCGAGCCAGATCATGATCTCATTCTCGCCAGATCCGCCAGAGGTGGAGGATGTGAAGAGATCGTATGCGACATCAGTGACAGACGTGCTTGTGAGACTGTAAGACCACTTCCAGGTGGTCTGTGAGAAATAATAGTATTAATTGAGTTTTTAACTTAGGGGTAATATGGATTGTATTTCACTCACCGGAATGCTCGATATGGCACTCAGCTGCTTGTTTATTCCGGTGTTGCGCTGGATATTTGAGAAGCTCTTCACACCTGATCCCCCGGTCCAGGTCCAGGTAGTCGTCCAAGCAACAGTGTCTCCACTAAGTGAAATGAGGTTAGAGCACTGTGAGCCTGAGGTAGCTCCGGACTCTCCCCAGAGGTCCAGAAGCATTGAGTACGGGCCCGCAGCAACAGAGTCCCACTGGCCGCAGTGGGAGGTGGTATCTACCGAGCTCGTAGCTGTTGCACTAGTTGAGGTAGTCTTTGTAGTGGATGTCGTGGACGTCGTCTTAATGGTGGTCGTTGCGCCAGAAGAAGGTAAGCATTGAGAATAATCTGATGAAAAAAGATGAGTATTCGGATGAATTTGATTGCATGAGGAAGATTATAGACTTACAGTCATTTGCGTATGTGCACACTGCGCCCGAAACGCAAGTTGTAGCACCGGTCCAGCCCTACACGTTTAATTGTCAGAACTGCTAAGCGATAGCACACGGAAACTTCTGTGTCGTACAATACCACCGCCTTCGGAAGAATATGTTAGCTTCGGCGTGGAGTGAGTAAAATCAGACTTGAAGCTTACATTGACCATACAAGCCAGATTGGGCGCGTACGGACAACGCAGATAGACTCACGACAGAAAGCGAGAATACGAGCTTCATTGCACCACCAGAGCCTGCAGCAAAATTACAAGAGTTTGAGTTGTCCCTTCAACGATCGTCCTTTTAAGTCAATCATTCGCCCGTCGGCTTTACACCCACATCAAGCGGTGTATCCAGTGCCAGCTCGACCTAGATGGCGGGCCGAGAGCTTCGTATAGCTTAACCGCAGAAAGCTTGCTGGAATGAATAGGTAGAATGCTTCGCCAGTCTACGACACGATCGACGGCCCGTAAAGTGAATGGATGAGCATACTGTAAATTCGGGACCGACTTCGCGCAGTGACCAAATTTCATGCCTACAACCTTGTGACGCCTAGCCTCCCACCGAGCCGGATTCGAGATGTCAACTCTGAGAGGCAAAGCGGCTCATTTTCGCGAAAAGGTCGGTTCCTACAGACGTAGAAACCACAAGATGCTTTGGTGAAAGTGGGAGGGGTGTACTATTTGTATTTACCTTTCGATATACCATCATTTGCATTCTCTACAGTGTTGTCTCTTAGAATTGACAAGCATGCGTGAAGTAGCGTAAAGTGCGACGGTGATCCGAGAATAAGCAGTCGTCCAGAGGCAGCCGCTTTACTGAAATGTTGACTTGCCAACCAAATGGAGCTAATATACAGTTGCATTCGGACAGCTCTTGAAGGTCATGGGTAGTCTGAGGATGATAAGGTGATATTGTTATGCTATGAGGATGGTGGTCCATTGGTAGACAAAGGATGAAGGGTCAGCGGTTTCAGTGAGTTTATTCCCATTTTGGGGCTCTCTTTCTTCAAGTTTTCTCCTATGTAGTACTAACCGGCGGTCTTTGAAATTAATCTTAATACAGTAGTGGCAACTAGGTTTGCAATGTGTAATGTATGGGATAAAAATAGATATGAGTTTTGAAATGACATCATCGTCACATCGCGCGTGAGCCTACCGAAGTCAAGTGGCACAGTGACGCACGCAACCTAGTTTTTAAACATTGGTTATTTTTAAGTTGCTCCACCATTTAATCAGGTACTTACATGGTCTGCTACCGTTATAGGGGCGAATACCTATAGATTTCAAAGACCGCCGGAAATCAGCCATTTGTCCGACGTAAAAAACCAGGCCGCTGCGCTACGCTTGCTTGCAAGCATTCTCAAAGAAGCAGCTGGCCTGGTCACGAGGCTATATGACGTCATTTATTGGACAAAATCATGACCTGACTTTGAACTCGTTCTTGACTTGTAATTATTTATGTTTATTCATGTATTATTGCAGATTTTCACGTTTTTTCATGAAATAGCATGAATATGCATGAATATGCATGAATGTTCCTGATTATTCATAAAATTTCACAAATGTTTCATAAACATAGCGTGAATAATTTAAGCTATCCAGTCCGAGTTCGCAAGTACGAGAGCAAGTCCGAGTTGTCCAACTTGAACTTGCACTGGCAACTGGGTAAATGCAAGGCAAATATTTAATACTTATTTCGTGAGAAATTCGCACATATTTATGAAATCTTTTATGCTGGAACTTGAACTTGTATATACTATTTATGGCCATGCGGCCACTGGCATGCCGATATGCCGTTTTAAGCCGCTTCTCGGCATATCGGCAACAATAATCTCAGCTGAACCAAATACGGAAAGATATTAGATAGTGCCGTCAGAGCCAGCGGTCCATAATAAAGTCTGAGAAAGAATAAACAATTACACAATTAAATTTGTGCCAGAGATGTCGAACGGTCTCGCGGGCTATCAAGAATTCTGAAAGCATGGTGTGGTACTAAAGTGCTTAGCCCGAAAACAAAGGCTGTTGCACAACAACTTAAGATGAGGAACAAATCTCCTAACAAGGGAGGCTGTCCGTGAAGTACCTTCTAGTAGGTCAAAGCAGTGATTTACAGCTGTTATTTGGTAAAAGTGTTTGGTAGTTCACGGGGCTCCTTGTGTGTCAAGTATTGCCAAGTAGCATTTCAATAGATGAGAGCACAGACCGGGGTATATAAGAGGAGATTGAGAGAGTAGACTTAATATGAATTGTGGCTTATAGTCAGTAGACCCATCCAATGAGCGTGGTACTGAGAAGCAAGTCAATACTGAGTGGAAAATGGTCTTGATGTTGAACGGTCTTGTAGACCACCAAGAATTCCAAATGGTTGGCATGGTCCAGTGCTAAGCCGGCAACGAAGGTTTTCAAGTTGCCACAACAATTAGTGTACATCTTCTAATATGTCGAAGCAGTAGTTACCAGCCATTCTTCAGTGGTAGCTCACAGAACTCCTTGAACTGAGCATCGCCCAGCAGGAAATTTAAGGACGAGAGGAAAAGAAAGGAGACAGGACTAGGGAGACAACAGAAGTTTGCCAGTAGACCCATCCAACGGGCGTGGCAGAGAGGCAAATCAATGGCAAATGAAAGACGGTCTTGATGTCGATCAGCCTTGTAGACCACCAGAAATTCCGAGTGTTTGGCGTGTCAAATGCTAAGACCGGCAGCGAAGATTTTGTTACAACAAATAGTGTATATCTTCTAATAGGTCGAAGCAGTGATGCCAGCCGTTACTCGGTAATTGCGTGTGGTAGTTCACTTGAGTATCCAACATCGTCCAGCAAGAGATTAGAACGAGACGAGTGAGAAGAAAAGACGGATCGACTCAGAGCAGGAGTCAATCCAGGTTGCTTTCCAGAGCTAGTGCAATCCAAAGGTCCCTAGGTGAGGAGAAGGACCACAGAAGCTGAGCGAGTACAGAACTAGGCAGGAGTGTCGAAGAACAGATTGTCCAGGAGTGATGGTCGTCATCGCAGTCTCCGGTGGAGTCTTCGCGCGGAGAGCGGGAATCATGAGCGCGAGAGCGAGTGCGCTTAGTGCGCGACCTTGACGCCAACGAGACTGAGCCTGGCCTAGGCGCAGTCTGTCTAGTCAAACCTTGCAGCATTTGATCTGGCCTAGATCTGCCGCTGATGAGGAAATGCATGGCCTAGGCAATCCCCCAGTAGGACTTGTGCACAGTCCTGCTGTTGACAAGGCACCAAAGGGAGTGGTTGAGAGGGTCGATTGACTGGTCGCCGCTTAGATTCCATTGCTAGTCTCGAGACTCATGGGACCTCAGAACAGGGTGGCTCTACTCTTGATGACTTCTTCGGTACTTTGCTTTCTTGGCTGCTGAGAACTGCTGGAATGGGTCCCTTTCGATCACTGTTACGAGAAATTAGGATGTCAACGTGAAACAATAGAAAAGTGGACGTACGATCTTGATTAGGGCAGCAAGTAGCACATCGGGAGAAAGGGAAACAGATTATGTAGGATCACGGAAGATTACGGAGATTATAAGACAGCTGTCATGCTTATTATAGATTACAATACGGCATCCGGCTTATCCCGTGATTATAATTGCGTCATAAAGCTTACACGGTTAATATAATCCTTCATAAGGCTTACGCGGAGATTATAATCCTGCTATCATGCTTATGTCCTCTTGTAAGAATGGCATCGTGCTTATGTCTATCATATAATGTAGCTAAAATGTCATATAGTGGTCTGAAAGGTATATAGACCTATTATAAGAGTGATATAAGCTAGATGCTTGTTTTACGAAGTAATACTAGTAATAAGTTTCAAGAGTCATTATACTTTTCATTCTAATTTTTCAGATTATACAGTTAAGTTACACTACATAAGCTACTAGCAGGTGTCGTAACACCATCCAATTGCCTGTTGTCAACAAGAGGAGCACACTCAGGGCTCCCTCATTCTCAAAGCATTCCCGTGCGAGGTCGAAGCGCCAGACGGCCAGCGCGCGGTCGCCGACAGCCTTCCACTTCGTCTCCGCCTCGTGCTCGGGTGTTGTACGTGCGATCTCCAAGGCCGCGTCTAGATCGTCGAGTTGAAGCGCGAGGTCGAACTTGTGATCAGGGTCTGTTGTAACTTGTAACGCGAGCTCCTTAAGATCTGTGAAAAGGAGAACGATTGAGTCAGTTTTTCTGCTGAATTCGATGGTCATCAAAGACGTACCTCAGGCTTCTAGGAAACGTGCGACTTTGCTCCGCTGCTCTTTCGGTACAGTCGGCAGGATCTCCTCCGCAGCCTCCATATCCCCACGCAGGATAGCACTCTGATACTTGACGAGTTTCAAAGACAGGGAGTAACCGAATACTTTAATGTCTTTATCGGCAAGATACACGCGATTATGACCGGGGGTGTAGCCCAGCAAGTACATTGGGCTATCGTTTCATGTCAGCGTGTAGAAGTCGAAGATGAAGAGAGGAAACTTGCTTGTCAATATGTGTTGCGGTCTGTGTTTCACTGCCAATCAAGTAGTTAAGCCGCTTGGACCACTTCCACGAGCACCTAAGAGAGGACCGCCATGCAATCCTTCAACCGGCCATGATCCAGCACACCCTTCATTGCCGGACTACTCCTCTCCTTGAAATTCTTGTACACCCGCACCTTCATCCGCCCCTCCAACTCAGCGTACGTGTATGAGTCTGTTGCCCATGCGAAGGAAGAGCCGCTGCCGAATGCCTTGTTTCGCCAGGCCAGCGCAGTACAGATGACATACTCTACCTCTCCGACCACGGTGATGAAGCGCCCGTAGGAAGAATGCTGAAGGGACGTTGCGAAAATTTCCGTTGTACCGAGTTCCCACACAGACAGCGGGATGCGTTGTCCTTCGGGCGTCTCGTCTTCCGCAGCGCCTTGGAGATTGGCGGACAAGACTTCTGTGTTGCGGGTGTACACCAGTTTGCCTGATGAGTCCATGCTGTACGAAGGCTCGTCACGGCCAAGTTTGACCACGACTACACCTTTGTCTTACTCTACGGCAACCTCGTTCCCCTGCGGTCGGATGGCAATGCACCATGCGCGTTCAAGAGCGTAGCTCGAGGTATTTTCGAGGTGGTACGTGGCCGAGTTCCAGACCTTAATTGAACCATCCTCCGAACGACGATCAAGGGCAGACTAGGGTGGGATTTGCAAACGAGACATTGTTGGTGTGTCCCTCCAACGTCTGTACACAGGTGTTGCTGAGGGTAGTCCCAGCTTTTGTTGGTTCGGTCGTCACCGCTCGTGACAAGATGCGGTTTGTCTGCACCGGGATGGAAGTCGACGTAGTTTAAGCCGCCCTTCTCGTGTGCCTCGAGGGTGAAATTCGGCGTCGAGGAACCGAGCGACCGCATCTTCACGATAAGGATGAGACAGGATGAGGCGAAGGCGTTGGTGTCCTTGGGGTTGAATACAAGGTTCATGGTATAGTGCGTGTGTCGTTCGAATATCTTCAAAGTTGATTAGACGAGGTCTGCTTTTGATGTAGAGGATGTACGCACCAGAATACACTTTCGGTATATATACCCAGGCCAGTCCCATGTATGGATTGTCATATCATTGCAGCCCGTCAACACAGTGTTTAGCGTAGGAAGAACACCCAGTGTAGCCAGGATAGGCCTCGAATGCAGTCACTTTCTTGTAAGTGCTCTAATTGAAGACCCGTTGCTGGAAATTGTCTGAAGTTTGAACCGACAAGCTCTGATTTTTACGGACTTAGCGATTTGAGGCTTGAGGCGCAATGATGCTGCGGAGTTCGAATTACCAACACGACCGTGACGCGTCGCGTTCAACGAGTCCTCCTCCCTCTCTCTCTCTCTTTCCACTTTGTCGTCCTCCATCCATCCCCTCCTCCATCCATCCATCCACAGGATGGCCTTCAAATCTATGTATTTATGGTTCTTATGGTATGTAACTATACTCTTCTCATATTTTATTTTCTTTTTCTAATGATTTACTACTGTGCCACCTGTGCGTGACTGTATGCTTGCATGCGTTACACGCCTGCCACTGGCACTGGCAGTCTAGCACGGTGGCAGTGTCACGCGGGAGCACGCGTCTCTTCCTCATCGACCACAACAACTCCTCAACGCACAGCGATGGACGTTGACTCCGTGAAGCTTGCCCGCGAGGCGCTCTGTAAACGACCCAACAACTACAAGCTCGAAGCCGTTCTCGGAAAAGGCGGGTTCGGCCGTGTCTACCAGGCTGTGGACATCTCTCATCGCGAATACGGCAAGAAGGTCGCGATTTCAAGTAGATTCCACGCGCAAGCGTCGACCGAGACAGTCGGGAGATGTTTTTTACAGAGAAGAAGACCCTTTCTGACCTGACTTTGCTTAAATCACCCAATTTTACCCTTCTAATAGTATCCGTCATGGACCCGCACAACTTCATCATCATCCAAGGTCTGGTTGCCAGCGGTACTTTGCTAGGAGCGACGCCCAACACGAAGAAGCTATTCCGCATGCATGAACTCAAGTTCATCATGGCGCAACTTGTACGTCTTCCTTTTCTCCTTTCCCTCGACTAGTGACTAGTTGGCTTCGCAGTGCTATGCCGTGGGCACCTTGCACAATGAGGCCGTCGTCCATCTCGACCTCAAGCCCGACAACGTCTTCATGGATGAGCAAGGTCGGCTCGTCATCGGGGGCTTCGGCGTCGCGCGTGTTTTCAAAGGATATGTGGTAAGCATTGACGAGGTACTAACTTACAATGACTATTTTCACAGGACTAAGAGCAAGTGTGGCACGACCGGCTACATGGCACCAGAGATACCCCGCGGCAACCAGTACTTGTACAAGTTCGACAGTTTCTCCATTGGCATCATGTTCTACAAGCTTGTCTTCGGCAGGGTGAGTTTCCTGCGTTCAGACTTGATGCTCTTACTGACATCGCCTTTGCGTTACTAGCTGCCTTTCCGTGGGAGGGTGGGATCGCAAGGATCTTGAAGCCAAAGCACTGTATGGGAACGTGTTCGTTCCTCGATGGTTCCACAAGCATTGAGTCGTAGTTCATTAAGCTCATCCATTGTCAATTGTATGTAGTTAGTATTAATATAATATAATATGCTTTTCATTCTATCATCCTGTGTGAAAGTAAGAAGGACCGTAAGGATTACACAGGCTTTATATCACCTTCTAGTATATATAATCCTCATAATCCATTATAATCTCTCACAATCACATATAAGCACCATAAGTCTGGTAGCAATTATAAGCAAATACGGAGATGATAATGTCTGCAATCGATCATAAGCCTTCATAATGTAAGATAAGGAGTACAATTATTATAAAGATTATATTGCATTTCAAAGATTACAAGGCCAGTAATCGGTTGTAATGTCCAAAAGATATTATTGGCATTGTAAGCTCATATAAGGTAGACTGCGGTTTATAGTGAATTACTTGGGAATATAAACGGTATATGACGATTATGATGATTTTGGGGTCTTATATGCGATTACGCAGTCTATAATCCGTTTCCCTTTCTCCCGATGCAAATGTCGTGCATCACGGGACTTGACACGACGCTCGCCAGTATCCTTGGCACTGACAAGCAAGAGTGTGTTTGGCGCTAGCCCGACAGGTCGCATGTATCGTAGGTCGCTGACAGGCGAATGACAGAAAGCCGAGGAAACTGTCGAGGCGGAAGCGGATGGTTAACGAGGTCGCTCAGTGGACGCAAACTCGGGTGCTTCGGTAACTGCACCAGGATGGTTGTTGAAGACTAGATGGCAAACTTCCTAGACTGAGGGTAAGAAAGGTAACAAGCAAATAAGAGTGTAAATACCCACATTTTCAGAATTGGTCTGCCACTTAATAGATTGGACTCAGGATTGGACCCAGGATAAATGGTGGCAATTTCCTTCACTGCGTCTGACGGTTAGTCTGCATTACAAGAAAAGAAGAAGATAGAAAAACTCACGTTTTCGGAAGAGGAACTGCCGTCCAAACCAATGGACCCAAGGCATACACTTAGTAACTCTGAGGTTCAGTATGTGATCAAGCATCGAAGAGAAGTGCTTCCTACAATTGAATGAAAAGGCTTTGCTATACTGACAATGAGGAGTATACAATGCCAACTTAATTGGACCAAGAATAATGAATTTCTGGGTGGCAACTTCCTACACTGCGTCTGATAGTTAGAATGGTATTCAAGAACAGAAGAAGAATAGATCAACGATTTCGGAAGGAGAACTTCCGTAAAAACTAATGGACTAGAGGCGTTGTAACACCTGGACTGCGTCCAGTGTTCGTACGACGCCCGCCGGACACAGCAGAGGCATCCGGACGGAATCCGGGTGCATACACTGGACACCGGACGAGCAGAAAGGCTCCCGGCCGACACTCGAAGCCAAATAGCGAAGGGAAAACTGTACCTGAGCACGAGCAATAGAGCATACAAGGCACAGAACTCACCGGTGATCACACAACGGACAATGCGATGGGTGGACGAGCAAACGAGCGTGCAGACAAGGTCACGGACATGCGACCGGCCGGACACTTAGAGTGTGGCGACGTGCGCGAGTGGCGTGGGAAACGGGGTTGCCAATTGAGGGACGGGGACAAAGACAACGGTCCCGGGGTAGTTTGCGTGGCCGGAGTAGCCGGTTCACACGCGGTATTAACTTGTGTTAGTCGCGTCATGTAGACCGTGTGAAAATTAACTTACCTTTCCCCAACCACGACGTGCGAGAGCGAGAGCGAGGACGAGTCTGACGCCTGCGCTGTGTGCGCGTGCTTTAGGACTTGTTTCTTCTGGTTTCCTTCTGTTTCTTGTCCTCGGGCTTCGACTACGGCGGCGCGCGACACTCTTTTACGGACGGCGCAAGACTTTTACGGACGTGCAAGAGTCCGGTTTGTTTCTTGTCTTCGGACTTCTCGCGAGCGACGATTGCGGCGCGCACGCAGAAGACATACTTACGGACGGTTGACTGGAGTCCGTGCATAGGCGCGTTCTGCTGGTTGACTTAGTTCTTTCGACGGAACGACGAGTACGGGCCTCGACGGCCATCGATTTCTCTCGAGCGACGCGCGCGAAGACTTCGTCTTACGGACGATTGGGGCCGTTAGTTGGTTTTCTTAGTTTTCCTTCGTTGTTTCTCTTCTTCTTTCCGTCTCTCTTTCGATAGTCTTTCTTCTTGGGTTTTAGCTACACTCCACCCCCTGAGTACCTATCTCATTTACAGCGTACATCCTAACTCTGAAGTTCAGTAAACAATCGAGCGTCGAAGAAAAGGTGCCTATGATGTAATGAAAAGGCCTCTGCTATACTGGCAATGTGGAGCAAACAATGCCAACTCTAATTGCCCTGCGAATCAGTATCCTTAGGAGTCGTGAGGGAGGACATGCTGGCGTGGCGGAGCATACATCGATGATGGACAGATCGATGAAAGGTTGTCCGGGGTGCATTGGAAGCAGCACCCTATGCGCAGGATAGACGAAGGAGGCGAATCAAGCGACGAGTAGCACAAGAATTTGGCAGACTTTGGGGGTTGGGGTGCTTGAATAGCGAGAACTGGGCTGGTCCTTGCACTGATTGTGAGGCACGGACAGCGAGAAAAGGTGTATAAAAAAAGGAGTACTTTCTAATACGGTTCAAAGGTAGAATGGAAGGTAGAGTCGAATCCTGTGAGGCTCAAACGGCATCAGCATCACGGCATCACGGCACCACATCAGGGAAACTTCCTTCTGCTTATGGCAACTGACGCGTCCTGACGCTTCCTGAAATGGCTGGCGCGTTGCTGAAGGGTTGCTACTTCGTCTGAAAATACACTGAAGGCCTTACCTCACTGAAATAAGGAGTGTTTCAGGATGCAAGCCATCTCTCAGTACATCAGAAAGCAAGTCAGGATTTCAGCGCTCAAGTGTTATAGGACTTAGTAGAATTTTCAACAAATTTTGTTGCGTCCAAAACAGGAAATTTGATGATGTTGGTTGAACTTGAAGGCGGACTTGTCGATGCCTCTTCCTCCTCACCATGCTGACTTACCGCACTCACTAAACTCCTTTTGACACCCTCTGAACTGGCACAGTGAAATCTGATTGTCAATCAGAACGCGCAGGACCCAACGCAGTACCAATCCACACGCAAGAACAATATCTACACACAGTCACCTCCCAACAGACGGGCGCTGTTACGACCGTCGGGAATTGTAGCGGGAAACAGTTTCGGGAAACTGGAATTCGCGACAAGAACCCGCGTTCGGGAATCTGGATTCGCGACTGGGAACGAGCGTGGGAATTCAGGCGGGAAACGCGCGGGATTCTATCCAGGCGCGTCGCGGGATTCTCAAGGCCAGCTAGGACTCTTCACTGCTTTGAACGTCAAGTAAGCGGATCCCTAAGGAAGCACTCCACAAGTAAGTATTGCGCAACTAACTACACAGGAGAAAAGAGAGAGATCGCACCTAAGGAAGCACTCCACAAGAGGTCAAAAGTGGGGTGCTCCTTACGATGCCTACAGCTATTTATCTACTTCGTAAAGACTGTATAGTTAATCTACGCTAAGTGTCCTTGCGCAATGCGCACCTATCTACTACAAACGATACATGCTACGACCGCACTGCTAGGCATGTCTATCCCGTCTCTCCAGATGGCTACGGCCTGTCCGTGGACGTCAGCGTCCGGTCCGGGGCCGCGACTAGCCAGACTAGGTATGCCAGACTGTTGCAGGTCGTCACCTTGAGGTACTAACGGATTAATGAGCGTATGTTGATAAGTGAATGTACGTGTGCCGTGGCGGGTCGTCGTAAATGAGTGTGTGTATGCGTGCATGGTTGCCGGGACGGTGGTGCGGGATAAGTCACGTGAGCATGGGATCGTGCGATTCGGGAATGAGGTTTCGCGCAGGGAATCCAATGGCGGGATTCTCCCCGCGGGTTTGTCTGCTCATGTCGGGATCCTTGGCGGGAAAGTGCGGGAAATGAGAAAAGGAGCCCGGGATCTCGACATTACCCCCCTCCAAAGGCGCAACTCCGGGGCGCCAAGCTTGAATCTTGCTCAGGTCACAGAGCTCGATAGCGTTGACTTCTCGAGGGGCGTCCGGGTGTTTTCGATAGAAACTGCGAATTTTAGCCTTTGCATTACCCATATCCTTTGCGGGAATCCATGTATCTTCCGCGCTCGAATATCCCTTCCATCGTACCAAATATTCAAATCTCCGTCTAAACCGTCTAGCATCCAGAACCTCTTCCACCTCGTACTCCAGATCTCCTTCTACTTCGACTGGGGGCGGCGGGGGTTGCGTTCGACCGGGAATGTCGTCTTCGTGGTATGGCGAGAGCAGCGATACGTGAAATACGGGATGAATCTTCAGCGACGCGGGGAGTTCGAGTTCGTAGGTGAGGTCACTTAGCTTTGCCTTCACTTTATACGGCCCTAGTCGTTTCGGTAATAATTTGCGCGCTCCTGGTCGCCGAACGTTCGTCGCCTCAAGCCATACTTTATCCCCGACTGCGTACTGCGGGGCCTCGTTCCTGGCCTGATCGTAGTGCTGCTTCATGCGCTCTGCCGCAACCTCCAAAGCCGCTCTTGCCTCTTCCTGTGCCTGCTGAAGCTCCTGTAGTCGTGCGTCCGCGGCGGGGACCGTGGACAGGCCGTCGCTCGGGGCAATCGTGAATTCGGGATTGTAGCCGTAGACAAGCGCGAACGGGGATTGTCGTGTTGCCGCGTGCGCTTTCGTGTTGTGCGCGAATTCTGCCATTGGGAGTAATCCGGCCCAGTTTTCTTGTCGTGTATCTATGAAAGCCCGTAAATATTGTTCCAGCTCTTGGTTTACCCTTTCGGTTTGCCCATCCGTCTGCGGGTGATACGCAGTCGACGTGGTACCCTTGATACCGAGTCGGGAAAAAAGGGCTTTCATGAACTGCGCGACAAACTGTGGTCCTCGGTCGGATATGATCTGGCGGGGGGTTCCGTGCAGCTTCCAGACGTGCTGCAGGAATAGTTCCGCAGTTTCCGGTGCATCAATGTCAGACGTGGTCGGGATAAAATGCGCTTGCTTGGTGAGACGGTCGACCACCACGAAAATTGCGTCGTAATCCTCAGATCGGGGGAGCTGGGTGATGAAATCGCACGAAATCGCCTGCCAGGGGCCCTGCGGGATTTCGTTCGGTTGCAGGAGTCCTACCGGGCGTTGGGATCGGTTCTTCGTGCGTGCGCAGGTATCGCATCCCGAAACGTATCGTTCTACGAAGTTAGACATCCCGGGCCACCAGTAGTTGCGGCTTACCATCTCAAACGTTTTCCAACGTCCAGGATGTCCGGCAGGGAGACTGTCGTGGTAAGTCTTCACCACATCCCGGCGAATGGTCTCGTCTTTCGGGGACAAACCTTACCCTGGTACAGGATGAGGCCTTCCTCGGTGCTCCAGTCCTCAAGTTCCTTGGTCAGGACTCGAGGCGCCTTGGACTTGACCAACTCGATTGCGTCCACCAGTTTGTCTTCATACTGATCTGACTTACGAATGCGTCGTAGGAGGGCCTGATCCCCGTGTACCTGTGTCATTCCCCGACGAATTGCTTTTAGTCGAAACATTTCGGGGGTCAAGAGGGTCCGTCCCGTGTTGTCTTCGCCTTCGGGTTGAAGATCGACGCGTCGTGACATGGCGTCGGGTTTGCCCCCGAGTCGCCCTGGGCGATGGCGAATCGTAAAGTCGAAGCGAGTGAGGAACAGACTCCACCGGGCTTGGCGTCGCGTCAGCGTTCGGGATTCAGAGAAATATAGCAGATTCTTGTGGTCAGACACGATATCGAGTTTATGACTTGCACCTTCGAGATAATGTCGCCACTCGTCAAGAGCTCTAATAATCGCGAGTAGCTCCTTGTCATAAATCTCGTAGTTGCGTTCCGCATCGTTGAGGGATTTCGAGAAAAAGGCGACCGGATGTATCAGCCCGTCGTCGCCTTCCTGGGACAAGACCGCGCCGGTCGCGAAATCAGAGGCGTCGCATTCCACGATGAATTGTCGCGACATGTCTGGCATCATCAGGACGGGGGCGGTCGTGAACATGCGCTTGAGATAGTCGAAAGCGAACTGCTGGTTTTCTGTCCAGGCCCAGCGAACGTCCTTCTTCAGCAGCGTCGTGAGTGGTTTGACGATGTGCGAGAAATCCCGAATGAAGCGTCGATAGAAGTTCGCGAACCCGAGGAAGGCTTGAATGTCTTTCACCTTTTTCGGGGTAGGCCAGTCGAGGACCGCCTGTACCTTGGCGGGATCCATCGCCACCTTTCCCTGCGAAATAATCATCCCGAGATACTCGACGGAAGTCTGTTTGAATTTGCACTTTTCGGGTTTGCAGAACAAGTCGTTTTCGCGTAGCCGTTTAAGGACTTCCCGTACGTGTTCATCGTGCTGCGATTCATCTTCGGAAAAGATTAGCAAGTCGTCAAGATAGATGATCACGTATACTCCAATGAGGTCTTTGAAGATATCGTTCATCATGTGCTGGAAGGTCGCTGGGGCATTCGTGAGCCCGAATGTCATCACCGTTGGTTCGAAATGTCCTGCCTGAGTCCGAAATGCAGCCTTCCACTCGTCGCCTTGCTTCAGTCGCACATTGTGGTAGCCCCATCGTAAATCTAGAGTCGTGAAAACCTTCGCCTTTTGCAGCACGTCTACGAGTTCCATCGTGAGGGGAAGCGGGTATCGATTCTTGACCGTGATGTCGTTCAGTCGTCGGTAATCGACTACCATGCGCAAGGTTCCATCCTTTTTCTTGATAAAGAAGACGGGAGCCGCTGCCGGGGATTTCGAAGGTCGTATGTACCCCTTGCGCAGGTTTTCGTCAACGAATTCGCGAAGGGCATCGCGTTCGGCTGGGGCCAAGGGATAGATTTTGCTGTACGGGGGAACCTTCCCGGGTTCTAAATCTATGGCGTGGTCATACGGCTTGTGCAGTGGAAGCCTTTCGGATTCAACTTTCGAGAAAACGTCGGCAAACTCACGGAATTCGGGGGGAACTAGTTCTTCGAAGGTTTTCTCGCCTTCCTTCACTGCAGACTTCTCAGCGATGGCCTGGGAGTGGGTGTACGAGGCGGCAATTTTGTACGCGAAATGGTCGTCCGTCGTGACGAAGTAGGATTCGGCGTCGTGGTACTGGTCCCAATATTTTTCTGAGTACCGAAATCCCGGTGGGACAGCTTCCCATTCGGCCTGGGTCCTGTCGGGCCCCCAGGGGGTCTCGACTTCTTCTGCTATGGCGAGGCGGGGAAGCGGGACCAGGCGTTGCTGGTTGTCACACTGGGGCGGGCAGCGGTTGAGATCGACCACATCGTTGGTCCAGTCAATGGTTGGGTTATGGTGCCGCAACCAGTCGATCCCCATGATAATATCGTCGTCGCCAATATCCGCGACGGCCATGGTCAACTGTTCTAAATGTCCCTTCATCTCGACGTTGAGGACTACTTCCTTGGTGATGCGTCCAATCGCGTTCGGGGAATTGTCTGCGTTTCGCAAAAGTATCGGGATTACCAAGTCCCGGGTCTGGAGTCCGTGTCGCGAAACGTAGCGGGAATTTATGAAAGTTCCCGACGCACCGCTGTCTAACATTACTGTGGCTAAGGCATCCGTCTTTCCGTCGCTAACCTGTACCGGGAACTTCAAATGTCGTCGAAGACGACGGTCTATTGTAGAGATGGTTAAATACAAGGGACCATTATTAAGAGAGTTCTTCGGCCACAAGGGCGGTTGGGTCGTATAGGGCGCGACTGAGCAATACGACCCTACTGAAAATCCGCTGGGGGCGGGGCTTCGGGATTGTGAACGTTCTTGGCGGCGGGCGTCATGGCGGCGAATGCGTTCTGTAGCACGGACTGCTGCACATTCTGGACGTACTGTTCCGCCATACGTTTGAGCGTTTCTTCGAACGACTGGAGCGCGGGGGGCGATGGGCTCGACGGGGACGTGGATTTCGTCGCTTTTAGGTTTCGGGATGGCGGTCGCGTTGGGCAATCGCTCACCAAATGGTCTTTCTCTCCGCAGTAGTAGCATAGTCCCTTACTCCTGCGCTCCCGGCGCACCCTGTCAATCTCCATTGCGTTGGGATCCTTCGTCGAGCTTGCGCCCGCAGTCGGGATCGTACGCGGAGCTGAACTAGTGGTGCCGGGATTGCTTCGGGGCGTAGCCGCTGGCTTTGATACTGGTCCATAGGCGTGTGCGAGCCTTAGCTTCTCGTCCGTCTCGGAAACCCAGTTGACGTAGGCATCGAATTTCATATCCTTCGCCTCTGTGCTGGCGATGTGCTGGCGAACCTGGTCTTTGAGTCCCTTCCGGAACATGTCGAGGTAGATGACATCCGTCGTTGCGTCCTTGGGCCACCCGGTGAGGGCTTGGAGGGCACGGAATTGCGACGCAAACTCGGCGACCGTTCCTGTCTGGCGTAGGCGCATCAGCTTGTCGGCTGCGGCTTTGTCTGCATCGATTTCCCCGTAAGAGGCGCGAAGGGCGGCGAACAGGGCCTCCAGGCTGGCGGCTTCTGGCGGTGTCGGGATGTCCTGGAGTCGATCTAGAATGGGTCGTGCCCAGTCTTGCGCCGGCCCCCGCAGTAGCATCAGAGCAAATGCGACCTTGCGGGTTTCGTCTAGTCCCGGATGTTGTCCGAACAGGTAGAGCTTAATCTGGTGAATCCAGTTCTCCAGCTTGGCTCGTTCGCCTTCGAAGGTGTCGGGAAGCTTCATCTTGAGCCCGGCTCCGCCCCCAGACGGGGAGGCGGGCTGACTCGCGATTTGGGCTTCTAACGTCCGGTTGGCGTGCTTGAGCTGGGCGACTGTGTTCTGGACCTGATTGTGTTCGTTGACTAGCTTGGAGTAGCGCTTTTCGAGGGTGTCGAGGCGATCAAGGATGGGCTGGAGTTTGTCTTCCTCCATCGAGGAGCTAGGGGACGGGAAAGCGAAGGTGTCTGCGAGTCCTCCCCATTCCTGGTGGGACGACATCGCGGGTCGGCGGTACGGGTGCGGGGGTAGAAGTAAAGAGCGTGAGGGTGTCGAGTCCGAGCGGCGGTGAGCCAGGACTTTTGACCTAATGTTACGACCGTCGGGAATTGTAGCGGGAAACAGTTTCGGGAAACTGGAATTCGCGACAAGAACCCGCGTTCGGGAATCTGGATTCGTGACTGGGAACGAGCGTGGGAATTCAGGCGGGAAACGCGCGGGATTCTATCCAGGCGCGTCGCGGGATTCTCAAGGCCAGCTAGGACTCTTCACTGCTTTGAACGTCAAGTAAGCGGATCCCTAAGGAAGCACTCCACAAGTAAGTATTGCGCAACTAACTACACAGGAGAAAAGAGAGAGATCGCACCTAAGGAAGCACTCCACAAGAGGTCAAAAGTGGGGTGCTCCTTACCAGTGTTGTAACCAACACGTGTTGTAACACTAAGTGTTGATTCACAAAATTAAAGGGTTGATTCAACACCATACAACATGGTGTTGAGAGTGTTGAATCAGGCTTATTGACGTGTTAAATATAGTTACTAAATATAGTATATATTTGTCATACTAGTATCCCTACATGTCATTGATGACGATGGGTTGGTGCGACAAAGCCCCTATCTCTACGTCTGTCGCCTTCGCCCCACCACTTTCTTTCCCCATAACATCCTCAGCAGTTGTTACTAGCTCATAAAACTCCATCTCTTGACGACAATTCTTCACCCCATCAAACCAGAACTTATCCCAGCCTTCTTCAACACTCCAATTAAACAGTTTCTCAATCAGAAGATGTCTCTGTTGGCCAAAGAAGACTCGCACTGTTCGTGGCATGGATGGCCCATTTGAATCATCTGTAATGATCTGTGAGCTTTCACCCTCTAAATCACTGTCATCAGACTCATAGCCTTCCACCAGAGATGCGAAGTTTCTGCTTCTGCGGCCCACAGACTTATCCTTGTTCAAATCCGCCAACGATAAACTGGACACCGGTAAATTTGAGTGCTCGTCATCACTTATCTCGGATTCGGAGTCTCCCTCCTGCGCAGTTTGAAGTTCCTCAACTACCGCAGCATCATCTGGTCTTCCGGGCACTGGCTGAACAGGTGAGGAGGTTGTTTCTTCATTTCCTAGTGTCCTTTTTAATCGCTGTCGCACAAGACCATTCCTGGCCTGCTGCTGACGCAGTTCCAGTTGAAGGAAGGCAAGGTCACGAAGCTTTTGCGGAAGCATTCGGTTTCGTTTCTTGGTTTTGATGTTGCCCATTGAGCTGAAGAGTCTTTCGACAGATGCAGAGCTCGGACAGAAGCTTAGTACTTGTTTTGCTAGTTGAGCCAACGGGTTCTCCGGATCAACTGTGTTCCACAGCTTGACTGGATCGCATGACATATCCTGGGGATATGGTAAGCAATATGTATGAGTAGGATTATGGAAAAAGAACTTACACCATCTTTCAGACTTTCTTCGAGGTCTTTGACTGGCCAATTGGATGACGAAAAGATGCCCTCACGAGTTGAGTATTTGTAAATGCTGTCCATTAGATTTGGTGGGATGTTTGATGCCTGAAACAGTCGTTCGTAGAGACGACGTAGTATGCCCATAAGGACTGCGACAGAAAGCACCGAAGAATTCAAGAGTCGCGAGTTCAGGCAAGGGTTCAAGAAGAATGCACCAATATGAAGATCTTGGTCAGCTTTTGCCCATCGCTTCTCGAGACTGTCAAGAATTGCACTAAGTTCATGTTGATCATAATTAGATGAGTTGTCGGAGTCAGCTTGATCAGCAATGCGTGCATCATGGTATGTCTTGAATAACTTTCCGAGAAGCAGAAGAATTTGATCACATCGGATGTTTCCAGCTTGTGCGACGTTTACGGCTATCGCAAGCGGCTCAATTTGAGTTTTTATTCTATATATATGTAAGTAATTTGATTACAATAAAGCATCAGTTACGCACCGTAAAATTTGTGTCCACCAGGAATCATTCCGAACACGACGCATTATTTGCTTAGCCTTTTCCTTGGTTTTCGGTTTGTGGCCAACTGAATCAATAAGCTCTGCTTCGTGCTTAATAGCAGTAATTTGTAGTGGTTTCCAGACATCCAAGAGTCGTTCCATTGAGAGGAAATAAGCTGTCCAGCGAGTGACAATGGGGACAATAAGAGCTAAGACCTTTTTATTCATTATCCGTTGCTCGTCATTGAAAACACCCAATGCGTAGGAATGGTTTAAAAACCATTTAACAACTTCAACGACTTCATCAATGATGACTTTGATATTCGGATTCTTCTTTACAAAGTCACCTAGCATAAGTGAGACCTGTAACTGTCGTTAAGCTCGACTTAATATAAGAACAGATATCACTTACTTGATGTGGCCAGCAATCAGCAGCAAGATACCATGGCCTCTTTACGACAAGATCAAGTCGGCTCTTACGTTCATCTCCAGCTGCGTCACCGCAGATCCCCAACAGAATTGCCCCGAGTGAACTCTCAGCATAGTCGCATTCCTTTTCCATAATGGGTAGCAAGTTTGCGGCAGTTTTTCGTTTAGAAGTTATATCATAGACATGCAAGGTGTGTGTCTGAAAAATGTGTGAGATAGAACATGTTAAAATACAATTGTCTCATTTACCTGCCGGTTTACTGTAAGTGTAAATGCCACAAGGTGTCTTCGTGAAATGTCCTTCCATCCGTCGCAAGACAATGTCGCAAAGCATCCTTTAACCGAGTTCTTCATCTCGCCTTCCATTTCCACGACAACTCGGTTTAGTATCTGTTTCTCGAGCCGTTGGCGGGTAGGAAGCACTGCAGATGGTACAAATTTGGCAAATAATCGCTGCACTTCGGGATCATCAATTTTGTTGA
Organism: Trichaptum fuscoviolaceum; assembly: GCA_910574455.1. Lineage (NCBI taxonomy): Eukaryota > Fungi > Basidiomycota > Agaricomycetes > Hymenochaetales > Trichaptaceae > Trichaptum > Trichaptum fuscoviolaceum. Next base: position 1,282,341 of record CAJSYZ010000009.1, on the reverse strand, counting down.
AAGCTGTTCCAGACGAGACAAAGGCCTTTAGCACCTGGTCCTCAAACTGTAGCTGTATGTCTTTCGTGTATCGCATAGCCTTTACGGTAACAACTTGAAAAGTCTTCTGTTTCTTCGTTGCTCGGGCTTGAAGACTCTTTGCACTGGCGGAAGCAGTAGATGAACTACGTTCATGCTTTTTCATGCTTGTGCCGGTTGTGAGATCTTCTTCATTGATATCTTCGCCTTCGCTAACATTGCCACTGCTTATTCCCTTCGACTCTGCGGCTAATACTTTCACGGAGTCCGGTACAAACTGGCATGAAATAAGGTGATTGTTCATGCTCTTCATTCGACCTGAAAGCGACTGTGATTGGCTTAATGCTATGTATTCATTGTTCTTAATATATCTCTATTACAAACTGTATTACTACATACCATCATTGAACTGCTCTTCTTGATGTCGTAATGCAGCTATCCGCCCTTCTCTATAGGCTAACTCGTCCAAAGCCATGATCTCCTTCTGCTTGACTCTGACACAGTAGATGCAGTATGCCTTTTTGAAAGCTTTGTTATGCATTTCGCCACCATGGAAGTGATTCCATTGCCAGTTCTTTGCTTTTGGCATGCCGTAAGAGTGTTTAAAAGGAGTTAACGTGGGCCGAGGAGACAAGAAAAGATATTTGTGTACAAAGAATAAGGTTTCAGCCACTTCATTTTGTTAGTCATACAATATTTACATAATTTTGATTCAACACCTTCAACACCGCTATTTTTCAAAGTTGAATCAACACCCGTGTTATAACACCAATCAACACCCAAAGTGTTATAACACCCTTTGGTGTTGGTTACAACACTGCTCCTTACGATGCCTACAGCTATTTATCTACTTCGTAAAGACTGTATAGTTAATCTACGCTAAGTGTCCTTGCGCAATGCGCACCTATCTACTACAAACGATACATGCTACGACCGCACTGCTAGGCATGTCTATCCCGTCTCTCCAGATGGCTACGGCCTGTCCGTGGACGTCAGCGTCCGGTCCGGGGCCGCGACTAGCCAGACTAGGTATGCCAGACTGTTGCAGGTCGTCACCTTGAGGTACTAACGGATTAATGAGCGTATGTTGATAAGTGAATGTACGTGTGCCGTGGCGGGTCGTCGTAAATGAGTGTGTGTATGCGTGCATGGTTGCCGGGACGGTGGTGCGGGATAAGTCACGTGAGCATGGGATCGTGCGATTCGGGAATGAGGTTTCGCGCAGGGAATCCAATGGCGGGATTCTCCCCGCGGGTTTGTCTGCTCATGTCGGGATCCTTGGCGGGAAAGTGCGGGAAATGAGAAAAGGAGCCCGGGATCTCGACAGGCGCTGCCATTCTACACTGTGCTGCCCAACAAGTTCGCCAATGCAGACTCGAGCAACAATGACATCTTCCAGACGATGTTCGAAAACGATTGGCGCGAGACGCAGCTGCACTTCGGTGTTGATGTTAGTAGCTTGGCGAACAAACTCGATAACCTCCAGGGCATGAGCATCAAGGGCATTTTCATTGCGGATACTGTGTTTGTGAACATAACATGGCAGGCAGACTCGTATTCCCCTCTTGACTTCACGACTCTCGACCCCCATTGGGGAACAATCGACAATTGGGTTGCCTTCATCGACGAATTGCACGCACGCAGGATGTACTTTATGATGGATTTAACTGTTGGTACCATGGGTGATCTTATTGGTTTATCTGGGTGAGTAATGCGAGTGACTAGCTATCAGCACGGCACATCTGACGGACTACTTACAACGCAGCCACTTCAATGAATCGACACCATTTGACCTTAATGAATACAATGTCGCTAGGAAGCGATCAAAGTATGCGCCGTGGGGATTCGATATCCACAAGGATTTGACAATTACGAATGAACACAACTTGTCTTGTACGCTTCCGAACTTCTGGGATGATACGGGTATCGAGCTCAATATCACAACCTCGATTGGTTGCATGGCATCAGAACTCGACCTGGAGGCCTTTGGTGTTCATCCGGATTGACAGCATCAACTGACCAAGTTCGCATCCGTGCAAGATCGTCTGACGGAGCGGAGTCGGGCGATGCGAATGCAACGACGGTCGATATCAGCTTGGAATTTAACGTCCTAATGAACTGTGACCAGATGACGGCGAGCATCTCGTTCATCATCACAAGCTTCGACAAGGGTGGAAGCCCCTCCATCACCGCCGTGAACTGCGGAGCGGTTGCAAACCCCGATCCTGCAACGATTTTGGGTGCTGGGACGAGCTCGTGGGCGTGAAACGCGACGCTGACGGGCGTGTCGGACATCATTTTGAACAACCCGCCTTCGCAGGACGGCTCCCCGCCGACGAACGCACGCGACCATCTCCTCTTGCGCGAGGGCTCCGCCCGCAATCCCATGGTCTTCCCCTCCGTGGACTACGAGAACGATGTGTTCGGGTTTGACTCGGGCGCTGGGAAGTACACATTGACGCACCAGGCGCTGGCGCGGATATGTTCAGGTGCTCGTGGAATTACGGACAGAAGTTAGCTGGACGACGTGGACTGCGTATGAGGATGTGACGAGCATAGATAAGAGCTTGTTTGATCATGATGAAAATTGGTGGACAGGCGAGCATATTATTGTGCAATGTAAGCACTTTCACTCCTATACGTGCTGTATACTCACTGATTCGATTTGCATTAGACTGGTCTGGTATTGCTGCATCAGTCTATACTGTTGTGCATGCGGACAGGAATTATACTCACCAGTGCCGTGTCCCTCACTTCCTCGCCCATGGTCCATTCATACGTGGGGTTTCGACAGAGGAGTGACCTTCCAGATGGACAATAGTGTCAACGGACGCTGGGAGCTCGAGGTCATCAGCACATGGCCGACGTACCTCCAGCTCAATCTGTTTGGGTTCGATGACTATTTCTACGGCGACACAGACGGCAACGGCGTAATGGACCGTCTCCCGCCCAATTCGGCTGCTCCCAACTACTTGAACATCAGTGCCCCGCCGCACCTCGCATGGACGCTGGTCATGGACCACACGACGCTGCGGTGGAGCCTTGAGCCGCGTGGGGGAGAGCCCGTGGGCGCTATCATGTACGCACTACTCCTGTCAATCCCAGTAGTCACCGGTACGCTGGCAGTGGCGGTCTTCATGTGGAACTTCTATGGGATCAAGTACAACCAGTGGGGTCTCAAGGAAAAGAAGCCGGGTCATTCGCATTATTTTCCCATCATTAGCTTGCAAGGCTCGAAGCTGCGAACAGCCCGTTCAGATTAGGGACATTCAGATTGACGAGGAGGCAGAGGCGAAACGTCCGGAGTTCAAGCAGCAGGTTCAGGAGTGGGCTGGTATTGCTCAGAACCCTAAGGCAGATCTCTTCGTGTTTGTTGGCCGTTGGTCGAAGCAGAAGGATGTGAATCTAATTGCGGATGTGATGCTTTCGCTGTGAGTTTTTTTTAATGCTATCTTACTAACTAGACAAATGTTCGCTCATGTATTATTGGCAGACTGGAAAAACACCCCTTGATTCAATTGATCTGTGTCGGTCCCGTCATTGATTTGTATGGTCGTTTTACTGTGGAGAAGCATGCTAGTCTCATGGAGATGTATTGGGACCGAATGTACTCGAAGCTAGAGTTCACTGCTCTGCCTTCGTACTTGTTCAGTGGTACCGACTTCGCTTTGATCCCTTCGCGTGTTGAGCCGTTCGGTTTAGTCGCTGTCGAGTTTGGTTGCAAAGGTGCCCTTGGTGTTTGTGCTCGTCTTGGTGGTCTCGGTCTCATGCCTAGATGGGTAAGTTCATATTTTTTATCTCTAATCTACAATCTGACTTTGGTTACAGTGGTTCCCTGGCGAATCGAGTTGATCAGCACACATGTTGTCCCAGCTTACGGAGACAATTAAAATGGCGCTTAAGTCTACGGAAGACGAGGGTGCTATCTTGCGTGCTCGATTGGCTGTCCAGCGTTTCCCGGCTGTTGAATGGCGTCAGCGCATGGAAGATTTCCACAGGCGCAGTATTTTTACTAGCTAACAGATCGCTGGCTCTCTAGCACGGAGGCCTTCGGATGGTGAAGCTGAGCATGCGCCTGGCGTAGCGGTCATGGATACGGAAGATTGGGATTCTGAACATCGTGAAGAACCGACGCAGCCCAACTGGGACACCCGAAGCACATTCGACAGCCCACACAACTCGATCCCTGGAGCTTAAGCCATTCGACGCACAAAGCCACCTCTGCGGAAGATAAAGCGATAAAAAAGGGAGCTCACGCTCTTCCAAAAGAATCCGTACCGACCCATCCTCGTAAAGGTCCAAAAGCCACCCCCACCGCCGCCATCGCGACCGAAGCCGAAAGTCAAGACAGAGCCAGATGCAGGGAAGCCGCTGGTGAAGCTCGAGCCGAAGTCTGAGATCAAGGTCAAGGGCTCCGGGTCGTCTTTGGCCTCGACGTTCACGGCTGTCAGAGGCGAGGACGCGCCGTACCAGGAGTTCAAGCTGATGAGCTGCGACAGGCATGGGTGGCGATACGACGTGATGAAGTTCGACTCGCGGAAACCGGTCGACATTAGTACGTGGACGCGGCCCGTGAAGCTCAACCACAAGGAGCTGCGCCGTGACCCTACTGGTGAGGGTGTGGGCGGCGTCAGCTCGCAGGTGCCCATGAAGCCGATGTTAGGGGTAGATGAGAAGCCCGCCATTGGTGCAGATGGACGTATAGTCATGGTCGATGCAGAGGAGCGGCCGATCCACAACGAGGCGATCCTGCGGAAAGGGAAGGATGTCAAATACAAATACAAAGACAAGCGGAAACGCAAGTTTGAGAAGAAGACTCGACAGGTGTTCCTGGTGCCCGAGCACATCCAGCAGAGCGTCGAGAGGAACAGTATGCTGGGTCGCGGAGGACGGGACGGGCAGTGAGGAGTGGATGGGAAGGATGGAGGAGGCCGCGAAGATCGAGACGCACGCGCTGTTCATGCCCGCAGCGGACCAGGTGTTCAAGTTCGTGCCTGCGCACCGGTGGTACAAGGTTCAAAAGCGTCGGGAGATGCACCAAATCGCGCCGAGCCTCGAGGAAGCGGAGAAGCTGATGGCGAAGATGGAGAAGAATCGCGAGATGGACCGCTGCGCTCGCGCTGTAATGCGACGACGGGCGCGAGTCTCGTATATGACATTGGTGGCAGGTTGCTGGGCCTCGGGGGGAGGAGACTGTAGACTGTAGACTCGGGGATGCGTGGGCTGTTCGAGGAAGACGATGAACAGGGTGTTGATAACCGCCGGAGACCGGAAAGAGACAGGGGGCGAGGGCGGCTTGGATGAGATGGAGTATAAGGGGGAGTTTGTGGATGATGAAGAGAAGATGGATGTTGAGGACACTCGTGACGAAGAGGCCAAGGAGATTGAGGTTTGCTCAGTTCTTTTCTCTCTCTCAATATTCAGTTGATCAACTTTCTTCTCTGCTATCCAGGAATGTACAAAGCGTGATTATCGTACAGCAAATAAGACACGAGAGGGTTATATAGACGAATCGGATGAAGACGAGGAAACAGGGCAGCAGTTAACAGGTACAGGCAAGCAAACGAAGAAACTTGTCCGCAAGATCGAGAAGAATGGCGCGTACGATAGTGCTGATGATGAAAATCCTTATGCCTCCTCGGTATGCTTCTGCGCACTTTCTGACGATCATCTACTGATATTACTACTCGTAAGGCTGAAGAAGAGGAGGAAGAGGACCCAGAAGTTATGGCTACTGGTGTAGCCCAACAACAAACAACACAGCAGCAGCGGACTGGCTCTCAAGGTCCGACACCAACAGCAGCACCCACACCGACGCATGGATCCAAACCCTCGACCCGCACCCTCCAGACCGCCCTCACGCACCAGGTTCTCTCGCGCAAACACAAATCAAGACAGAACCGGCACCAACGCCGTCTGTGCCAAGTTTCAGCGTCAGCGGACAGTGTTGTTGCGAAGCGCGGAACCTCCTCCTCCACGCCCGCCGATGCCGAAGCTGAAAGGCAGTGGGAGCCGGCGACGAGCCCGCTCGTGGGTGGGCGACGAGTTCTTAGTTAACTTATTATTGTACTTATATTGTGCTTATAATATTATCATCTACTTATATCAACTGATTGACTGAATGACTGAACGGCCTGAATGACTGACCTGACTGACTGAGTGACTGAAGCACTGATTTAAGTCAACAGCACTGATTTCAGTAAGTCGCTCCTGAATAATGGGAGGACATGCATGAATAAGTGAAGCTTGCCTTATTTAAGGCTTCAGTCTCTCAGGACCTTTAAGTAACACTTAAGTCACTTTCAGCAGAAAGTAGTTTTCCTGATGCACGGCACCACGGCACTACATTGCCGCAACGGCGGAGGACCGGAAATTTCGGAGTTTGGGTCACGCTGTCACCAGTCCGAGTTAGGCCGGTTGTTAAATTCATGAAAATTTAATAAAAATTCATTGTAGGGTCCAACTTGAACTTGATTTAAACAACTTGAACTCGATTTAGACAATGTCAAACTCGGGTTCATTATGTCACATGTATGCTATATTCATGAATATTTCATGAATATTTCTTAGTAGTGAATCCCAGTTCAGAGTATGACTTAATGACCAGTGAGTTCGAGTTCAGTGTTTTTCTATGTTTTTTTATGCTTAATTATAATTATTCATCAATATTCATCAATATTCATGCAAATACGTGAGAAATCATGAAATTTTAAGATTTGAAGCTCCGCCAGTTCAAGGTCAGTCTGATTTGTCCAATAAATGGCACTAAAAGGCTAGGCAGTTACCCCAATTTGAACCCGCGCTGAGTGTGGAAAACAGTGAACATTGTCTGACTGTTACATCGACCAGACGACTCTGCACATTCACCACTGGCATGAGCTGGGACTCGGACTCGGACTCAGACTGGGAGTCCGAACCAACTCTAAACTTGAAGATGTGAGTCTCTGATTTCTTAACTTCAAGGACATCAGCTTAGAAGACTTGTGATCTATAACAGTGTAAATGTGGACAAAAAGAAAGTGCTCTATCTCGGAGACTTGCTTTACACATCGGACTATGCATGCTGCTTCGGAGATATGAGTTTGTGCGTTTTTAAGCCGCTTAAATGGAAATCATTGGGTCAACTCATGGAGAAAGAAAGGTAAGCTCATAAGATTCAATGAGATAGTATCTCTCGTATGAATTCTTCGTAGAATCCAGTACCGCAAAATCGGTGTACCGCGCGGTCTCGGGAAGCTCGAAATCCCCGGGGAGCTCATATGCATGATTTTCGACCACATCGATGATGTGCGCACCGCGCTCCGGCTTGGAGCTGCCAATACGCGACTGATGATAATAGGCGAAAGCCGCATCAAACAGCTCATGGGCGGTCTAAACTGGAAAGGCGACCGGCTTATCTGCGTTGAGGATGGTGGAGACGACATTGACCTCCCTGAAGGATTGGGCTCGGGCGACGTTTTCGGAGACTTCGAACATTATGCGCAGCCAGAAGATCTTCGAAGAAGCTTTTGGCAGGATACGCCCGAATATCGCATTGCAGATGACTTAGGCCTCATCAAACCCGTGTCTATACAACCTGATATCATTTGGAACCTCACAAAGCAGGTTTACGTCCGCTTCGATGCCATACCGGAAGATATAGCCAGTGAACATGATGATGAATTCATTATGGGGTGGATCCTGCTTGTGCATATCACCTGGACTAATTCAGACGAGATTAATCGAGGCGATTGGGCGGGAGATAGGTTTGAGTTGACAGAGAAAGACATGCTGGAAAGGCGCCTAGAGGACTCTGAAGACGGTCGTAAATGGACCGACGTCAGCGAGGAAGCTTTCCAGTTCGTCAGGAATTCAGGATACATCTATTCATTATTTTGACGTAAAGTCGGAAGAGATCTCTTTCTTGTCTGAATCCTTCACCTCTCGACCATCTATCATTCAGTAATCCCAGGAATTTTGTCCGATCGATATAGCGTTAGCCTTCTGTTTCACAATGTCATGTAAATGGAGAGCGCCGAGGCTATCAACATTAATATTTCCAGCTATCATAGAATTCGTATTGTCTCATAATATTAAGCTTTTTTTTTTCTGTGCTTTATAACGTATTCTTTCTGGACGGTATACACAATCTTCATTCATATTGTGCAGTTCTCACCGGTTTCTACCTAATCCTGGGCCGAGACTTGTGATGAGCTTAGATGTTTTACTGTCACCGACGGGAAAGAAAGAGCACTTCGTCTCTGCGGCTGCATTGCTGATTCGGATGCGTTCAAGCTCCCGGCTGAGGCGATATGGTTAAATCATGCTGACAATGCCTTTCTTCGGATAGTTATGAATTATTAATCTATCAATAGAGGGCTTCCGTCACTTTCATTCTCTTGCTTGTACTCATACCCTAGCATCGAGACTATAATGGTATTACACTCGTGACACACGCAATGGCAGTTTCGGGATAGGATCGTTTTCGACTCCAGGTGAGACGATTCCACCCAATTTCCAAGCGAGTTTTTTGTCCACCGGGAGCTCGAAGCGGAAATTGCGAACGAGGGTAGAAAGAACGACCTCTGGGAAATTCCGCGAGTTAGTGGTGTAAGTCGTCGGGTCGCTTAAACAAAGAAAAGGGACAAAAGACTGACTCATTTCCAATTCTGCGAATTTAAAGCCTCTGATGGAGTAGGAGAGCGTCAGCATTACGTGCAGGATTAGATGAAATATGCGAAATACAAACATGCACGAACGATTCCCAGCGAAGAATGTTACACTGTTAAGGCGGAATTAGATTGTACAGACCTGGCGCGCTGTCTGAGGAGTAGATAAGGACATACATATGCGAGTATATTGAAGGTAGGCCAGGCTCCTCAGCTGCCCGGGGTAAGGGACTGAGCCACCTCTCTGGCCTCCACTCGCCCGCATCCGGCCCCCAAAGGTCTGGATTCCGATTAGCAGCCTCAAGTGCAATGAGCAGAGTTGTGCCCTTCTGGAGTGGAAGCGAGTTAAGCCATGTGGAGCCATCTGCACCTAGCACAGGTCGCGAGAGAGGGAGGGAGTCATCCTTCGTGTTTCTAGAGTCCACGGAGATGAATATAGTCGAATGTGAGCTAGAGGATAAAGCAGCTGCAGACTGACGTTCTCTGAACTATGTAAATAGGTGGATGGCTATTTGTGGCAGATGGTCCTTCGTGAGTAAGGCGCCTTAACTGAGAGCTTCTATGCTCACACCCGCAATGTTTCTCGCACCACAGAATCCAAGTAAGGCAGCTTTTGGATGTCGGCGAAGTTCAGATGTCCGTCACCTGAGGCCGAAGCTTCGATGACCTCCTTCCGCAGCCGCTCTTGTACATCAGGGTGCATGGCGAGTTCATGTAGCGCATGCGAGATCGCACCAGTAGTCGTATCTTGACCACCAAAGATGAACGTTCTGGTAGAAAAGGTGTAAGCACATTCGAAAATCATGCCCCACCGGCTTTGGAGCTCTTACGAAATTAATCCCTCAAGTTCCTCTTGTGATAGTCTTTCTTCACTTGATGACCTAGCATTCTCAGCCACTACATTGGTTAAAACTGTTAATGTAGAATCTGTAATAATGAATTCACACGTACAGAGGATGCTCATGAGGTCTCTCCCCTCGTCCTTTTTCAGCGATTCTTTCCCTTCCAGTGCCTCATCTTGCGGCTGTCCCAGTCTTTCGGTAAGGACCAACCTTGCAATTCGCTCCATGACATTAACAATCTGACGGAGTTTTTGGACGCTGTCTATAGGGAGCCATCGCACAGCCCATCTTCGGAAGCCGGCGGTCCCAATGTGAATGAAGAACGGAAGAAACTGCCGTACAATGACAGTCTTGGTGAGCATTGGCCTATACATTGAGAAGGAGGACAATTCCAGTTAGTTATCATTAATAACCAGCGACTTCGTATAAACGTACGCGAAGTTCCGAACGGCGTCACTATAGTTGTTGGCCGATTCGCTGTCCAGTCTTCCAAAGGAGTATCCAAGCCCGCCCTGTCCGATGAGTTCCAACGCCGTTCGCTTGACCCAGTGCAGCATGTCTATCTCAGCTGAATGACCGGTCTCGAGGTTCCCTAGCTGCAGAGTGATCGCATCACGAAGCTGAGTGTTGTAAGAGGTAAGTCTGAGTCTAAGCTTCGGATGTAGCATAGTGACGTACCTCGTCAGACACTTTGTGAAAAATAGGTGTAAGGGCTCTGATCTGGTTGAGGCTGAAGATAGGGCTTAGCATCTTCCGCTGTTTCTTGTGTGGTGTGCCTGTTAGTGAACATAACAGACAGATAGTTCTCTGGTCGGTTTCTATAGACAAAGGCAGACGAAGGACGGACATCTACCTTCAAGTGACACAAGGCTGGGACCAAGACATACTAAGTTTGCCCTTTGAAACAGCAGTAATTCAGCAGTTGTTCATCGAAGGGCAGGATGCGAAGGGAACTATGCTTTAGAAAGAAGTCCGTCCTTTCATAGATATCTTGCTTATCGAGCAGAACGTGCGTCAGTGCTTTAGGGTCCGATAGGTAGACGATTTCTTCCTACAACGCAGTGAGAGAGGTGTCACAATGTGGGTGAAAAACAAGTACCCCTAGTAGACCATAGACCTTAAAGGCACCTCCGTATTTCTTGACTAGGTTGCGGTGATGCTCCCAAGAGTTATGGTCGAAAAGCTCCGGCAGGTTTCCTGAAAATGATGTACGGATGGTGAATTGCGATTAGGGAGATCCAGTTTGCCACAGGGCGGAGTTTATGTGGAAACCCCAATTCCAACATGACTCGTGTGGCCTCCGAAGGTGCAAAGGCGGGCATACCGGACAAGAGGCTGGCTGGTGAAAGGACATTGACTACGTGCTCTCCGAGAATCAGAGAGACGTGAGATCAATGCCTAAGTCCCATATGCTCTTACGCGGTATGTGGCACCCAAATCGCAATGGGGGATTGCTTACCTGTCACGAACGAAGGCCTTGGAGGTCCAGCCACGCTCTTCAAAGACGCTCTCCGAACCCGTTTCCTGATAAATGGCCAGAGCGAAATGACAACAAGAGCGATCAAAACGAGCAGAATCTGTGCGAGAACACGGAGAGCAAAGAGAGCCAGCGTCATAGTGGAAGAATGACACGCCAGCAGGAAGAGTGTGTGCCATATGGACATCGGTTTTTATAACACGCTTGCTGGTCAAAGTCTGGACAGATCGTCCGACTTACTACGCACAAGGGTCGACTCCGTTTAGCGGGGGACGTAAGGCTCTCCGAGGGGTGCACGATAGAGATGTTGTGCACTTACGGGGCTCATTATGGTGTCCGCCACCGCATTTCAATGGATCACAAGTGAATGTTACAAGCTATCGGTTCCAAATCTCCAAAGGCGGCAGTCGATACAGGGCAAGCCTGCGATAGTTCTCCAGATGGCAAGAAAGTCCTGCCTCGAGGCCGTCGCTTAATTGAGCGTCATCACCTTTCCGGGAAATTTGAGAAGCAAGAAATTAGCGTTCCATGCGTGAGAGGTATGTTCAAGATTTGCGAACCTTTGTATGGAGTTGGCGCCGCTTGCAAGAAAATACAAGAAGAAGGACTTCCCAGCGTTCAAAAATACAAGTCCATTTGGGACGTCCTAAATTGAAAAGTGTCAAAGTTGCCATTGTCGCGCTCGGTGTCCCGCCTCGTGTTGATGTCGTTCCTGAATAATTCGGATCAGAGTAGAAAGTATAAATATCATAAAAGGTCACAACACGTTAAGCTTATTATACGATGTCCCGATCGACCGAGTAATTCATCCATATGATAGAAGGGGTATCAGCCAGGATCTAGACCTGGGCAAATAATTGGTTCGATGTCATACTAGGTGACACTTTTATGCTTTGCCACGAAAGTCCACGACCGAGTTTGTCTAAAACTGAAGTAGTGTCCGCTTGTCATGGTCAAGGCTTTGCCGGTACTCCTCGAGGACTCGGACCAGAGATAGGAACGAAAACAGTGGATTTCAAACCAACACATATGTGCATACATATGGGGCTCGCCGTACGGAATGAAGGTCGGGTGAAGTCTTTTGGCAATAGTATATCCAATAGAAAGCGCTTTAAATCTCATTGTTTTGAAGGCTTAACTCCGCCGAACCTTCAGACTGCTTTCTTCCGCGAAGCCCAATATTGTATATGCAGGGGCGGAGTGGTAGGCCGAGCTGCAGTAATGAAGCTGACATATAATGAGAAATCGGTGACTCCTTTGATAAATTGAACCATGTAGCTAAAAATTATGAAGATTCGCCTGGTGTTCGCTAAGAACTCAGTGAGCCAGCAGAGCAACACCAAGTGGTGGTAGGAAGCAAAGTGACAGAGTTGCAGTGACTCGGACTCGGCGCGCAAAGGTAAACTTATACTATGTATTACGTAATGCACAAGACTGAGGAAGCTTCTTTTTGGAAGTGACTTCAGCGACACCTGAGTAGACGGTCTTCAATTAGACTCGTAGCCAGTCGCAATTTATCTTTGAGGTTGGGAGGTGGATAAATGAAGCGACTGGTAGTACTCAATCAGAGGGAGGCCAGTCACCTCATTGTGACCTATGGGTCACAGTGTGCCTGAGTAATAAGCTTAGTGGTGGCAGTTTTTTGTCGGGTTTCTTAAGTTGCCGGTAGCTTCCGAAGCCCGGACACATTCTTTGAACCGGACTTGCGGTCATGGGAGGCTCTGGAACTTGTTCAAAGCCTGTGTCAACGCTCGGGTGCGGAGAGGCTGATATATCAAGCACATTGTAAGGTGTTGCGCTTGCTTTCGAAGGTGTCTCGAATTGCGACAATGCGCTCGAGCTGTTCGGAGTCGCGCAACGTCTTCTTTTAGTTGCGGATACACTCGTTTCGCATTAAGCTCACCTGGAGTTAAATGAGTGAATGTTATATGTTGAGTACACCCCCTAATGAACGCTTCAGCGGTGTAGAATACTGCATAAATTAACTACGACATAAATACGACGCTGTGGTACGTTGTAGGAAAAGTAGATGCGCGTCGCGCGACCTATGACCGGCGCAACTTGCGTGTGACTTTTACACTCGATTTAGTTTACTCTCACGGGCTTCGGGAGAATCCCGAGTCTATTCCTCACATGGACATGCCTCTATATATGGACATGCCTCCTAATATACGGATGTATCTCAGGTTACTGTACTACTTCCTGATTGAGTAAATCCAGTCGTTATATTTATCTCCCTACCAACCACCCGATAAATTCACGACTGGTTCGAGTCTAGTCTTCAATGCAGTTCTTCTACTTCATTGCAATTAAAACTGAATTTTCTTGTTTCAGAGTCTCAAGGTGAGTCTAAAGGCCTGTTTTTGCGCACTCCACACTGATACAAACCGCAATTGTTATCAATTACATTATTTTTGAATTATTTTTCCGACCGGACAGCTTGTGCACAGTGACCATGACTCTGAAGTGAACGGCACCATGGCCGCATGGCAACTTATAAGACTAAGACTCGGAGCGCGCACGCATTTGATTTCCTTTTGTTTTTGTGCTCGAATTTGGCTTACTAGCAAAGTATGTAAATATTCTAGTCTATTAGAGGTCATCTACATGTAATGATTTAGCCCTAGTAATGAACAAATTCGAACTGAATCCCTGAAGAACTTGAGAGCTTCTCCGCTAACTTCTGTCCAGTCTTCTTCTTCTAGGCGCGTTCCCAGCATGTCTTTTCCTGTCAACTCAAATCTATCTCCCGCCCATTTGCCTTGATCAACCTCGTCAGAATTAGTCCAGATAATATTCGCAAGCAAGATCCACCCCATAATGAATTCTTCACCATGTAGACTGGCCATATCTTCCGGTATGGCATCGGCTCGGACGTAAACGTGCTTCGTGTGGTTCCAGATGATTTCAGTGTCTATGGACACGGGAACGGCCAACTCATACGCAATGCGAGATTCGGGTGTATCCGATTTGAGGCCTTCTCCAAGATCTTTGTTCGTACATTGCTGTGTGGGAGGTTTGAAGTCTCCGATAATGTCGCCTGCGTCCAGTCCTTCAGGGAGGTCAATGTCATCCCCACCATCCTCAACGCAGATGAGCCGGTCGCCTGTCCAGTTTGAGACGTCCATGAGCTGTTCGATGCGTCTTTCGCCTATAATCATGAGTCGAGTATTGGCAACTCCAAGCCGGAACGCGGTGCGCACATCGTCGATGTGGTCGAAAATCATGCATATGAGCTCCTCGGGGATTTCAAGCTGCCCGAGGCCACGAGGCACACCCGTTCTGCGATAATTGATTCTAGTATTCATTAGAGGGATACTGCTGCCTCATTCGAGTTCTTGAGCTTTTACCTTTCTTTCTCCATAAGCTGCTCCAATGATTTCCATCCAAACGTTTTGAAAACGGACAAACACAATTCTCCGAAGTAGCACGCATAGTCACCTTCGTAAAGCAAGTCTCCGAGATACTGAACTTCCTTTTTGTCCACATTTACGCTGTTACAGATCGTAGGATTTTAGAGCTGATGACCTAGAAATGTAAATTTTAGACTCACATCTTCAAGTTTAACTTGGGCCAGTATGAGTCTGAGTCCGAGTCCGAGTCCGAGCTCATGGTGACTGTACAGAGTCGTCTCGTCTGTGTTGCGTTCTCAAGTCTCTCAAGTCACTTAGGGCAGGATCAAGGTGAGGCTGCCTAGAAAGGCTTCGTCTGCCTGAGCATTCTGTATGTCAACGTGTGAAATCTATGTAACACCATTTAACGCATTCAATTGAATACACAGTTGTCGAATTAGGGTTAGTACGTATGTATATTATACTCAGATACACGCACAAGCTATATTTTCTTACAGTCGCAATGAAAAAGGCAGGAGCATGAACGGAGAGTACGTTGTTTGCCACGTTTTCGGTTGTTGGCCTCGTGAATGTGCACCCATAGTCCTTTCTGATACCGAAGTCAACCCTAGCAGCAAGAGGTGTATTGACAGGTCACTTACATGGGCACACATAGTCAAATGGCTCTTCGGGGAAAAGCGCTCGATGGACTGGCGGCCAGGTACGTTCTTCCACTCCAGTGGTGGTTGAGAGTCGGCCGGCTGCGCAGCCATGTCCAGCTCAAACAAGTCAAGAGTCTGCAGCATGCGGATGAGCATGAAGGACGTTTCGTTGTACGCAAACTACGTTTAGAGTCAGCTACAAAATATACTGCACTTCCTAAGAATAGTTACCTGTTGGCCAAGGCAGATGCGTGGTCCCGCGTTGAAGGGCAAGAAAATGAACGGATTGGGCGTGAGGTATTTCTGAAGCCCCTCGTCAAGGAACCTGTCGGGGTCGAATTCCATTGCTGTGATGTTAGGTTAGGTATACGAATGCCAAAAGCACAGAGAGCTGAACACCTACCATCTTGACCCCATAGATCCATTCGACGATGCGTCATGAAATCTGAGTACGTCGCTTTGATGCTGTGTTGTATAATGAAAGGACTGCAGTTGGACACGAGTGGCATATACTGCATGCAGGCGGATATGACCTATTACACAGCAGGATACAGATACAGCGTGCCGAAAGAGAGAATGAGTTTGCGTTATGTAGTTCGTACGAAAATGAGCCTACCTTAATGAAGGATCGCAAATACTTCATGTCGCGAATGTGTTGTCAAAGCTTGGCCTTTGTCGGTCCGACTTTGGCCAAAACTTCAGCTCGAAGGCGCTGCGTGACGTCCGGGTGTATGACCATTAGATAGATTACAAAGGTCAAAGTAGCGGCAGTCTGGAAAGAAAAAATGAGAATTGGAAAAATCTTCCTAAGACGAGTACATACCGAGTCATGACCAGAAATCCCGATTCAAGATCTCGTATATTTTAAAAAGACCTTGTCTATAGTCGACATGAGTAAAAAGTCGCAATAATGAAGATGAACCCGGACTGACCGTCAGTCATCTTCACCAAGTGATCCTATAAGGTCTCGTCATCTTCAATGTCTCCTTTGTCTTGATCCTTCTCCTCAAGCTTTCCAGACGCCTGGAGCTCGTACTTCTTCCGGAGTGCTTCTGCAAGAATAGGGTTCAAGAACGCATCGACAATCTTCATCGGCTGCTTCGTCTTGTCTCGGAGGTTTTCCCACAACGGCCACGTCTTCCCCACACGAAGGCGCTTCGCAATCTCAAGCTGTGCTTCCGCAAAAGCCTGGGCGAATACCTCCGCAGCGTGGCTCGTCGTCCTGCACGCAATAGACGGATTCGCGTTCTCCGGGTACGGCAGGCCTGCACGGAGCGAGTGCACACAGTTGCCAAAGAGATATTCAGTAGCCAAGTCCAACGTGAAGCGGGAGACGAGGTCCTGGAAGTCGATCGCATATCCCTTGCGGAGCCGCTGCGATATGATCTGGTAGATTTGATTCTGTCCAAACATCCGAAGGTTGACGATAGGTCCAAGCCTGTCGGAAATAGGCCAGAACGGTTCCGCTGCATGAAGAAAAAGTGAGAGAAAATCAAACGAACAGAGATTGCACTGCGCACCGGGTACCCAACCTCAATCCCCTTTTTTAAAGCTAACAGAATATCGAAGTCACCGGAGTCGTGAGCTATCGTTGAGTGATAGGTGGAAAGTAGGACTCCACACCAGGCTGAGCTTGATATGCGGCGTGCTGTCTCTACGGTCCACCGTGAACGATGAGCTTTGTGCTGCAGACAAGTCCGCATCTTGCGCTCCGAATCGACGAAGCGACAAGTGAGAAAAGGGGTGAGGGCATAATTAGCGGCTTCAATATTATGGGAGCATCTCCGGTAGTCTCTATCCAACCCAACCATAGCGGCTCAGTCCAGTTGCTTTGCTGTTGATTCCCGTCCGAAGTCATAACAAAAAACTGCTTTCAGAACGCCAGTGTCTGGCATTAAAGCCAGAAAAAGCTTGCAAATCTACGTTGGCAAGGCCTTCGAACGCGCTGATTCCCTTATTTCTGCAAGATATTTGTTCTCGAAGGTCTTTTGAGAGCAGGACGATAGACGTAAAAGGGAAGCAGCCAGGATGAACAGAGGCAGCACTGCTCGAAAGGATTCAGCTCTATTACTGTAGTAAGTTCTTTCGCAGCGGCGGGCACTTGCTGACGAAGGCGAGGGAGGGCCTGTCGCCTCGGACGACGTTGAGGACGGCTATGAAGCTTCAAGACAGCAATGGTAGGAACCTTCCGAACTTGAACATAGGCACGCTTCAAGTCGCGTCGACGCGTCTCAGGCTCAACTTCGTGCCTCCAGATAGTACCAAATTCCAACAAATCCCAAACTTCGTGAAACCTTGCCAAGTGGTTGCTCTCGCACACAATATGCTAATGCCCTTTGTCGGACAAGACCTTGTTTCTGCCACCTGCAATCTTGTTACATTTGTCGGCCGAGGTCAATGTCTCGACGCCCGAATAGTGTGCACCCGTGCCCGCCATAAAAATCTCCGCACCACATTGTTTTACATTAATCATTTGCGGTCAGTGTGTATGTTGCTACATATTCCATTCGCATGGGTGACAGTGAATGCGGAAGACCTTGGCCGGTGTAGCTTTTCTCAGCTGTGTGCTTGACTTGTCGCCCCTCGACAGTCCAAGCCGCTCTAGCTCAAAGTGTCTTTTCAGCGATCCCTAGGGCGTCTTCTCTCCTGAAACCATATCAGCCCAATGTCACTATAGCTTCCATGTGAGAGGTGAGTGCGATTACAACACACGATCATCTATACTTGAATCTAAAACCGCCGCGTGCCATTAGCAGTGGAGTCGATTATAGAGCTTGAGAGCTTAAACAACAGCTCCGACTTGTCAAGGGCTTCTGATATGAACGATGTTCAATGACGTCTTATGTATAGAAGCCGGCTAGTATTCTTAAATCGACTCTCAGAATCTAAGACTCCATTACTCTCCTGAGACTGACATGGCGAAAAACAACGGCTTTCCAGAGGCTTTTCCAGATGTTTTCGACGACTTTGTCGAACTTCCAGCTCCGCGCACAGTGAGTACTACGTGCATTGGGAATGTATAAGGATGTATTCAAAAGGAAGTAAACAGCTAAACGAACTGGTGATGATCAAACTCTCAGCTAGCATACGTACAGAGCCTGGATGGTGGATCAAATATAAGGATGCACATATCCGAGCCACCTGGAAAGCGGAGGCACTCAAACAATCGTTCACTTGGATCGAACGAGCAACTATGCTTGTTCCAAAGGAGGACGAAGAACAGTTCATCGAGAAAGTTGACGATGACGTAGTCCATGTGACACTCACCGAGAAGCAAGCTGACTATGTTCTCGATGAGCTCGACGGGTATGCGAAATTGGCCGACGAAACAACTGGCATTCAGGTACGCAAGGCTCTTGTTACATCGTGTGAACTGAGTTGACTATCATTGACTTGCAGGTCTCGTGCTTCGATGGTATCTGGCAGTCTGACGTCCTCATAGCTTCGTCTCTGCGCTCGTCTTTGCTTGGTCAGTTACGCGTTCTCGAGGACATCCCGGAAGACAAGAAAGATTGGCACCCAAACTCAGACAACCAAGTACTCGATCTCGTACATCCATCCCTTTATCCGGTCGTTTATGGTCGTACTCTCGGTCGTTACCCGGATGCAGGGGGGCCCGTGGCACCCATCGCATCCCCCTTTCCAGCGAAAGAGAAAGGTTATCCTGTTGAATATCGCTCAGATAAGTTCCAGTGGCTCCCGACTGATTTTCAGGTAGACGAAAAGGGAGGTGTGATGGCTTTGGGCTATATCAATAATATCCACCCATCGCACGAAGGCCTTAACAAGTGCTTACAAGACTTGATCAAATATTTCATACCACGATGGGAACGAGTTTTAACGGATATGCTCCATGAACTACCCACGAGAATATCAGGGTCGTATCTGCCTATAGAGGTGATCGACCCCAATTACCCCCGTTATGAAGAAGAGAGCGGCGATACGGATGATGCCGGAGATGAAATATCAAGTGTGGAGGGTGAAGACGAACGTAACTCCAAAGAAGGGGAAGCCGCTGAAGGATCGGATCTGGCTAAGGAAGATGACGAGGGTGGCGCCGATAGTGTCGAGCAAGGTGACGAGGACACACCGATGGACTATTATGATCGCCTCGAGGAGTACATGGAAACGGTTTGGTCTGAAAACAAAATCATCGGCCTCCCCGATGTTCTAGATGGAGGGTATCCCGGAGGTCTCGAGAAACGCCACTCGAAAATCACACTGCGAGGAAAGAGATTGCAGATCATAGTGAAGCTTGCGAATATCCTCTTACTAGTAAGTCATGGCAGACAATTTGTATATTCTATGCTAAGTCGCACTTATGGACCACACAGACCCCGGACAATCCTGAGTACAAGGGTGGTTCGTGGCATTTGGAGGGTATGGCTAACGAGCACATAGTGGCATCGGGCATTTATTACTACGATCAGGATTAAGTTTCCGTTTCCAATATATTCCCGTGTTGTCCGAACTGAATCACATACAGGAACATCACGATGAATGAGTTAGCCTTCAGAATCGCTGTAGATGAGCCTGAGCCCGCGAAATTTACGCAGGCTGGTACTTATGACTATTATGCACATGAAAGAACGTGGGGGATGGTCATGGACTACTCGGAGTGCGTATACGTCGTGCGCATCACATCATTACCTGATTTCGAACACAATTTCAAGCTCCACTAAGCTAAACAATGTTGTCGGTGCCGTAGAAACACGCGAAGGGCGCTGCATTGCCTTCCCAATCAGCTACCAACACAGAGTCTCGCCTTTTCAGCTTTCAGATTCAAGTAAACCAGGCCATCGTAAGATCTTAGCCCTCTTTCTCGTCGACCCTTCGATCCAGCCGATCCCGAGCACGACACACGTCCCACCTCAGCAAGCCTCTTGGGCGATCCAAGCGCTTGGCACCACCGACCCTCGCGCGCCTGTGCATCGGCTCCCTATAGAGCTGGTTGGTATGATCAAGGACGAGTCGGGACTGATGGACTAGCGGGAGGCAAAGGAGGTGAGACTCGAGCTCATGAAAGAGAGAACAACAGTATTAGAGCAGGTGGTTGAGGATTCCGACAATTTTCTTTTTTCGAGAGTCTTTAATTTGTGCGAGCACTGAAAACCAAGGATACGAAACCCTGAAATTTTCTATACAAAAGCCGTTTCAAGTTCATTGTAAATATGAAAAGTATAATTTATTGATCATCCAAATGATGTTTATTGAAGATTACCGTTCATGTAAGGGACTTCCATATGAGAAAAGTGAATTGAAGCCTCGGTAGAAAACGAAAAAAAAAAACAGAAGAGTTGAGTCAACGAATGACTCTTGTTTATCCAAAGATTATTGAGTGCTATGTTATGGAAGTGATACACGGAATGCCCTAGTAAAAGGCGAGGGCATTGTTATGTTGTCTCCCATCCCAGCACAATCATTGTAGGCATGACTGAGGGGCATGGAAGTGATACTTGAGTTTCTGCCATTCGGCGGGTTTTGCATGTGGGGTGTTTATTGATTGCATTAGTGCATCATTGTCAATCTCAAGAATAGAGACAATTTACTACTAGTACTTGCCATCATGATGGCGCTAACCACCTTCAGAGTGCTTCATGAATTAAGATTAAAATTTTTATGATTAAAAGTAGTGTGCTATCGAGCGACATGCTTACTTACCTTACAGTATAAATGAAGGTCTGCCATCTTCTCTCATACATGAACTTCTCAATTCTCAACAAATTGTACGGCCGAACGCACTTCGACTTCAGTCTGCGGTCCTTCGGGCCCTGAGACCGTTTGATTTGTGTATTCCCATGCGGCCATGTGTTTCCCGCACGACGAACAACGATCAAAGTTGGTCAACACGAGGGCCCCGGATGGTAAACAGGTGCAAAATAACTCAAAACGAGGAACAGAAGGAGAATGGAGTTGAGAGTCCAGAATCTTGAGGATATTTTACTACCCTCAATGTCGACATTGAGGCTGGACTTGAAGAAATTTTATGCGATTTTGCCACCCTGTCAGCCATCAAGATGCCATTTATGGCGCGACACTGGCAGTGTTTGTAGTGATGCCAAGAATGGCAGATGGACAAATAAGATGATATAAGCCGCCCTCAGGTTTCTTTGTTTCCCCTTTTTCTTCTTACCCTCACGACCCCGCCCTCGTTGTTACCGCACGTCTCCGACGTTCAAAAACCCCTACGCTCTTTGCTTTCCCCCCACTAAAGTCGTCACCACGATGAAGTCCTTCCTTTTTGTTACCGCCGTCGCGTCCGCCGCCGCAGTTCAGGCAGCATCAGTGAGTACTTGTTCGTTTGTTTATGTGGCACAGTGGAACCCCTTTCTTGTGGCTCGAAATGGTCTCGTACGATCGGCACTGTCAGCAGGCCTCGAGGATGTGGTTAGAGTTGTGTTGGAGGGATCGGCGACTGATTGTCGGAAGATAGCGCCCAAGCAAGTGCTGCAATCATCTACTCGTAAATGCAACTTGTATTGAGAGGCATTCACATCGGAGTTGAGACGACTTACAACTGCTGTCAATTGTACCATACTCACGCCCGGCCATGCGAGCTGGATCCTACCCAGTTTACATTCTGCCAACATGGCTTACATAGCCGAAACGAGGTTTACCTGTCCTGTTCTTTGCTGCATTCCAGCCTTTCTCTCACATCTGTTAGTTTGGTTGGACGCTGACTTTTTGCTTTTTGTGCAGTCCTCGTCTGCAGCGACACCAACTGCAACGGGTAGCCCACTCATTCCAACTGGGATTAGCTCGTCCTGCACGACCTTTTTGACTAACCTGAACGACAACTCGACCATCACGTCGTGCCTCAAGCCAATCATCTCCGCGACTTCGCAATTCGGTCCTTCTGGCTCCTCGAGCACGAATCCGACAACGGCTGATGTTACGTCAGCCTTGAGCCAACTCTGCTCCTCAACTACGACCTGCTCAGACTCGACTATTCGCTCCCAGCTTACGCAGTTCTACTCAGCCTGCTCAGCCGAATTGTCGGGCACCAGCTCGAATACGGATATCATCCGTTTATATGACGTGCTATACGCAATCGTGCCTTTCAAGGCGGCAGCGTGCACGAAGGACGACAGCGGCAATTACTGCGTAACTCAGATCAGCACCGGTTCGTCGAATTCCACGACTGGTTCCAAATCTGTCTCTTCGACCACGGACACGTTCGAGCTGCTCAAGAACAATCTTGTCGAACAGTCTGGATCGACACTCACGCGCCGGGCGACTGTCGTACAGAATGTGACTGCTGCTCTGATCCCCAACACAACGACATTCCGCACGACCGGCCTTCCCTTCCTTCTCCTTACCCCTTCGACTGACTCCAGCAAGCTTTGCACAGCTTGCACGCGTTCGGTCTTGTTGGCGTACATCGACTTCGAGCAGGACATCCCGTATGCACCTGGTCTTTCCAACTCGCCCATACTCGGTGGACAAACCGCACTTTACAACGGTGTCACCAGCGTTTGTGGCTCGTCCTTTATGAGCGGTGCCGTGCAGGCTGCTGGTGGTCTTTCGAATGGTCTCATTAGCGCTGCGTCCAACGTCCGCGTTGATCAAGTGGCGTCCTTTGGCACTCTCCTCGCAGCAGTCGCTGCAGGTGTTGTTGCCCTCCTGTAGAAGGGCTGGTGTGGATTTTTTTCGGTTATTTGTGGACCTCGCTTTTACTGCAGCATTTTGTTTATTATCCCATAGTATCGTTCTGTCTAATCGTGCAGTCCGGGCGTCTGCTCATTGATGATACCCACCCTTCTCCTTGCCGTGGACCTCATATTCGCTGTACTGTTAGCGTAGTCAATTAGCGCTTGCTCTGCGGCATTCGATGATCTGTGATCAGATTAGAATGTAAAATATCTTTGAACTCGGAAATCAAACATACCAATTCCTCAAAACTTCATCGCCACATAAGTCACAATAAGGAATAAATAGGTCATATCGTTACGTAAGCGGATTGCAATGGTCTGCGATACAGGAAAAGTGTGCCCACGGTGCTGGAACTGTACAGTACCAGCTTAATTATGTAAGTATACATGGCTATTTTTTGTGTAGAATCAAAGTTATAGTGTTGTCTTCAAGCTCGCTCAATATCGTGGTCGCTGTTGTTGAAGGTGTGCTCCGCTTTGACTCGTACTTTTTGTAGTACGACACTCAAAGCCGAGCTTTCCCTTTGCTTACTCCTTGTTTCTGTAGCTTTACACCTAATCCCTAAAATCTACCAACCAGTTCAAGATGGTTCGCATATCTGTCCTCAACGACTGCCTCGTACGTTGATTATTTTTATCTGGTACACCTGGACTCATCGCGATTGAATATAGAACAATATTGTCAATGCTGAACGCAAGGGCAAGCGTCAAGTCCTCATTCGCCCTTCCTCGAAGGTCGTCGTGAAATTTTTGAGCGTGATGCAGCGTCATGGTACGTTTTCTGGAGTCTTGTCTCTTTAGCCATCAAGGACTAACAAGTTCATGTACTGGGGTACAACAGGCTACATCGGAGAGTTTGAGCTTATCGATGACCATCGTTCTGGGAAGATTGTTGTACAACTCAATGGCCGTCTAAACAAGACTGGTGTCATCTCGCCCCGTTTCAATGTGCAGGTCACCCAGATTGAGTCCTGGGTCAACTTGCTCCTCCCTTCTCGTGGGTTCGGAATCATCATCCTCGTAAGCATTTTTTCCCGTAATTTTAGGATTGTATGGGTTTTGACTATGATTTTTTCCCTCTCTTTTAAACCATTCGTACAGACCACCTCTTCTGGTATTCTCGACCACGAGGAGGCTCGCCGGAAGAATGTTGGTGGCAAGCTCCTCGGCTATGTTTACTAAGGGCATTTTCTCGTTTGTGTGTGAATCTATATGATAGGATAGATGCTTTCCCTTCATTGTGTTCTAAAAGCATAGTCAGTCTTCCCTATGCATGCCATGTCAATGATACGTATGTCGACATGTTCTTGATCAATGATCTCGCGCCCTATGTCACTTGTTGTGTGAAGCTTAGAACACTTTTATGAAAATGCGGAAGGGCTGAAATTACTTTTCCGAAGTGTTTCTTCGAAGCAAAATAAAACAGTTCTTCCAAGCTTTGGAGTGCAATTGCTTCTCCTGTACAAAAAGTAATGAATCCGTTTCTTGCACTGGCAGATCTTGAAGACAAGGTCGGTTTCCGTTGGAGTTGGCGGTGCCTGCGAGTGGCTGTGCTCGTAGGTCTCAGGCACTTTCTCTACTTCAAGTTGCCGAGCGTCCCTACTTTTCAAACACTTACATACTACCTGCCGAAGATTTCAACCCTCATTCGTATTTTTGCGTTTTTCTTGCTTCTAGAGCCAAAAAGACAGCTAGCGAACAGGAATATGAGGTCACGGAAGGCTTTTTCGGCACGCTGTAAGCAAGAATGAGCGGCATGATGAAGGCGCCAGGCCAGGACAGGACAGGTGTCCATCATTGACCACTAATGCGACCGTCAAATACTTTGAAACTTCGCAACGGCAGCTAGACGCCGCTGTGAAAGTCCAGTCCTAGTTCTGTAGTCGACTAACTTTTCCTTTCGCCACCATCTTCCATCCCTAACGTTCTCTTATCACCGACTTCGACACTCCTTTAGACAAACGAGACTCAGGAAGTCTTCACTGCTGCAACTCTAGCTCAGCTCGCCACACGCCAAAGTACCTCCTTCCAGTCTCCCGCCAGGGTAGAAAAGGGCAGACCTGTTAAGCAAGTCTTTCACTGAAATCATCGACCCGGGGCCTCCGAAAAGATGCGCTATCTTCCCCTAGCCCTGCTGCTGCAAAATACCTTCATACTCTCCGGACTCGCAGCTACTGCTGACGAGTGGCGATCACGGTCGATCTACCAGCTCGTGACGGACCGATTTGCACTCGCAGACGGGTCAAGTCCTTCATGCAATGCCACAGCTCGTCAGTACTGTGGTGGTACATGGCAAGGCGTAATCAAGAAGTTGGACTACATTCAAGGCATGGGCTTTGATGCAGTCTGGATATCGCCTGTCGTAAAGAACATTGAGGACCAGACTGCCTACGGACAGGCGTACCACGGCTATTGGACTGCGGACATTAATTCGTTGAACTCGCACTTTGGGTCCGCAGACGACCTCAAGGCCCTCAGCGATGCCTTGCACAAGCGAAGCATGTTCCTCATGCTTGATGTCGTCGTGAATCATTTCGCTGCCGCCCAGGCGCCACAGAGCGTGAACTACGGGGCGCTCGAGCCGTTCGGCGTTCAGCAGGATTTCCATTCCTTCTGTTTCATCTCAGATTACAACAACCAGACAGATGTAGAGCAGTGCTGGCTCGGTGATAACAATGTGCCCCTGCCGGACGTTGACACGGAGGATCAGGCAGTCGTGGACACGATGAATAATTGGATCAAAGGCTTGGTGAGCAACTACTCGGTGGATGGCCTGCGCATCGATACCGTCAAGCATATCCGGAAGGATTTCTGGCCTGGATTTGCCAGCAATGCAAGCGTCTTCACCCTTGGAGAAGTCCTTATCAATGATACAAACTATGCCGCTCCCTACACCCGTGAGTCAAACTACTTCCCGCCAGTTTACATAGAGATATCTAATACATTTCACGCCCAGAGGTAATCGACAGCGTTCTTGACTATCCGGACTATTTCGTCCTCACCTCTGCATTGTGGGTTTCTTTATTTCTTTTGTCTTTTCTCTTACTGATTTTTTTTTCGCAGTGGATCTACATCTGGAAATCTTTCTGCGCTTCAGGATAGCGCTTCACAAACGCAGTCAAAGTACAAGACCGGTGCATTCAATACCGGATCGTTTATGGAGAACCAGGATCAGCCACGATTCCAGTCTATAACTCAGGATCAAGCTGTAAGACACCATTCCCGTCACTTCTCTTCTCTCATTTATGTCGGTTTCAGCTCGTCAAAAACGCCATGACATGGAACTTTGTCACTGACGGCATCCCGATCGTATACTACGGCCAAGAGCAAAACTTCAATGGTAACGGAGATCCGAACAACCGTGAGGCGTAAGCATGACTGGCATTCAAGTCGTACAGTATCCTGACTCTATCTTTTAGACTCTGGACGTCAGGTTATGATACTTCCAAGCCTCTTGTATTGCACGCCACCACCCTGAACTCGGCACGCAAAGCTGCAGCTAAAGCTTCGAGTTCGTTCCACAATACCTCGGTAAATAACAGCTTAGCATTTACAAAATGATCTACAGCTCATACTTCTATCAGATGGTCTTTCCCTTAGTAACTCAGAACACACTCGCTATTTCAAAGCCACCTATGCTCGCTTTGCTCTCCAATGGTGGCAGCTCATCGACGCCGACATGGAGCATTAGCTCAGCGGTCTCGGGCTACACTCCAAACCAGGATCTGGTTGACGTACTCAGCTGTAAAACTGTGAAGACAGATGGAAATGCAGGCATAAGCACGAGCTCTTCTGGAGGGGCACCAATGGTAAGCTTCCCATTTACATAACTTTCGTATTATAGCTGACAACGACTCTTAAGGTTCTCCTTCCTTCATCTGCTCTAACGGGGTCGGGGCTCTGCGGATCGAAGAGCGCAAACGCAGGCCTTCGCGGATACAGTGTTCCCTGGCCAGTAATCGTCGGCAGTGCCCTTTCGATCCCTTTCATGATTTAGAATAAGTGCACACGAACAGTTCAATTTCTCCATCCTTTTTTATTCGTAACCTTTGGAACTCTATGGACATCAATACTATTCGCTTTTTTTATGCTCTGTATAAGTTATTGTAACCAGTGAAAATACTGAAATCAAAGGTGGTGTGGCGAAGATCGCCATATTTGAAGCTCCGACAACTTGAAACTCCGCTGGCTGCGTGGCTATATAAATGGGCGAACGCATGACTTTTTCGTGACCTCCCCCATCTCGTGATCAATCACGTTTCCTCGCCGCCTCGCCAGACATTAACGAGCTCGACGCGCTCATTGTGGACAGCGACAACGACTGTATCGACTGTTTCTTGGACAATAAAGCACATTAAAGTAATCCTGCGGGCACCCGACTGTCCAACCCCTGTCTGATCGCACCTACTGCTCCGCCGGGCGGCATATCGATAATATGTCGACCTCTATCTCGACTAATACGCAAGCGCAAACACAACCGCATACACAACCGCAGTCCTCGGCACCGGTACAGACAACCTCGGCTCAACCAGCACTTGAAACCCTGCAGGCTGTTGCCGCTGCCACGGGGGCTGCAGCCCAGCTGAGCAACATCGACCCCCAGCAGCTCATGTCTCTTCTTCGACATCTGCCTGATGTCTTCAACAAAGTGAGCACTTCTATACCTCCGTCGGGGCCTCTTGTCGATCTTCCTGTCTCCTTTTTGCTTTGAATCTTTTCGTTGATGAGTATTGGAGCACGTCCATTGACCTCTCTCGTCTCGCATCAGTCTGGGCTTGAGGCGTAATGTGGATCGCTATGTGTTAGTAAATAGATGAAATCTTCGTCGTTTTGCCGTCAATTTTCTTACTAGGCTCTGACGGACCTTTACCTCATAGCAGCTTGCGGCCGACCAGGGCAAAGAAGCAGCAGAGATCCTCTCGAATCTCGCTCAGGCGTCTGGACCTGTTCAAGGTGGATCAAATCAACAAGTTGTCTTCGGACAGAATGGTTCAGCCAATTCTAACATACATCCTGCTCTTCAAGGACCTGAACCAGGGCCTAACTCCCATCCGCGTGGCCCCCCAACGCTCGGAATGACGTCTGATGCCGGGCCAAACTCCCATCCACTTGGCCCTCCGAATCTCGGACTGTCCCAAAATCCAGCACCAAGTGCTGAAGACCAACAAAATGGATCGACACCTGCCCAAGGTGCAGTTATCACGCCTGATAAAATATCGTCCGGGCGTAGGAGGGCAGGCCCACCGACCGTCAACGGCCTGGCGATGGGCAGCGAGGAATGGGCCCGTCAGCGCAAGGACAACCACAAGGAGGTAGAACGTCGCCGGCGCGGTAACATCAATGAAGGCATCAACGAGCTTGCACGCATCGTGCCGAATGGGTCAGGCGAGAAGGCGAAGGGGGCAGTTCTGAGCCGCGCGGTTCAATATATCCATCATCTGAAGGAAAATGAAGCCCGTAATATCGAGAAGTGGACATTGGAGAAGCTGCTCATGGACCAGGCGATGGGCGATCTGCAGGCGCAGCTAGAAGAAGTCAGGCGAGCATGGGAAGAGGAGCGTCGGGCGAAGGAGGCCGTTGAGGCCGAGCTAATTCAGCTTCGTCAGGAACTCGCAACCAAAGGAGACAGCGCAGTAGGAAAGAAGCGTGCGAGTCCGGAAATGACTGCTCCAGAAGATGGCGTAGAGGAGGCAGGCGATAACGAGAGAGGCGCAAAGCGGAAGAAGATTGTTGCATGAAGATGAGTTACGAGATCTTTGATCATCGCTTCAAGCTATTGCTTTGCTAGCCTAGGTTTTCTTGCTCCGATGTCCTGCTTATTATTTTATCGCCTTCGTTCTTGATCTTGGAACTGTCTTCGTCTTTTTGAAGGCCCAAGAATAATGTATGATGTACGCTTTGTATTCTTTGTTGAGTGTTCTGTATTCTTAAAAGAAAATTCGTACGCTGTATATCTTGTGTCACTCTTAGCTAAAAGAAGACATTGTTCGAGATAAATAAATTATATATATAAACCTCGCTGCGAACATCGTTATCATCCAAATTGTATAATCGGTATACATGGCGTCGAATGGGTTCATTAAGCTTTGGACGTGGATTGTCAACAAAAAACGAGATCATTTTGCGATCGAATTTATGAAGAACGCTAATGTCTATTGAACGCCGACCTCAATAATCTTTCCGTCCTTCAAACCCGAGTCGCCCGAGTCAGACGGAGGCCGAATACCACCATAAAGAGTCCTGTTAGTCAAGGATGTTAGGACACATTGATCTCCGAAAGGAACCTGACAAGCTTCGTAAAGACGTCGATGAACTGCTGCTCACCTCCGCCTCATCCTGGTTCCCCTATGCACGCGCTCCAGCTCATCAGTGCCTGTCAACCGTCTAACCCGGTTCTTTTTGACGCCTAATGGACTCTCTCTCTTGGTTCGTAGGTCCGAGTCTACTGGTACGAAGTCTTGTCCTTCATTTTCTGCATCGGAACTGGGTTGAGATGCGGGCATGACATCGATGGCATGCATCGTAGTAGCCCGTGTCCGGCCATCAGCTTGTAAAGCGGGCGCTCCATCTTCGCCCGCGATACGTATAGGGGGCGTATCGGGCATTCCGACTTCAGAATCAGTATGCCTGAAACGCAAGGCCGACGGAGTCCCTGCAGCCGATCCCTCCCCATTTCTGCCATGATGTTCAAAGGGAAAGTCTATGAAGTTGAGCCCAGAATGGAGATGCGTTTCCCGGAGATTCAGATGTATGCGATTTGTACAAACGTTCATGACTGTTCGGAGCACAGGTATGAGTGCACCACTCAGCCCGCGTCGGTTCGATGGTAGGGTAGCATAAGTAATGAGGTTGGCTGCACTCGAGGCTGTGGGTATCAGTTAGGGTAAGACCGTTTAGCATGTGCAAGTCGAATAGGGTACCTAGCATGATCAAGTAGAAGATGATTCCTACATTATTGTTGTGAGCTTCTTCGTAAGATTGATTCATAGTACGTAGTCCAACCCACCATCACGGAATAGAATTTTCCGAAGAGTCTGACCCTTCGTGTTTTCCTCTTTCACTGGTCAGGGTAAATGCAAGGAAACCGACGAGTAAAAGAGAATACTTACAATATACCCGAAGCTTCTGTAACGTTACGAGAAATATAAATGTGTCAAAGAGCATGAGGGCCGCACATGCCGGGATGACCAGGGGCAGTGATATAGACTTGATCTTGTTCAAGCAACCTATGCTAGAAAGATCAAAGCTACCGACGCATTGATATGAGACCAGTGTAAGTTATGTGACCGAAGAAAAGCTCGACTTACACAGGGGCTTCAACTTCCAAATGGGAGCCCGGTGAATGTCGATAAAGTCATGGAAAGTACGGGTGGCTACTTACATTGTATGCTCCTGTCTACGAGGATGATAGATGACACTATAACAAGATCGGAGATCTACAAGATACATTTAGTAACACTACATTTGAGAAAACGAAGATGCTTACCCCCGTGACGATGAAACAAAAGGCAGACATAGTACGATTGTTTTCCCATAAGGCAAGCGTTCGGAACACGAGAACCACTTTCTCGGACGTTAGCTCAAGCTTGATGTCACGTTGAAGTGGAAAGCATACGTTGTGCGGGCAAGATGAAGATGAGCATTGACCTAAAGATTGTTCACTGATACGCTTATTTATATAAAGGGATTCGACTGACCATGCACCAATGATCTCGTTTAAAATGCAACTGCCTTGATGTCAGGGCAAAACGGGTGGTGTAAATAGAGGAGCAACGTACTACTGATGAAGATGAAGGTAAAACACGTGAGTTGATGTCAACATAGCAGAGCAGAGACACAAAGCTCACTTCAAGTCCAGTGGATGAATTGCTTGATCCTAACAAACCCCATTTTGAGAAAGTAAGTAACGAAGAGAAGATGCTTAAGTTACCAGGAAGCAATATAGCTGTCACGATAATTATGGGATATCGGTTTAGAAGATAAAGTATTTTCCCTCTGCTCCATCGCGAATTCCAGATGAGATCCAGCTATTCTTTCCCTTAGCTAAGGCCCTGATACTTTTGTTACCATTTTTGCTTGCCTCGCTATCCAGATCGGTGAGTAAGAGTAGAATCATAGAAGAACAAAATATCCGTACTCTGAGAAGGAGATAATAGCGTCGTATACGAGCACCGCAAAAGCCGACACTGCGAATATGATTTGCAAGAAATTTGAATCGGAAGATAAGGGTACGAACAAACGATAAACTGCCATGACAAGAAAGAATATCAGATTTTCCCGTCGAATAACAGATAGAAGTACACGTACATTTGTTATTTGCGAGTCCCAGACAATCTGCAGGAAAGCTGCAGAATCGCTGTCGGAAGAACTCATTTTGAAGAGCCAAACTTTTCTGAGAGGTGCCTTTGCATGGAAGACGTGTATGAACGGAAGGACTGCCATACAACCTCTCCCCCCCTCCGGGGGTGCCTGTGACGCTCATCTTCGAGTCCGCGATCGGCAACTGTATGCAGTCCGTTGCAATTAAGATGCTCACGGCTTTGCTGATTGAAGCGGCTGCAATGAGCGGGTTCCGCGATGCCCAGTGAGCACAGGTGTCCAACGAACAAGAAGGTCTGATGCGCGAGTAGTCGGGCTTATTTGACCCACGAAGCGCAGACGCCCAATTGTGCACCATGAGAAGGGGAACATAGAAAAGGAGAATCAGTTGCGCCCGTCGGAGTTGCATGCTAGGTAGATGTAAGAATCAAGCTGATGCATTCGAACAGAAGAAGGATAAGCGCACAAATCATTTGACGCCAACGCAACGAGACCTGAAGACAAGATCAGAATTGCGTGAGATCGACTCACTTTGGGAAGACAATTTTATATCTCCGTCAGAGTAAGACATGGAAGTGATGATTACTCGCGTACTTGATCACAGACATTAGAATGCTATCGAATAAGATGATCATCTGTCCGAAGCTGATCCATCTGATATCAAATACGATCGACTCCATAGTAATAGAAGATGGTGATCCCGCGCCTTCATGAGTAGAGGTATGAATAGGATGGTGCATGCATCTTATACAGTGATATGATCGCAGTGAAGTAGCCGTCGTCCGGACTATCGTCGTGCTTAACGATCGTCAAGTCATGGATGCCATAAAGTGCAGTTAAGGGTAGACCGCCAGATTACAGTCCCAGAGCACCAGAAGGATACGCAAGGGGATGTACGTTTCATATGCAAGGCTTCAGCCGCAGTTATGCGATCACGATGTATTGGACGTTCGAGAGGAATGTTGATTTGTAAAAAGGATGAAGCTACTCGGATAGCGCACCACTAGTAGTAGCTGTCACTAGCGACCGTCTTGCCAAATGATTTATTGAGCAGTATTTCGAATAGCTTTTGGATAAAAAAAGTCGAGGGGATGTACGCGTGGTTAAGCCATCATGGATGAAAGAAAAAAATTAGCGCCACTGGCGTTCAACTTGAAGTTACCGTTTGATCTCCGCTTCAAGTTACTATGAATTAGGCACCTGCATAACCGTGACTAGTAGTCACGGTCACATAATATTCATTTCTATGCTTCCAGGACCTACACTCTCCCCTTCTCTCCCCTTTGCTTCAAACGTTTGATAGGATGTGAGATTCTGCCTTGTCATATGCTATGAAGAGATACGATAGCTCCTTACGAAGTCAAGGAACAATCCAGGGAGACATGATAATATTATAGTAAACTGAATTATGCAGGCCTGAAGCTAGTTGTAATTTTCTAGGTACAAATGCGAACCGCTTCAGTGCCGGAGATAGGTATTCCCTATACTAACAGATAGCTATAGCGGACTCCCAAAGATTCAGAGATGAGACGCGGGTCTCTCAAGAAATATAAACATATCTTAATTTATCCAGAACTCAAGGCGTACGAAGTAGTTAGTTTCAAAAAGTTGGTCAACCCGAGACTAGATCAAATCTCATCTGAATACTGTCACATCCGAAGATCTGAGAGTATCTAGCAATAAGTGGTGCATTAAACAGTAGGAGAAATGAAATATATGTATATCTTAAGACAATCTGATCATACATATACAGTATCATTGCAAACGCATATGTGTACATATGCACTGGACTTGTATTCAGTAAGTAAGATTAAACATCTCTCCATGCATCTAATGTTGTAGACTATATACATGGTGATTGTCAGAGCAGCCCGCGGTGTCAGTAATGACAGTCTGACAGAAGAAATGAAGACTATACTCTCGCGGAAAGAGCCGAACGTCGATCATCACTGGCACGTGGTCCTTGAGAAATGGGGCCAGAGAGCATGCCAGTGGTGGCAAGCAAAGGGCGCACCGTTTTGTTCTTGTACTCTGACCATGCTCATAGGTATCGATATCTAGACACTCATAACAGAGAGGAACTACGGGCGATGTCTTTGCCCGGGGATCAAGATGAGAATGGCACTCAGCTACCTGCGACCAATTACTCAACTATTTGCTTTCCAACTTTGGAAGAGCCACCACTGGCAAAACGCACCTCAACTATCGGTCTATCAAGTCTGAGTCTTATTTCAACAAACACTCATTCGTCTCTATCTTCTCTGGGGAACGCTTGGATTGCTTCTCAGTACCCGACAACTTCCTCTCTTCGTTTGCCACAAGGACCTATTCCGAAAACAAATCTTGCGCCTATCAACTCATTCCCAAGTATGAGCTCTCTAAGCATTACCGATATGAAGGACTTGTTAAAGTCGTCCCATTCTACAAGTCATGGGATATACCTCAGCTCAAGTCTTGAAACTCAGCAAAGGGAATCGGACAAGAATTCGAGTTCAAACCAGATTAATAAAACCGCCTCTCAAGCTTCTCATAGTGAGTGTGATCGAGCAATTCTTCACTTCGATCTACTGTGTATAAGAAAATATCAAAAACTCCCTCCTTGGGAATTGATTGATATTTTGTTGCACTGGCGTTGTTTAAAAGTGACTGCGCGTGATTACGTAATAACACGTCATTAAAATCATGCTGTTGCCTGAACGCGCGAGCTCACCGTTCTGGACACAGCGTCAACACATGCTTCCCCACTACCATCGATGAGCTTAAGAAGACCTTCCGATTGGCGATCCTCGTTCTCTGCAGCAAGGAAGTCATCTCAGCCGCCAAGTGTTACGGTTGTCTTTGCTGAACCGGAAAGGAGCCCACCATCGGCGAGCGCAGCAGTAAGGCTGACCCGAAAGATGTCCATGCAAAGCATTCAGTCAAGAAAGAGAGATAGGGACGGAGATTCAGTGTTTATTGTCCAGGTAGATGGAGGGGCTACTATAGATGGAGGTGCAGAGGAGTCTATCCGGGACGAGTATGCTGAAAAACGGCAACGGTCAGTCGAGAACTCACCTGTGACCGAAGCTGAAGACCAGACGGCCAACGGCGAAACAAGGCAGAGGAGTGCTTCTTGGCTCTCGTTACGCGGAAGCTCCTCAAAGCAATCATTAAATGTCTCAAACACAAGTCTCGCTGCTGCTGAAAGCCCGGACTCACGAGGTCCACGCGCGGAAGACAACAGCGAGCGATCTATTACAGCTGCGGAGACTGTTACACCTTCTGTACCCATACCTATCGACAAGCGACACGAGACCGAAAGCCTGAAGTCGAACAACTCCTCATCTCTAGGCTGGTTTGGTTCTTTGTCTAAGAGACAACCAAACCCCCAGGCAGATGATCGCCAAGGGCCGGAATTATCACCGGAACGTAATATTCAACCTGTAACTCCTCAGCGGTCGATTTGGTTCACACCCCAGTCTCCCCCTAATACCGATGCACAGAGAACGCCGTCGGGGCCGTCTTCGCTAGGCGACCAAGAGTCTTCGGGAGCAAGCTCGCCACCTTTGGCAGCCGCGAAACCAATGCCCGAATTAGTGTCCTCCCAGACCTCGGAGATCAAGCTCTCCGCTCTCAATCCATCTACTAGTCGATTCACTTTGAGCATGCCGCTCCTTGGGCGACCAAAGGTGCCACTTGATAAATCTATTTTAAAGATAGGTGACCAAAGTGAAATATCGGTCGCGAGTTCAAAACCTCGTACGTTATCACGCATTCGAGTGTTTTACAATATGGGACAACTTACCTTGTTTTAGATACACCTCCCCCTCTGAGCTCCGAAGATACAATCAAACCTCCTATAACTCCAGAACCTGCCGCATTAGATACCCCGGGTCATCCTGACGCGTCGAGCTCTCCCACTATCCAGTCTCAACCAGAGAGCAAGCAGTCGTCATGGCTTGATTACATTGGGTTTGGGAGTGTAAAGTCTAGTGCTACTTCTTTGCCATTACCCAACTCGCCTATCGTAGAACCCCCCTCCCCTACTACAGTCGAAACATCTCAAGACCATTGCCCTCCTGATATCATGGAGGAACGGGACGCAAATGGGCGACAATCTCCGGCACTTGAGGAGCACCCACCGTCTTTCATCTCTAGTCAGGAATCCAATCCAACGTGGTATAGTCCGTGGGTTTGGTATGACTGGTACACAGGACCCGGCAACCTGTCATCGACCGCTGCCCAGGATAGCAAGACAGAAGCAGAGATAGTAAAGGAAGAAGCTCTTGCACGTCAAGACGCTCCTGTTTCCCCGTCAGAAACCGTTGTAGCCGCGTCCCCCGAAACTCCAGAACAAGAACCAGAGAATCCAGTATCCTCGTCTATCGCGTCCAACAGCCGGGGCTGGGTGTCGTTTTTGTCTATTTCTCGCGCGTTTACAGTCAAATCACTAAGTGATAGGGGGGAGACTGGCATGGAAGTTATGGAAATTGACGAAGATGAATCGTCTAGTTTAGCGTCTATCGCCTCCCCGGCTGATGCTCTTTCGAAAACAAAGAAGGTGCCTTCTGTGAGGAATGAAGAACTTTTCGATCCTTCAATATCTCCGAAAGACACAATTCCAGCGCCTCCGTTGACGTCGTCGGGTGGCGCTAAACGTGCAGTTGCGGAAGGCACGAGAGCGAACCGCGGCAGTTCCCCAGCGCCGTCGAAGAAGTCAATTCCTCCTCCAACGCCCAAGCTTCCTAATCTCGTCCTGCCCACCTTTGGCGATACTTTCAGCACCCTGCCACGTTCCCGACCACCTCCAACAGAGTCCACTACAAACACAATAAAAAAAACACTCGGATATGTTAGTAGTGTACTGTTTGCACGAGATCAGGAAGCCAATGCGGAAGGCAAGGGTAAAGGTAGGGACCGCCGTCCCGATCTCCATGACTTTGGAAGGGAGCTCCCTCGAGCTTGGAATACCCTTGGCGAAGCACCTGAAATGCAGACATTGGCTGCATGCAAAAAGGTAGTGGTTATTGGTGTTCATGGCTGGTTTCCTGGTCCGTACCTTTCTGCTCATCTCTACTGGTACATGGTCTGAGAGTGATATTAAATAAAGGCTATGCTGTTCGGACTGTGCTAGGAGAGGTAAGCTTGTTTTTCTATTTCTACGGCGCACCTAAATCCCGAATCTTGCTCTACCGGTGTTTTGTTAGCCGACGGGAACAAGCACAAAGTTTGCAAATATGATGGCATCTGCTGTCGACGCATTTGCAGAAAGGTATGCTGTCAAATTCGAACAGGTTACGAAAATCCCTTTGGAAGGTGAAGGGAAGATAGAACACCGCGTTCAGAAGTAAGTCCCTGGACCATTACGGTCTCAGTTCTGATATTCTTCGTGGAACCACGTGTTGAATATTCTCTGTTGAGATTATACAACAATTTGACCAGCAGAGATGACTGGATGGAGGCGTTACATGGAGCGGATGTAATATTCGTGGCGACACATTCCCAAGGGTCCATTGTTTCGACCCACCTCATTAGTCAACTCATTTCAGACGGACATATACGAACAGGTCGTAATGTTGACGCAGTCTCGACCCTTGTGTCTGCAACATCGTCAGGCGGCTCTGCGATTGCATCCGGTACGAAGAAACAACATGTCTGTTGCTTGGCGATGTGTGGGATACATCTTGGTCCTCTTGCTTATCTACAAAAGAATTCATTCGTGATGCCTTATATTCAGGTTAGTGGTTAATTTTGTTAACGCCGAGTCTGACTTCTTCATGCGTGTTTGCAGTACTTTGAGTCCGAAGCCGCGGCGGAACTATTTGAGTTTCAGGTTGGTCTTCTTATCGGAATCTGCATGTAATTTCAGCTAAGCTCAGCTATCATGTGAACCACAGCATACGGAAAGCAGTGTATCCAGATCGTATGTCAAAGCTGTTCAGCATGTGCTCGACAACGGCGTAAGAACTCCGAGTGCATCATACTTTATAATTTAATAATCCTTATATTCTCTAGGTCAAGATGTTGTATATTGCTTCTTTGAACGACCAAGTTGTGCCGATCTACTCCGGGATTTTCACTTGCATTTCACATCCTTTAGTCCTACGCTCGCTTTACATAGATGGCGATGCCTATAAGTACGTTGGCGCTTGTTTGTTCCATCCGACCCTGACCGTCGCTCATTGCCATGCTATAGCTCTTCTGATTTTCTATCCAACCTCCTTATTCTTTTACTTCGTATTCGAAATGTGGGACTTTCCGATGGTGGTCTATTGACGCACCTATCGGAGGCAACAGCAGGATCTTTGAGTGGTGTAGGCCATTCAACCATCTACGAAGAGCCTGCAACATATTCGTACGTCAATCCATCTCAAGTGAGATGATGTAGCCTTTTGTCTCACAAAACCATGAACGATAGGCTCGCTGTTGATTATCTCTTCCTTGTGAACGATGGACAAGGTGCGACGACTGATATTGAATTTGAGCCGTTCAATGCGAGGAGCGCCCTCAACGATTACGAAGTGAGTGCATCGACTTACATCCGATTGTTCGTCACCATTCTGATTTTCTTGAAAGATTCCGTGGGCACTTCGCGATTTACTCGCAGATGACCGAGTTGTCTACCTTTTCTCCAAGGAATTTATGGAGTTAAGAGATGCTTTCAGCGATTGGCATCCTCGGACCAGCATTCTCCGCGACCTCAAACGCAAATTAGAACCAATACGACGTCTCAAACTGTCTCCGCGACTCTGAATTTCACACTACCAGCCACACGATCACTGACATAGAACATGGACATTAACAATAAGTCATCTCCACACTATTGCAGAAACTCCGATTCAATGTATAACCTCTCATCACATGTATTTTAAAACACAACGCATGACAGTGCGCTGAGTGCGGGATCACCGTGGCATAGCACCACCGAGGCGTGTTACGTAGTTCACCATCAAACCCTGAATGACATCTCCGGCCACCCGTGATGCTTTTCTACCAGGATGAACAAGTTTGGATGAACAATAGTGATGCCTGTTTCCTCTTGTTTATCGTATGACTGATTGCGCCTAGTAGC
Source organism: Trichaptum fuscoviolaceum (assembly GCA_910574455.1). Taxonomy (NCBI): domain Eukaryota; kingdom Fungi; phylum Basidiomycota; class Agaricomycetes; order Hymenochaetales; family Trichaptaceae; genus Trichaptum; species Trichaptum fuscoviolaceum. The sequence continues at coordinate 1,244,340 of CAJSYZ010000009.1, read as the reverse complement.
AGTACAAATGCTTATGCTCTCAATTCCATATTGAGGCGAACACTTTCTCTGGTTTGTTCTCCCGTTTCTGTATCGTGGTTTCCCGGGATACAGACTCGAAAGATCCACTTAAACGGTGATCGACCTACGGGCTGCTGCGCTGATGGCTAATGTTTGGTCTGGTTCTCAAAGCTTGTGGACGAATGATAGGTCGCTTTCCGTCTGTTTATTGATTTCCAACATGAACACTATAACCTGCGGAGTTATCTGCTGCGCGCACCGCTCTGCTGTGTTGCGAGATCCGATACTTTGAGGCTGTGCCGAAGTTCGCATCAGGGAGTTCAGGTTGATGAAAATCGTCAAAACGGTTGCCAACAATATCACTCCACAACTACTGGACGCGTAAGCCATAGGTACGTGGGGGACGGGAGTCGGGGGGAGAAAGGTGACTGACATCTTTGATCATGGTACATATCGCGAGGCTATTGCGAGTGTGTTTGTAGCTCAAACTAGTCTCTCCGAAGTTGAAGGTCTCTTAAGTACTCAAGTTCGGGGGCACGCTTATGAGTCTACTTTACTGGTTTGGTCTTGACTCTCATCGAAGTGCTCTTAATTTCAGGCGGCCGAGTTCGTGTGATGCGCATCAGAAAGCTTGGTGAGTTTATTCACGTGTACCTCACGCCGATGACCACTGATTGTTTATTGAAAGAGGGTAAGGTAGTATTTACAGAGAAGAGGTTGACTTATATAGCCGAATAATCAACGATACTCCGCCCCGCAGTCACCGATGGTCGTTATTAATTTCCTGCCATTCGATCGGTCGAGCACAGCTTCTATATCTTGGACGTCTTGGGCGGTTAGTTGAAAGGAGAAGGTACGCTTGTTGTCTTCCGTGTGTTCGCTAATCCCAAGCCGAGACCCTATCCTCAGAACTATCAGTAACTTTTCGCTTCGGTACTTTTCCCGGGAAACACCGACCTACGAGGACAGCTCCAACAAAGCGATGATTAAGAACCCATCGTGTGGCAACATTGGCGATGCTAACGCCTCCATGTTGGTTTCCAATGCTGCGCAAGGTTTCTAACAGCGTTTGGAAGAGGGACCAATCACCCCATACTTTGAGGATCATGTCAAGGTACTGCAAAATTTCAAGATGCGAAGGTCGGATAAACGCTATAGATGGATGCCTGTCCGCCTCACCTTTCTCTGGGAAGGCGTCATAGACGGTTGATATGCTTCTGGCTCAGGTTGTCCAAGCCATTCATCAGCCAAAAAACCCCCGCACTATCGGAAGCGAAATTTATTTTGATGCATAGCAAGATCAGCGAAGGCAGAAAACTCACAAGGGTGCCATACGTAAGGAGTTTGAGTCCGTGTTTCTCGCAGACGTCACCCATGCCATGCAGTGGTCGTGTGTCGATCAAGGAGAACTATCATGCATAAATCATAACAATCAAACACTGGGCCTGTTGCTCGGCTGCTCACCTGGACCTGGTTTGATACGATTGCTCCGCGACCAAGATTGGTGCAAATTTCATCGGTCCTGATTGAGTCAAAATTACAAAGCCCAATGGCCTTAATGACACCTTCTTGCTTCATGTTGTACAAGTGTCCCAGGGCTTCTAGATAGCCGGCGTCGGAATAGTCCTGCCAATGAAACTGATTCAAATCGCATGCGTAAGTCAGACCGGACCTGTAGGAGAAGCGGATGGAGTACCTGAAGGAGATCGACAGTTGTCGAGCGCATGCGGGTAAGTCGTTCCTTGACTGCGGCTTCTACGACAGGCCGACTAGGCACTATGTCCTTGAAGACACACCATTTGGTGGCGCCGACAACGCGAGATGGATCTGATAATGACGCCCGAAATTCGCCCTAAATTAAAATAATCAGAAATATATCAGTTTCATATAGCCAGTTGGACTTACGAAGAGAATCTCGGCACTGCCATAATGATCCGCTGCGATAAAATATAACATATAAGTTTCACGTTACATGTTTTCCGTACAGTGCGCAAGCCATACCCTGCAGTAATGAGAGACATGAATAAGGTGAGTCATATGCCTTAGACGCCTAGAGAAGCCACCGGCTTACCATGTCTGGAGTGGAAGCAGAAGTCAAAGAAAATGAGGTCAGAAAAAAGGATGGAAGTTTAATGTATTTCCTCCATGATGAACATACCAAATGCTGTATATCCTTCCTCTACATGTCGCTTCATCTCAGAGCGAATTCTGCTGACCGGCGCTGTTCCCCATGCGTTGCTGGACAATTGCCACAGACCAACCCATAGTCGGGGAACATCTGCGAACGGCCCAAGCTGAAAACATTCCATCATATTGCTCAGAATTGCAAGGGAGAGATAGCAACCACAACAGAGAACAGTTCGAGGCTGTGCGGACAGTAGTTGGGAGGATGGTAGAATCTCATCGTGAGGTGTCCCCTTTATATACAGCAAGCAGTGAACAGAATATTGTAGCTTAGGATGCACATCTCGTTGAGGCCGCTGCAACAATACTGTCGCAGTTTGAAATGTTAACGGAGTTCTATTGGAAAGCCCCCGCTGGCTTTACGATCTCGAATCTTGATAGTATGAAACCCGTCAAACGAAGTATGGCATGCAGACTCAGCAGAAGGCCTACCCGAAGGAAATGCGTCGGACCGACTCATTAAAGGTTGTCATTTGGCCCGGCGAACATCAGAAGACAAGCAGAGCCACCTGGGTCCTGTCCATAGCCCTCTAGTAGGCCATTGACTCGGGCTCGGAGTCTGGGGTGACGCGTGGTGCACAGATCTCGGAATCGCTGCTAATTCTTTCCAGACGTCTAAAGAGGCCATTCCGTTCGCAGCTCATGGGGGGCACGCTATGGCCTGATAGGTCCGGCGCCTCGAAGGCAACAAGCCTGAGTGAGGAGCTGTATTGCAGATCCTATTAGATCTTGTCCACGAAGGAAACCAATCTCTCGGTCGGTACTCGACAGATTGCGATTCTTCAATGTATCTGCCTCGGCTTCTTGTTCACCATCTTTTACAGGCCGGAGCACTTATATCATTGGATATTGATGCAAGCTTAAAATGCGGGTGGAAGCTAACTCGTCTACCATCCTCACCCATTCGCAGTCCTCACTTTAGACATGCCCGCCCCCGAAGTCGAATGCTACACCCGAGGAATGCGACCAGCTCTTGGTCATGTGTAAGTCACTGCACATCCTTCTACGCAAATGCCCCAGCTTATGCCGTGTACAGCAACCTCATGGTTGACACATTAATAGCAAACGCGTCCGCCGATGAGTAAGTTCATTTGTCGAAGGGCGGTAACTATCCTGACATTCGACAACCACAGCCTTCGCACCATTGTGCGATCAATGCTGGCTACCAGCCCGCCCACTGTTTCCGCCTCTTTCGTTGCATCCGCCCGACAATGTCTTGGCCAAACATTACAGAAGAGTGCGGCTCGGCAGGCCGTCCTTTTCGAGACAACGGAGCAAGACGGGGAGTATGATGTCAAGGCATCTGCCAAGCTCAAAGGCCTTCTTGCGTATTCCCGTTCCTTGTACGGCGCCGGGATGGGCATCGACAGCATCGACATCTTGACGGGTATCGTGCGCGCATCATCAAGCCTGCGATGGGAACCTAACGACACCGTAGTCGATGACCTTGCCACCATCGACGCCGACATCAGCCAGGCTGTCCAAAGCTGCAAGGAAGAGCTCGCTGGCGGCCACGTCAGGGACATCACGGTCGCACGAGCGGCGTTGCGCAAGTTACGATGTTCTTTGGCGGATTGCCGAGCCGAGGTCGAAAGCTGGGGAGGGGAGTTTCCGTTCTCGAGGGGGAGCTCCAACGCCGACTGTCTACAACTGTAGGGTACACTCACAGCCATTTGATGAGAATTTGCCAATATCTTTTCCCGCACCGCTTCCACATCTTCTACGAGCCATGGCTTTCCACGAGAAGCTCGCACGCAAGATCAGTCGGACTGTAAGTAAACGAAAGTTTGAGGACTCGATGCATTGGCAGATCAGTCTGCGCATGTGATGATGAGTTTCAAGCTAAGGCGTATGTAGACGAATGTTCAAGTTGAACCTGTGCTCGGAGTCGAAGTGCGCACGGCAATTTTGCCATCGGCAAAATTTGACTCACAGATGACTCCGATTCAAATTTGCTTTGTACCTATTCAGGTACCTTCATGTGAAGTTGAATGTTAATTACCGATTGTTGTCTGTCTGAGAAGTCTCTTGAGAGCATATCCTTTACAACTGAATTGTCATGAAAGAGCTCGGATCCCATCTCTACCGGGGGAACATAATTGACCCCGCTTCCGGCCGACTCCTCTACATAATTTGGTATCCAAGAGACCTCCGACTTAAAAGTTACGACTGCCCGAATAATCTAAAACCTTCTCCAACTTGAAGATTGTGTATCCTATACGTGTGGTGGCGGTGCTTCATTTCGAACGCCTACGATCATGACATTTCAAGTTGACACGGAAGATGTCAAAAAAGAGAAGCTCTCGATCACACAAGTGTAACGCTTGAGTTGGCGTCAAAGTGGTGGACATGATTCATGCAGTTCACAAACAAAGTTATATATCACTGAAGATTCATGATGTGCTGACAGTCTTGCACATCTGACAAACATAAATATATACATTAGGCACCGTTTAGCATGCCGCTGGCGCGCATACGTACCTGTCCTTCTTCGCAAGCGTGCCTATTTTACGCGAATGGATGTAGACAAAAATAGCTCTGATTTAGTTATGTTATAATTTATGTGGCAGTATTAATACAACCGTTAAAGGTTGCCCGATAGACCGGATAATGTTTGCACAGAGTTTCAAAAGACCCAAGTAACTCGGCTGCAGCGTAAATATGTTTGGAGATCTTCAATCATGCATTCAGGCCTCAGGGTTGAAATCGAGGGGATAGTCGGCTAGAGGGTACGAGAAATGATCTAGTCTTGTTGCAACTTGAAGTGCTAGAAACTAAAGTGGCCGGCAAGTTGACCGGTTTCTAGTTAAGTCAAGATACGGAAGGCACGAGGCTCACAAGGGGGCGGAAGAAGGATTCGCCTCGTCGGCCAATAAGCCTGCTTCAAGAATGAAGATCTAAGTGTCCAGGTACCGCCCAGCTGTTCCACCCCCAGGCAGACTGCCATAGCAGAATGTAAGGAAATACTTTTTCGGAACACATGGGCTAAGATCTCCTGCCGGAAGACCGGGAGCTTCGAGCTTTAGGTTTCTTACTCCAGGACGGACCTAGGCGATTAATACTTGATGACTCGGCGAAGTCGAGGAGGTGTTTACGCAAGGCAATTTCCGAGGTACATCTTTGTTCGAATTCTAGGATGATCGTGAGGCAGGACGCAGTTGCACGAAATATTCCTTATGGAGACACTCTGAGTTAAATGAATCAGATGTATTGGCAAGAGAAGCAGCCAGTTTGACAGCAGGTAGAACAGGCATTTGAGACCAGTCAGATGCCAATGGTTCCAAAGGTCAAAAACTTAGCTGATCTATCATGTAATGAAAGGTTTAAGGCAACATTGTGATTTAATTACCTATCGCGTTTTCATCACGTCGAAAGCCTGAGAATACTTTATTTAGCAAAAGAAAGCCTTGAAATCCCGAACGCAGGAGACCTGAGCGTTCGGCAATCACAGTCACGATAACAAAAAAGAGACAGCACAAAGCCTGGTTAATACTTGTACACCTCTTCGGTACATGCAAGTCTTACTGAATAGAGTACACTGTCGGAACTCAAACATCATGTGAGGATGGTGTGCAATTATTTCACCGATGGCAAGCACATTTAGGGCACCGTGCCAAACGTCTTCCACACATTCTGATGTTTCGAGAATTTGAGAGCTTCTGCCGGAAATTGTTGATCGCAAGTATGATTGAAATTGAAGTGGGCAGGTTAGCTTACAGCAACACGCAGTTGGTAATAAAGTATACCTTGCATTTTTGCATCTCGGAACATGCACGAGTTCTGAACGTGTCGGCTTGCCATATTGGCAAATGACCTCAAATTTACTCGCATCCTCGGATTTCGAATCCTGTAGAGTTTAATCGTAGAATCAATGATGTGACGTCCGGTCTGAAATAAAGCATGGGAAGGCTCTAAATGTCCAGACAAGCTGATGGCATGGCGTTCAATGGCCTTCGAATAGATCTACAAGGAGCTAGCGACAGCCCGGCAGAGATATACGCCCAACAGATGCAAGGCGGTGCTGGCAGACAGATAGATTGAGCTATTTCCGATAATTTATCTCGTTTGGAGCTGTCGAGGCGGGCATGAACAGTCCTCACGCACGGCCGACGTTGGCCTGAACGTGTTTAGGCGACTACGGTGCTCCGGTCAGTAGCCCTATCCGGAAAAGAGGACATCCATAGTCAGCCACAGAGTACAAAAGCTGTGTTAAATCAATAAGATGTAAGTGCCAGCCTCCACATTGACTACCGCCACTAATTTCCGTTGCTATTCCTCGCACGAGATCCCCATCGCTCGGAAATGGGAAAGTATTCTTGCAAAGCGATTTCAAGTCATAGATGTTGAGATCGGTTTCGGTCGGATCAGGAGGTCTGCTAGCCGACGTATCCACAGGCGAAGTCAGTCGATGAAGATCCTAGGAAGGTGGACAGGGGCAGGGGTGCTTGCTTTCCTTCAAAGTCGTAATACCACCTGGACGTAAGATCTGCTTAGTTCGCCACCTATTACTGTATTGTCCGTATTCAATCCGGGCATAGGCCTCTGTATTTCGACCCTGTTTCTCGTCGGTTGGAAGGATGATAACGGAGAGTTCCATTTCTCCGGGAACTTGAGAACTATCCGGTGGGTCATCCCAGAGCAAACACCTTGCGCCCCCTCGGCCCCGTGCATGCTAGTTGCATCATGCCATACCAGCCTGTGAAAGAGCCTGACCTTTTAGGGTTGCAGGGAAGAGGAAACGCGAGTGCGAGTATCAACGAAGGCCTTTGCTCGTTGGCGTTCAGATTCTCCACAAGAAAAAGCATCGGCATCATGCGTCCCGGTGGAGATTGGAAGTGATGAAGAAGCTTCGTATATTATCCATCTGCCAATGGGCAGGAGGTTTTCGCACAGAATAAGAGGGAAGTAGGATGTAAAAGACATGCTGAAGGTCATATGGCTTCTCTTAGAGATGTAGGGATCAATAGCCCGAGGCCGATCGAACAACAGCACAGTGCTGTTTTAGTTGAGAGCAAGCTCAGAGGAGGCTGGAGGACCACGCTACATGGATGTCGCGGTGAAAAAAAGGACGCCGGGCGAAAGGCAGAAGGCCTTGCCTGCTGATGTCTCCTTCCTATGCATTTTTTTGTAAATTTAGACTTCTCGGGTCAACGAGGGTCATCAAAGTTCTTGCAGACCTCTCGCATAGCTTAACTGCAACAGAAAAAAGTGCGATAGAAAATCGTTCCACGTGTAAAAAGCACATGAATCGGCTCACTCATACTTTTCAGGCCTCTTAAGAAAAGAAGTTACGGTTTTGTGAACGGTCGATGAGCCCGGTTTGTCCCTTGGGGCTGTTCATGTGCGTGTCCGGTCCTTGCGCTTAATTGAAGAACCTACCGACGAACACGCTAAGAAGTTTCATCGAAGTTTTGATGCGGCGAGTACTCTGATCTTCAGTTTTCGCCTCGCTCCGAGAGTCGTAAATGTTTTACCACTTGGCTTAACGACTATCGGAGTGTGTACCTAGAGCTTACGAGTTTATACCCCTTTTCTCGGATCCTGAAGCAAACTTTATGAGGCGTTCTTTTCATCCGAGGTCATGAAAACTTACCAAAAAGATGCAAGCGCATGTCCTTTCATCTTTGCTTGCCAGTGATGTTGAGGCAAGCGATGAAGATGAAGATTTTTGCAGCTCGTGAGTCGCATCTATAATTGGTTTACTAGGGTTTATTCAAGCTAGACATGGTTTATGTATGTAAATATAAGATATTTGTACGCAGAGAATGTTAACGTCCTATAGTACGGAAGAAATATACTTTCTAAATTAAGAATAATATTACGTAAGTCATCGGGGAGCGACGGAAATTCCGTTGAACCCGATCTATCTATTTTGTGCATGAGAGTCTTTGAGAGATGCCAGTGGTTGAAGCTGAGTCACTGACGATGAAGAGCAACGGCATACCCGTTCGACTTTCTCCTCTGTTTCTCAGTTCATGACAAGACTCTGATGGGCTATTAGAAATCTACTCATCGTCGGAAGCTCTTTAGCATAGCGGACTGAACCTATAAACACTGGTCCTCGCAACTCTTATAGAGCCTTTACACGTACTCTTGTGCCGGGCTCTCATGTCGACGGAACGACCACTTCAAGACAGCGACGACGCGACGATCAACGATACACAGAAACGAGACTTTGGGAAGCTTGAAAATGGTGGAGATTTTGATCTAGATAAATCGAAGGAGGAAGGTTTAGGTTCAAATGGGGTTATAGGGGCAGGAAAGCCAGAGAGAACTATGGTCACATTGGAGCCAGAAGATGATCCTAAACAGTTACCTTTGGCCCGCAAGTGGTTGGCTGTGCTAACAATCTCTTCTGCTGCCCTGTGCGTAACGTGCACATCATCAATAGTGAGTGAGTTTTTTTCATGGACAGTGTGCAACATGGGCCGATGCTTATATCATGTAGGCGGCGGCGGCGGAGGCAGGCGAAGCACGGGATTTCCATGTTTCAAAGGAGGTTGTGATCTTGGGTATAAGCTTATTCGTAGAAGGCCTCGGATGTGGGCCTCTCCTGCTTGGGCCTTTGTCGGAGTTCTATGGACGAAACCCTGTATATCGTGTTTCCTACATCATCTTCTGGATATTTTCCTGGCCGGTCGCCTTTGCGCCGAATATTGGTGAGCGGATTCCGCCTTTTGATACTGAGATTCATATCTCAACTGCGATGATAGCGGTATTCCTTGTCTTTCGCTTCCTGAGCGGCTTCGCTGGTGCGGCATTTTTGAGTGTGGCAGGCGGAAGCGTTAGTGATTTGTTTACAAACGAGAAGGTGGCGAAGTGAGTCCGATGAGGACCCTTAATTTAACATTCAGTCTGATTCACCTTGCAGTCCAATGGCCGTGTACACACTCTCCCCGTTTATTGGACCAGTCCTTGGGCCTCTGATCTCAGGGTATGTAGTAGACTCGTTTTCTATCAGACAGTGTGACTGAACTTCCGGAAGCTTCATTAATCAGGTGTGTTCCTTGGCATGGTTCCTGCGCTAGCGGACTGAAGTGTCCAACCCTCTTACTAGAACTTGAACTGGAGATGGACATATCGAGTACAGCTTATTTGGGCGTTCGTAGAACTATTGGCATTATTTTCGGTTAGTCTCGATCCCCTGGCAGATCCCATCTATAAATGTGAAACTGAGTCAGCAACCCAGTTTGTCCCAGAAACATATGACCCAGCTATTCTCAAACACAAAGCTCGAAGGTACCCTTTAGCACATCTTTTTGTGTGTCACTGTCGTTCTGATGCATCATTCCTTTAGGATTCGAAAGCATGATCCGAATGCCAATGTATACGCTCCCTTAGAGATTCAGAACCGAGGGTTGGTGGGCGCGATTATTGTCAGCTGTTATAAGCCATTCCGTAAGTGGAATTCTCACTTCTTCACATTTTAAGAGAACTGACGATTAAAGTTATAAGAGTTACTTCTGTTTGACAGGATGGCCCTTCTGCTTGACCTATGGTACGTAAGAAATTTCGACTCCTTTGTGCGAAAACTCGGAATTACTGAAAGGTAGAAAAAGGAATGCCCTTATTCTTGGAATCCTTTATCTTGCTTTCCAGGCCTTTCCCATAATATTCCAACAAGGCCATGGCTTCAATCAGCAGATGACAGGCCTGTCCTTCCTTGGTATCGGCCTGGGCATGGTCCTCGCGCTCCTATCACAGCCTTACTTCAACGCGTGAGCGGCTTAATGAGCAGATTTGTTCGTCCCTACTAGGTACTGATGGAACTTCGTTGTTACATAGTATATATCGACGACGTTCCGCTGAATTCGGAGGGCGCCCACCCCCGGAGGAGCGACTAGTGATTGGCATGCCGGGCGGCGTACTGGTTTCGGTCAGTCTGTTCTGGATTGCCTTCACGACGTACCCGCACGTGCACTGGATCGTCCCAATTTTGGGCTCGGTCCCTTTTGGGATGGGTATTGCGTATGTATTCACGGGCACATTCACCTACCTCGTGACGGCGTATCGCCCGATAGCGGCCTCGGCGATGGCCAGTAATAGTGCGCTGAGAAGCGCGTTCGCCGCTGGCTTCCCTCTGTTTGCAACACAGATGTACGGCCGACTGGGAACAGTTGGTGCAACAGCACTGCTTGCAGGCTTATGTACTCTGATGGCCCCTCTTCCGTGAGTTTGTCCTAGCGAATGCGCGGTAACCCGTGCATATTGACTTACTTGCTTTTACTCAACAGTTTCATCTTCTACAAATATGGAGCAAAGATCAGAGCAAAGTCAAAGTTCGCCGTATCATGATATAATATTTGCAACAGAAGATCAAAGGTAGATTCTTTACTCGTGTGATAATGAATTACGAGGCGCTGGTGCACTGGCACTTTGCAATGAGCATTTGTGAATAACATCAAACTTTTAGGTATGTAAACTAACCGGCGAGCTCAACTGCGGTGCGATTGGAACTGAGTCCACGGATGCGCTGACATGCCACATTTGTGGTGAGGGTTGGAAAACTGCCAGTCTTGAATTGCTCTGATCGATGCTCTATGATGATGACTGCAAGGCGACAGAAGTGCTTGAAATGCCTTGATCCGCTGGCTGTCTCCGAAGACACATCTTGTTACCGAGGTTCATTGATGTACTACGCAAACGTTTCAACCCTTTTTGAATAGGCATCAAACATCTTAGAGAACTCTGCGAGTATGCAATCATAGGTCCGGAAGTTGGCGCCATCAACCCAAGTTGGAGTCGATCATTGACGATCTTTGCCATCTTGAATCAGATGATCGAATGCGTTACTTCTGCATTCACCAATTGGCGCTGAAGAAAGACAACGCATGCTCTCCCGCTACTGATGAATTGAACGCTCCACATGGCTGGCCAGTGAGGGAGAGTGTTGCTAGTGGCTAAATGGGCACATCAGTTGCGGCTGATGAGAGTTACTAGGCCGAGGCTAAAGATGCATTATATACTTCGCGAACCGCGGATAGGAACACGTCGAGAAGGGAGCCAATCGTTAGAAGGACTATATGAAACAAAACAACAACCCGTGGGCGCCATTATCGTCAAAAGGAAGCAACAGAAGCAAGATGCGGATGTCACTGATATCCTTGTGTGATCTGACCCAAAGATGTTCTGTTTGTTAGCCTTTAGAACTTTCGCGGGAGATGTCTGTCATGTGCAGTAGTGCCGGTATAACGCACAAATGCGATAGACGCCGCGGACTTGATGCTTATGAAAGGGGCGATCACTTCCATATAACCGTGTCAGCGTGAGTTGATGCGGGTGACGGTTCACCGCTCACCTCCTATCGACAATGTGCGATACACGTCTCCCTATGAGTAATATCGAAGCGTACTTTGCTTCGAATGAAGAATTGAAGTACAGACTTTTAAGGATAATGATTCTCCAAAAACCCGGCGGATCAAATATCCCCGGTGTTTCGGTCGTAAAGGAGATATACATCGTATTCGGGGTTACACGAGTTACTGATCCTTGGAGTGCATGATCCGGACGCAGGTATATCTACATCACTCTCAGCGCAGACCGTGTAGCTACCTTCAATTTGAGAAGGAATCGGAGGATGAACTCACAGATGATTGTAGTGCTTCTTGATGAATTGCGATGATCATGAATGTATTTTTTCATTATTCATAACTAGAAAGTCAGAAATCTCCAACCATCACTCTTCGCGAGGAGCGTCTACATATGATATCTTCAACTTCTTGTGTGTCGAACTGTCTGGCTGTTCGATATTCCGGAGCCTGGTAGACCGCATGTGGGAAACAAAGAGTCGCCGACGGAGTTAATTGACGCGTTGTTTATTGTTATTTATGACACGTGCTATGATCATTAACGCCGAGACCAAATTGACATCATGCTAACTCGTTCGCTCTTCAACGTTTAAACTTACGTGTGCCCCTCTAGTCACTTCATCTTAGCTTGGAAACAGCCCGTGCATACCTTTCTGATTTCATAATGATAAACGACAGCTTGAGCGGTGAGCTAACAAAATTGAAGCAATGCCTGGTTTTTCAATTTTTACATGACATGCCACCACCATAGATGGATTTGACTCCGATGCTTCCGGGGACTCACCATCTGATTCGTCTTATGAGTCACTGCTATCAGACGAGGGTGAATCAGTAGACGGTGAAGGATACGAGGAAGCTGATATAGAGGTGAGCGGAGGTGAAACAATTCAAACACAGATTGAGGGAGAATTCGAGTACGTCCGTGGAAGCCCAAGTACTGTTACCGTGGTCATCTTACCAAAATTCTCTTAGTCGGCTGGTGGGAGAGATCCGTGAAAAGGGTGACCTATCGTCCGGAACGATGCTCAGTAGGATCTGGGACGCATCACTTCCAGAGAACGAAGAAGAACAATTTCGTAATGACCTTCGAGCTGCGTCGGGTATCGGGAAGAGCAAAGGCAAAGGGACTGTAAGCTTTCTATTCCCAAGTTTTATTCTCTCTTTTCTCTTAATGATTGGCATAATAGAGGAGAGCCCGTAGAAGTGGGCCAAAACTGTCCTATCAGGTTCGTGTTCTACTCGGAGACGGGAATGATGCATTCGTAAATGGCGATTATGATGAAGCCATTCGCCTAGTGCTAGAGGCTATTCGTATCGAACCTCGCGCACTTTCGGCCTGGACCACGCTCTCATTGTGCTTCAAATCTATGAATAAGCCACATAAAGCTTTACAGCTTGAAATCATAGGCGCTCACCTTCAGCATGATGCGGACGTGTGGTATGATCTGGGAAGGCAATCCAAGTAAGCTCTGATACCTTACACCAGCCAGCATAATTCAAATGTACTTCTTTTGATAGGGACCTCGGACTCAGACGGCAGGCCTTGTATTGTCTTGGAAAGGCAGCAAGACTTGATCCAGAGAACGTGGACGCGCTATGGGACAGGGCGACGCTGGCCAAAGATATGAAAGAACTGAAAGTGGCACGAAATTCATACACTGCTTTGCTGAAGCGGTTCCCCCACAACATTATTATTCTAACAGAACTACGGCACATTCTTGTGGAACAGGAGGATCTCGAAGTTTGCGCAAAATTGTACCAGGAGGCATTCGACCATTATACTTCGTTGTCCCCATCTGGTCAAAACGAGAACTCGGTTGTCATAGATCCTGTACTCACAGTATCCGAAGTGCAACCGAGGGCCGATAACTTTACTCTCATGGAAATACTGGTGCTCGCAGACCTTTATAACTCGATGGGCGCGTTTGAGAAGACTATAAAGACCATTCGATCGGGATGCCGTTGGCTCCAGGGCCGATCCAAGCAGAAGTACTGGGACTCATGCTCTGATGATCGTGAATACGATCTACCTGGGTCCAATCGTGCAGAATCTGAGTGCGAGGTGGGGGATTCCACTGGACTTAGGCCCGGTCATTTCCCTTTGGATATAAACGCACGACATCGACTAGCAGTAGCCCGGCTGAAGATCGGGGACGTTGATGAGGGACGGGTAAGAGATTCGCTAACAGCTCTTGAACTCTGCTTAAAGATCTGGCTTTTCATGGTTAGATTCATGCGAACATCATACTGAGCAATGATGTCGTACTTTTCTCAGAGTTATTCGCCGAGATTGCAGATGCGTATTTCGACGTGAGGATGTATAGTGAAGCTCGCCCGATCTATGAGCTTCTAGGGGCCGACGAAAGCGTGCGTTTCTTGCATGTTACCTTTTTGTGCTTATTGATTGATGTCTCATGTTTACGCAGACCACTAGTATGCACGTCTTAATGCAAGCGGCTGCTTGCCGCCGCTTCCTGGGAGACCTGCGAGGCGCATCGGAGGTTTACGAGCGCAGTGAGTGTCCTGTTTTATGCCTTATCGAGGTAAATTTCTTATGCGATGCCAGTCATCGCCACAGACCCGACAAGTAATGATGCGAAGATGAAACTTGCAGAAATCTATGAGATAAATGGCCAGCTTCGGAAGGCCTTGGTACTCGTCTATCAAGGTGAGCCTGGATTTATCTGTTGCAGCTGACAAGCGAGCATTTTAAGTGTAATTTATAGTCATCGACGACCGTTCAAGGCGACCGCCTATTTCGGAGGATAACCTACATCAGGAGGACGAGGGTACCTCTGCTCCCTCGCTTTTTAATGAACGACAAACGGGGAAAGGAAAACAGCCGGCCACTGGAAGGCATCATGCGCTCTCCAAGCAGGAACTTGAGGAGCTCGAACACCGGAGAGAGGCGGAAGCAAGTGGATGGTATGCTCGCTTACAGGAGCTTTGGGAACCGATGTTAAGGCAAGAGATGGAAGCTGAGAACGAGTGGGTGATGTTAGCGGAAATGTTGGTGGAGATGTTCCGGGAAACGAGGAAACTTTTCGTGGCTGTCGGAAAGAATGTAAGTGATCACTTGGATATGCTAACTAGCGTAATGACCTCTTATGTGTTCCTAGACTGTGCCAATGACACGCAGTTCTCGGAAAGCAAAGAAATCTCAAGCAGACGAAGAAGATAGTATGGCATCCCGTCTTGAGTTGGAGTTGGGTAAGTAGTCCATTCCGATAATCTGACGTTTGGCTCACGTTATTTAAGAGTACGAGAGTCGGGCACGGAAAGACAAATCTGAAGGAAAGATTGACCCCAATTACTTCAGAAGCATACACTTCAATGACTGGCTAGCTGTAATCATGCAGGTTTGTGCTTATCTTTTTGCGCTTATTTCACTTGGTCTGACATACAGATCTACCTTTAGTACGCCTTCTTGTTGACGCAGCGGGACCAGTTTGAGCTAGCAGACGAAGTAATTCGACATGTACTTTATGCTGCACCGTTTCGATCTGGGGAAGTGCAGCATACTCTGCGCTTAGCAATCATCAGTAGGTCACGGACTCAATTGCCGAACGATCATTATCAACTTGATAACTCATTATTGTCAGCATGTGCTTTGAAACAACGTCGATACGACCTTATCCTTGATCAATGCCGGAAGCTAATGATAGTCCGTCAATTCAACAATGATCCGTACCGCCTATTCCTCGCTGCTTGTGCTAGTGGTCTGCCTCAGACAGATTTATTTATCCAGGGAACGTTGCAAAAACACATAGTCCGAGAACTTCGAATTACTGAAGCCGCAAAGAAGGGTACAGCGATCTGGTATAGCAAGAGACGTCGTTACATGATTTCAACGGATAAAGCCGTGGAAGCTAACGAAGATCCCGATAGAGAGGGAGTTGCAGATGAAGACATTGACTATGTCCCCGCTAATGAGAAGGCTGGCGAGTTTCCTAGGCCCACTAGAAAAAACGCGGCACTGTATACGATATACGGACAATCCTGCGCCACTGCGAGGAGCTTTCAAAGCTCACTATGTGAGTTAGCGCGTTCAAATTGCGGCCGTAATCTGACAAGGAAGTGATCATTTAGTTTACTTGCTTCAGGCTTATGAAGACTGTAAGGTTGATCCAATGGTTTGCCTCAGCTTGTCGATAGCATCAATGGGCCGCGCCATGCAACGTCAGGCAGATAACAGGAACTATCTGGTTTCTCAAGTAAGATCTACTAACGCTGTAATCTGAGAGGAGTGACTGATCCTCCTTCAGGCTTTTGGCTTCTTATCTCAATATCGTTCCCTCAGAGGCGCAGAACAATCGTCACCTTTTGTCGATGAGGTTGAGTACAATTATGGTCGTGCCTTCCATCATCTTGGTTTGTGTTCGACACAGTGTGAAGTATTTTGTACTCATGTCTATTTTGCGTGTTAGGCCTTCTATCGCATGCAGCAAAGCATTACGAGAAAGTATTGGAGATCATAGATAAACGACAAAAGGAAAGCGCGGACTATGAGGTTCGCAATGTTGACTGAAATGCTGGGATATGTACTGACGGAGGAACAGGACTATGGCATTGCTAGGGAAGCGGCGTATAATTTATCTCTTATTTATGTTCAGACAGGTGCTACATCTCTTTCGAAAGAACTTTACAACCGATGGCTCTCTATATGAAGGAAGAGCGAATGTTTTCTGTGTACTATTATAAATTACGAGACACGCCAATTCATGGACTTTCAGCTCGAGCAAAGCTTACAGCATTCCATCCTACAACATCGTCTGTTTCGTGCTTGCGTCCCATGTATGTATTATAGGACCACTCAGATTATACATCGCTTTCGTGGTTGCTTCATTTGTTCTTTTCATTCTGTTTCCGTCCTGCAAATCATGCAGTTGGCCAACGCGGCACATCTGTCGTTCTCTCGCGTCAAACATGCAAGTCATGATCACATCCGCCCAGATCGATAGGTCCCATCTCCTGGTTCTAACATGTCTGGTGGTGGCGACTGTGAAAGTGGCTTTGCACATGAATCCGAAATATCGGATGTCGAATTGTTTGGGAGGCTATCATATCATAAATATCTAAAATAGAATAGCAACTTATGTTTGCGCAAAAGACAAGAGGAGGGGGGGGGGAGGAGTAAGCGGCTCCCCGAGTGATTTCTTCTCAAATCTTTGCTTTGGCTTCTCCCAAAAGCAGCTTGGCTGCATATTCCAGTAACAATTCCAGTTCAAGGTAACACACTCTAGGAGGATAAAACACATATAAAAGTACATGCATGCTAGTGTTATACGCTAAAGGATAGTGATAAGAGCGAAGATAGCTGCCACTGAAATAGTCAGTGAGAAAGAAAGACCAGCATTGCGAGGCGCTGCGCTTGTGGTGACCGTATTCTTGTATCCACACAGACTGGAAGTGTTCATAGATGATTCCGGTAGGAGGACCTGATAACGCGTCAGTCTACAGTTATTAAATATAATGCAAGGAGAACTTACAAGAGGGAGACCATCCTTCGAATGTGCTGCGAGATTTCCGTTGCCGTCCGTACTGAATTTGTTGCATGTAAGGACATCAATCAGTGTAGTACCAGCGTCGTAGCCTGTTCCGGTCACGTTCCACGACGGAGCGGAGCTATTTCCACCATTCGAGAGGAGAGCGAGCATCGGAGGCTTTGAGATTGCAAGACTATCCATCGATGCGGAAAGGACTTTCATCTACGTGGTTTGGCTTTGATAAACACAAAGCAAGACGAGGGACAGGAGAACGTACCGGCGTAGTATGGAACGCGGAAGGAGGAATGGCTGCCGCCCGGCGTCCAGCATTGAGAGAAGCGATGTAGGAGACCAGAGGCTTGTTCGGGTTAAATCCCGTTGGCCAGAGACTGACGATTATAGGTTTGAGTATATATATTTAGTGAAGTTAATCAAGGAAATGAGACTGACGCTTGACGGTTGTCTGGAATGTTTGCACCACTCAGACCTTGCTCTTGCCCGTAGTAGACAATGGGCATGGCGTCTGTGACGAAGGTCCATGCTAAAGCGTTTTTCACGAGCTGAGGCATTATATCATCAGAATCGGCGTCAAGAAGACACATAAATAATAAACCAACCGATTGATCGTCAGTGAGGGACTGGAAGCGGGGCTCATTGTGATTCTCGACGAAGGAACCTGAGCTGAAAGCACCAGACTTGTACGCCGCTTGAGCAGCCTTAGCAGCAGTAGCAAGAGATGTGAGGTTCCCTTTCGTGCTAGAACTAGGGGAGTGTCAGCCCGATCCTACTACATAGGGCAGCCGTGCTACTTACAATGCTTGCTTCGCCTGATAGTATGTGGGGTAGTCAAGGACACTATCGAGTACATCTGGTATCGAATGTGAGCTTCGCATCCGAACGGAGGGATGTTTCACTTACTGGTATAGTTAGCACTGTAAGAAGTGTCGTTGCTGATGACCTCTCCGATAGTGAATACACTCGCGTTCGCTGCGAAAGCTGGCCAAAAGTCCTTTCGAACATTGTTTGCGGAGGCAATGCGCAGTCCATCAACGTTGTACTCGCCAGCGAGGTTCTTCACCCAGCTGTTCAGCATATTGATGACGAGGGGGCTCTCCGTATTGAGATCGGGGAGAAGAACCTTTCCGTCTCCAATCCAGCAGTTCTCGAGCTCCCACTGGTTTGTCGCATCGTCGACAGAACACTGACGGTGGTAGTTTGTCTCGTTCATGAACGGAAGGAGGTACGATACATTGGCGGGTGTGGAGTTGGAGGCCATATTGTTCACGTTGACGTCCAGCATGAGGAACATCTCTCGTGAATGTATTTCCGATACAAGGCCCTTGAGGTCTGCGTCATCGCCGAAGTTCGAGTTGAGGGAGTCGAGGTCACCAGTCCAATAACTAGTGTGGCATATAAGTAAGGTACACGAATGTGAAGGGCTTGACCCACGTACCCATGGTATGCCTCACCATCGTTGGTGCTATTGACAGTTGCGGAGACAGGAGAAATCCAGATAGCATCGAAACCCATGCTTTGGATATAGTCGAGCTGATGCATGATGCCACGCCAGTCGCCTCCGCAATACTTCTTATCGGAAGGGTTGCAGGGAGGGGTCGTACCGTTCCCAAGTGCGAAACGATCGGTCATGACCTTTGCGGACGGTCAGGGTATTGAAGAAGTAAGATATAGGAGTTAGCTCACCTGATATATGGAGCGGGAACGCCAGTCTTCTGCGAAGGCAGCGAATGTGGGGAGCGCAGCGGCGCTGAGGATGAAAAGGTTTAAAGAGCGCATGATGAGGATAGAAGAGGACGATGGGAGAGGATGAGGATGTGGAGGCTAGTGAATTCGAATGTCCAAGACCATGGCATAAATATGTCTCTGAATGTCAGCCTCTAAGGCAGGAGGGTGGCTGGCAGAGGCCGACATAAGGCTGGCTGCGCTATTACACCATGTCAGCGGCCATGTATACGTCAATGCTTTTTCAGAAGCTCACCTTGAACAGATTGTAGGATGTGCTCGGACATTATCTCGGGATTGTTGAATTAATGTCCTGCAAAGACTGTAGCAAGAGAATGGGACTGCGAGAGCCATTGAGACTTTGCAATGCTTGGAAATGCGTGCAACGGATTGATGCATTTCACCCAAGAACAAGGACCTCAGTACGAGAACCGGGAGGAGAATGAATGGGCAATATGAAATCTTGTCGTCGACGGTCGACTCGTCGTTGTCGTCGCGCGTGACAGGAAGCGCGTTCAGGCTTCCACGCATGATCATGCCAGTGTGACACACTCGTTTGGCGGGTCACGTTTCAGCCTGAGCGACTCGGACTCCGACACCTGCGCTCTTCGAAAGCCAACTTTGACTTCTTACATGAAAATCTTTATGTCCAAGCGCCAGAGCCGAGAAGCAGCAAGTGAGGCATGGTGTACTAGCAAAAGCCCGTCAGTGATGTTGGTACGCCCGGCTTCTTTCCCTTTTGCATGTCCCGCTGTATTCTTTCATGGCACGCAAGTCTTTCATGTTCTTTCATCGCCAGCGAGGCACGCACACACAAAAGTCATAAAGGCAAGGATACGAGTGAGTTGTCCTCCCTTTCTCTTGTCTCCTATCCAACATGTCTCTCCCGTCGAGAAGCACAGTATCGCTAACATCGATGTCGGGCACGTTTCTTGCCGCTTTGGCAAGTATAGACGACCCGGAATACATGGCTGTCAGGCAAGCTCATCACTTTTGTGTGCTTTGGTTATCTGTTGCTAATAAGTTTGATTACTTTTTATCTTTAGTCTAGAACACTTAGGACATCTTGAGCACTGGTCAAAGGATCCATTACTCCTGCTAGAAGCCAGGGCATACGTTACAAATCTCAAATCCATCGGGACTCTACTTATGGAGCAGCTAACACTTCTACGGAAAGAGTCTCGCGACGATTCAATCGCATTGCTTTAGGTACCCCTTACTTGTGGCGCTCCATCGACTGCAAGATGCCCACCATTGGTCATGTTATCGAATCCTTGAAGCAAAGCAAGGCTGTTGGACTTGAGGTGGACCTGCGTCTCTCCCCATCCGAATCGGCAGATGGTTTCCTTGATGTACACGAAGTTCTTGATCACGTCCTTCCTCACAAGAGACGTTGGAAGACTTTGTCCATTAAGCTTATTCAAGGAGAAATGTCTACGAAGATTAACGAACGTTTATCAAGCTTGCACCTTCCGCGATTGACAAGCCTCACCATCTCATACGAAGATGAAGAAGACTACGACCCGGAGAGCTTCTTTCACCACTTCAGATCTATCCAAGCACCAAGTTTGCAAAGACTGCGAATTCAGAACTTCATTCCCCAATCAATGCCCGGGGCTCCTATGTTATCGTCTGTCAAGATAGAACTTCACAACATAACGTTGGTAGGCGATACCTTCCGCGACCTCGCTATCTTTCTCTCGTCTACCCTATTACTAGAAGTCTTCGACTTATCGCTCAAGCGCTTAGGAGTCGAAGAGGTGTACGACATTCCAATAGTGGTTCTTCCAAACCTACAAACGCTTCGCATTGATGTTGAGGCAAGTATCTGCCCACAGCTTGCTCCGTTCAGGGAGGCTATCATAACGCCTGCGATACGAAAAATGCATTGGATCATCCGTGATGGATATAATGGTCCAGGTTGGTTGCATGAGACTGGATGGCTGGGACTCATGCTTTGTCATGATGAATATCCGACATTGCAGGAGTTTTACTTCAAGTTCGACTGGTATGATGTTCAATGTCGTCGACCTACTTATTATATCCCGTTCGGGAAACTCCCAAGCCTACGGACGCTTACCTTGGATACGCCATGCATTCTTCCTTACAGTGATAAATTTGGCAGGATACCAGCACTTCATTCTTTATGCTTGAGGGGCTGTGACTCACAGTGGATGTCTTGGATAGAGCAGGCGCATGATCGTCTGCGTGAGCAAGGTGATCTAGAAGGACTACAGAATATTACCATCAATAAAGTCAATAGATCCATGAAAAAGTCGGTGAAAGAGGTGTTTGGGGGCCGAAAGATCAGATGGCACAACGGTAATGAAGGCGAAGGAATAGACTGATAGTTAGACAATGTACTTTCTTGGGCCTCTACTTTTGTTTAGAATATATGTAACGCAACTTTCTGTATATTAAACCCATTCGATATGCAAATGTAAGGAGCTGCTGGGCGATGGGCTCTCTTCCAGTGTGCGCACCGAGTACATTATCAACTGTAAAATAGAAAAGGTAAGTAAATACTGTCATCCGTATTTGGAACTGGATACATCTGTTGCATTGATATTTGTTTCACTGGCAGCGCGTCATTTATGTCCTCTATATGACGTCAGGGATTTAATCTTCAAGTTCTTTTATAAAGGTCGGAAACTATATCGTTTGTTGACTTCAGGCCACAGCTTGTCCTCTTAGAAACTGCAATGGGATTCTGTCTATCTTGCTGCCGAAGGAAAAAGCCAGTGACTGACACCGAAAGGCAGCCCCTTCTTCGCTCTGCTTCATCAAATATTCGGCAAGCACACACACCACTTGAACATGTCGCAGACATCATCGCTGCCATTCATTCTGGGAAGCTCCCCAGTCAAGACCAGCTCAATGGCAGGCTAAGAAAGCTATTGGGATCGTCTATATTACAGAATGATCAGAGATTAGGTGACCCTGCTCTCAACGCCGGGGGTAAGAAGGTTATACAAGACGTACGGGAGGTATTAACGATACTTCTACAACTCGGGACGGAGAAAAATGGTAAGAGCTATCGTCGCGTGTTGAAATCAATGTAATAAATCGAATACCGCAGATGACGATCTACTCCAGGACATGATATACACCTCTCGGCAACTAAGCTCTGTGCCCATGCAGGTCAAAGATCCTCCTACGGTAGCAGCAAATCGGGAGTTCACGAATGGGCTTGTTGCTGCTGGTAAGACTCTCATAACCAAAGAAAGCCTAAGCTCACAATCCTCAGCGTCGGCAATACCTACCGAAGCTGAAATTGCACAAGATACGGCAGCCCTCATAAAATCAATTCAGACGCTTGCTTCTCTTCTACTCACATCATCTGCATTTCGCCTCATCCTTTCTGACGTACTCTCTACCGCTAGAGAAATCGTCGCCGATTCCGTCGAAACGATTCGTGAAACCGCTGAGATTGTCGAGAAGTTTGCCACCACAGTAGAAGACGCTGTCCGTCCTGGTGGACTGGAAACTAAGCAGTCCGTGGATGCAATCTCTATCGAGGAAACACATATCGAAGCGAAAACCGAAGAGCCTGAAGTGAAAGACCTAAAGGAAGTCATACTGGATCGTGTTGAAGATGTATGCACTAGTAGACGTTACCAGCATCGATATTTATTCATATTTTTTTTCTTCAGATCATCCGACAAGCGCAAGCTTCTCCGTCATATAATTCCGCCCTCCGAACTATTCTCTTCCTCTTTCGAAAGTATGCCTCAAGAGTACGGATCGCTTCTACAGCGTTATCGTCTACGGCTGGAAATTCAATAGAGGTCTCTGCGCCGGTCATTGCTCCTGATCCGCCATTCTCTCGAGTTTTAGAAGACCTCAGGGTGCTGCTGGAACGTTTTTCCGGTGGAAAGAGCTTAGAACCGCTCTTGAAATTGCTATCGAAGACTGTGACGGATGTTGCATCTGCGACTTCAGATACCTCGGAAGGCGGAGAGTCTCCTGCAGCAGTGGAGTACTTTAACCGTGTTGGATTTTGGCTCGATACTGCGCTCACTGACCCACAGTTCGTGCGTTCCCGGACAGGCCGGATGTCTTCTTCGAAACTTTACGACGAAGGTCATACACTCTTCACTCAGAATGGAGAAATCCGTTCGGACATTCAAAGAGTTGTACAGGAAGTACAAGACTTCTCCGATGCGCTCAAGAAGGACAGGACAACTTCTCGCTTCATAAGCGCTCTCTCGTCTCTCCAAACGTCGTCTAAATCCTTCCTCTTTACATCTGCCCGACAGAGCATGCAGGCCGCTCAGCATTGGCACCTAACGGTGCTCAAACTTTTGATAGGATGGCTTCTGCCACGTATCCTGTCAGCAATGAAAACAGTTCCGATGCCGCGAGTCGAATATTTGCAGAAAGACGGAAACGGTAGTCAGCTTGCCATAGCGCTCGATGCGCTGCTACTGAGTGCAGCAGAGGCGCTCCTTCCTGACGTTTTAACTGTGCAGGAATGGGGCGAAGTACGCCTTGAGATGGACGAAGAACTCGGAGCTGGTGGGTTTCGGAATGTCAACACACAGGTCTTGGCTGCGAAGCAAAATCTAGCTCGGGCTGACGCCAATGGCCATTCGGTGGAAAGTTTACTGCCAGTCTTCCAGCTGGAAGCTGATGCACCTGAATCCGGTGCCAGCGGCTCTGAAGACGAACACAGTGGACTCGGTCGTAATGCTCGACTTACTACATCGTCCCGAATTCGGATACATATGGAGGGTCTACGACTAGAAGCGCACAACCTCGGGTACTATGCCCGATATGATCTGAATTCATGGCTGGGTTATGAAGATGAAGGGCTAATGAGTATCGACATAGGAAAGCAGATGAAGAGAGGTGAAGGACTTGGTTTGGACATCGAGCTCGAAGTTGAGACCGACAGCAAATCCGGACCCGCGAGAACTAATCAAGAAGGCGAAGAAAGTCGGCTTTTCAAAGTGTTGTCCGTAGACACGTCGCTTCCAGGGCTTGCATTGCGTATTGCACGAAGTAAACATTGGCTCCTCAACTCCGCACTGGTGGCTCCGCTAGCGGGACCCATTGGACGCGCAGTGGGCACACGCATCCTGTCGGCACAGATCAAAGATGCTCTGGAGAAACTCGAGGAGGTGTTAAGAAATGTGAAACAGAAGGCAGATGAGAAGGCCGAACAGAGAGCAGAGAAGGCAATCAGAGACGGAGAAGAAATTGATAAGGAAGGTGGAATGTGGGATTGGTGGGGCGCCATTTTAGAGAGATTTGGAGGTGAAGATGCATCGCAGGATGAAGATGAAGGCGACGAACAAGATGTATACACCGAGTCGCATACGAACGCAACGCTCAGAGGCATCGTGCATGAAACATACACTCAACCGGAACCTCTAGCAGCAGGGATAGACGGCAATGCAGAGGACGAATCTGGCCAGCCTCCGTTGCAAGAAAGTACGCTTGCTGTCGGCCTCAGCGCACAGATCCTTCCCGGGAAAGCCGAACCGCTCGTGGCTCGCTCGAGTCCTGGCGAGGTTGCAAAGAGTGTGGCCAACGATGTGCAAGAAACCGTGGATGATGCGAGGGAACTGGGAGAAGATATTGGAGGGCGGACCACGGAGGTTGTGGGTGAGGGGATTGTCAGAGCTGCGGGGGTGAGGAGGGAGCTTCAGAGTGCAGAGGTTCGGATGAGGAAGAGAGAGGGATTTGAGACTCGAAGAAGGGGATGGAGAAGTCGCGCTTTCGACTTGTGAGGGTGATTTATGTATCACATTTGTATTTCTGACGAACTCTACCAAGTGGAATCATGAAAAACGGTTATGCGGTTCAACCGGTTCGGATTTTTTTTCGAAGGCAAAACTTCTCACGGGTCCAAACAACTGAACTTGACCTTCAAGAGTCTTGAATGACCTTTGCTCATTTCCATCAAACATCTCTTCGAGCAAAGCCACAGATAGATCGGCAAACGATTTATTCTAGAATCCATGGCCGCGGTCCGAAGTCTACTAACTCCTATCTTGAAAGTACCAGCATCGCAGCGAAAGCAAATTGCGACAGAAAGCTCATCCTAGTCGACTCCGAACTCTGTCTCAACACAATGGACACTGGCAGAAGAGAAGGCGTTCTTGCCGATCATGATGCATGCAACATGATAGTCACAATCATCACTTCAGGGTCATCTTGGGCGATGCCGAAAAGCACCTACATATGAATAACTACGAAGGCTCAACACCGTTTCACTATCCTTTCAACGACGATGTCCGCCGACCCACAGGACGCACCGACTCAGGTTATTCCTGACGCATTATTTATTTTGTTAACCAAGACAAATGTTGAACTCTTCCTTGCAAAGAACCGACCAGAGTTCTGTGCAATAATCATCGACAGGTCTGTTTAGCCGTTCATTCATTCACCCGAGTTCTGAATACTCTTTTATAGACTTGAGCAACTTGACCACTGGTCAAAGGACCCAGGTCTTCTCTCCTCTGCGAAGAAATGCATTGATATTCTTCAAACATACCAAGAGTGTCTCGCGGGTTGTATGCAATCGGTGCAGGGATCAATCGATGCGATACGAAATGCTTATCAACCTTTCTCGTTTGGAAGAGGACTCGCATCCCTTCCCGATGAGCTTCTTCGGATGGTCTTTGAGTATGTTGCAGATTCAAAGATCTTGAGCCTCGTCTGTCGACGGTTCCGACGCGTCGTTTTGGATTCTCCTCGTCTATGGGCCACCATCTCAAATTCGGACATCAGTCTTCCTTACGTGACCAAGTGTCTTGAAAGGAGCAAAGCCACTCCACTTGATATCATGTTACAGCTGTGTCCACCTCCGGTAGATCCAGACAGTTGCTCCTGCAAACGCGATGGCAGACTAGATATCGTGGAAGTGCTCAATGCTGTGCTTCCTCATCGGAACAGGTGGAATTACCTGGAAATTTGCGTTAGAATTGAGGAATGGGAAGACCTCGTAGGACCCCTTACAGAAACATGCGGCCATTTGATGAACCTCAACCTCCCACTTCTCACAGGATTGAAGTTCTGCCACTCCGAGACAGCGATTCCCATTGACTATGACATTGATGAGATGCCTCTGCTCGACCCCAACACGATTTTTCACTTCTACAAATCTTTCACCGCCCCGCAGCTACAGAGCGTCCACTTCGTCAACGTCATTCCTGGGCCCATTCAATGTCTCCAATGCTCACGTCGTGTGAAATAGTAATTCATGACGAGCTCATAGGAGCCAAAGGTCTTCGTGACATATTGACGTTCCTTTCTTCCGCCACCGCGCTGGAGAACTTGTCACTAACTTTGCATTGCGGCGAGATGGATACAGACGAAACGTATCCGGTTCAAGTACTACATCACTTGAGATTCCTAGAGTTGCATGTCGCCGACACAAATAGCACATGGGTACGACCGTTCAGGGCTGCGTTGGTTACTCCGGTCATACGTACATTCCGGATCCTCGTTAGCGCGGGCAATCCCCCAGATGATGCTAGCGAAGAAGCTAGTACAGGAGACCGACGTATCAGGTTCAATTGGTTAGAACTCATGCTTTGCCATGACGAATACCCCGCGCTTGAGGAACTCTATGCTGAATTCTGTAGTATCTCTGGAGTGATCTCAGAATACCCTTTCAACGAGAGTGTATACAATATTCCCTTTGACAAAGTACCGAACCTGCGCGATCTTACCCTCTGGAGCATGAACATGAACCCAGCACCTACCATGATTAGGCGTATCCCAGCTCTCCAGACCATCCGTTTGCTGAGCCCGGCAACTAACTGGAAACCTTTCCTGGAAACCGCTATCGGGATGTTGCGCGCGCAAGGCGACATAGCATGTCTGCAAAATTTGGTTGTGTATCGTCCTGCGTACCTACCGCAGAAATCTTATTTTGATATCCAGGCCATCATCCCAGAGCGAAAGATTGAATGGGAGGTGGATTGAAACTCGCAGCCTCGTCGAAAGCCAAATCCAGTACGCATCTCAGTCTTATGAATTAGTTTAAGGATCTCTCACTACTAGCATACATATCCGAAACTATCCTATAGAATGTCGATCAATTCTTGTCTGGTACATCTTAGCTCGCGTAATTGCTTGAATACGACTTGTCCTCAGGCTGCACTCTCTTCACTACTAGTATGATTGGTTAGACATCAACATATATTCATTAGTAAGGGCAGTAAATACAAATATTTATTCAAAATGACGAAGACTGTATCAGCTTCCGCAATTCTTTGCAATGTAGCTCCTAGATACACCGGGTACTTGGAAAGTATATACAAGTTGAATTGCATTTTTCGGTACTATGTAGTATGTAGTATTCGAGAATATACAAGTTGGCTGTCGGAGTTGAATCGGACAATGAAAGGATATATTTATATACTATTAACAGAAATGTCCGCAAACCACTAAACGTCATTACTGCAGCCTTAGCACTTCTGACGTATCAACCCATCCAATTCTCTCAAACGTCGCACTTTCGCAATCGCAGACATACCAGTCAGAAACCAAATGATCATACACAACCTTGTAGCGGTAGCTGCGACCAGTACTAGGCAAATTGGTCACGCGCCCGCTATCGTGTCTCCCATATATCTCTTCTACGCTTCGAACAGCGGGAAAGGCTGATGCTGAAGGCTTCCGTGCATAAGAGTCCAAAGTATAGTGTTCTTTATCGGGAAAGTGATGTAACTGGTTGTCGTCCGAAAATAGTGCGTCATTCGAGACCGACTGGCTCATACCGATACCCATTACTTCGGTAGGATGTGCTAAAAAGAGTCACAAGGACAATGAGCTGAGAACATCTTGATTCACAGAAACTACACACCAAGACTGAACGCCCCCACTCCGGTTCTCAAATACAATGGAGAATGCAGCCCATCCGTCGAAGCGAAGCCATTCCGAGTTAAAAACTGGTTCTCCGGTGATACCGCTGAAGAGTGAAAAAAAAATTAGCGGATCATCATCTTAAGGCTTTTGAGACCAACCTTGAAAAGTATCTTCCAAGGAGGTGTGCGTGCACACAGCCACACTCGACGATTTGTCCTCGTTCTGAGGGTGTATTACTATGTGAGTACGTTAGAGAAGACAAATCACCATGGCAGACCTATGTCAATGCTTACACCTATTTTTAGATGAACCTCGGTGGACCTTCCCTACATCCAGGCGCTCAGCTGAGGAAGAGTTGTCAAGACGATCCTGGACACAACGAGGACCTGATGAGGTCTTGCAAAGATTGGTATTGTGTGGGTTTTTTTCGCCAGGAGTTTTTCCCTTCAAGTTGATCGATTAAGGCTTGTGTCCTTAGAAACAGATTTCGACTACGTACGAGAGACCAGATGTGTATCATCTCCTTTGGTACAGTCTTCTTGCGCGATTGCGACGAAGATTTCTTAGCGCGACGCATCACGATAGAGGAGCGAAAGGTAGATGTGGACGGAGTAGGAGAGAAAGAAAGACAGTTTGTGTCTGGAGGGTTAAGTTACAGTCAGTCCCTTTTATACTGTAAGACCTCAAACTTGTGTCCGATAAGGTGCGTCACAAGAGCACGATGAACAGAAATTTCA
The DNA here is from genome assembly GCA_910574455.1 of Trichaptum fuscoviolaceum. Taxonomy (NCBI): domain Eukaryota; kingdom Fungi; phylum Basidiomycota; class Agaricomycetes; order Hymenochaetales; family Trichaptaceae; genus Trichaptum; species Trichaptum fuscoviolaceum. The sequence continues at coordinate 1,216,062 of CAJSYZ010000009.1, read as the reverse complement.
GAAGACATTGACTTGGACGAGATTGTTGAACGCATCCACGGTTGTCACCCAGATTCAGCAGTTCGCCTCAGTGCCTTCATTTCACTTGCTGTTATTGGATTCAGCTTGAAACATGCCAGGCATCACGTTCAGTTATGGCCCACGCATCTTGTCCTTGGACCTATTGGGCCGAGCAGACGTGCAGACGTGCAGACTTTAGGAGAAGAGAATCACTATCTGCTAAGGGCGCTGTATACAAACTGGCAAGGTTTTGATTTAGTAGGCGCAAAAGCGGGCCGTCCCTATGGTGATCGAGAGGAGATAAGACTTCATGATGGTCGAGGATTGGCATCTTCAGCGCAAATCATGCTCTCGTTGCCTCATTGTTACCATTCCACCGGGTGCTCTACGTATCTAGAACCAACAGAGGAGATCAAAAATTGAGCGCACATAATTGTCATACATCCGAATCTAGAGAGAAGTCCTGCAACATGCGCCGATTCTTAAGGGCTAACGGCTGCGCACTATGAAGTGAAGATTGGACCAGACCACAATCCAAGATGAATTTAAATCATGTTTACTTCTTCGACCACGGCGGTGCACGATTCCGCCCTGCCCTACTAGTATAATATGCGTATGTACATACGTACATTACGTGCTGTTGGTCACTGATTCCTTGGTAATAGATGAACTTAATGTACATTATATCGGCCCATCGACAATATATTCCGCAACTAATTCCGTGTCCGGGCGGCCGATCCACTATTTTGACAGCAAAGAAAACGAGCCACTAATTGGAAGGCGAAGTACGGTATATCCCGAACTCGCTCATCGGCTACATTCAGCACCCCCTACCTCAGCATTCCACTTCCACTGACTATACTGTGAATGACAAGCCAATGTAAGTGCACTGTCTTTACAGCCGCCGACAAATGCAACTGGCACGGCCGCTACAGGCTGTACGAATGTTAGAATGCTGCCCTGACTAGAATACTAGTAGCACTAGTTGCTCAATGCTGATTAGCCTCATTCTCCGCCGTGGCCCGATCGAACCGGGGCGGGGGGAAAGCGTCCTGACAGTGATTCTATTCTTTACGCACTTTATGCATCTCTAACAGTCGCTTTTGAGATAATTGAGCGTCGTTATTTCAACTTCCGCGTCCCAAACTTGAACCTCAGAAAAGGAAAGGTTCCCCTGCAAAATGTTCGTGGTTAGTGATTGATACACATTACTACTGTAGTACTACATGCTCAGTACACGTGGTGAGTATAGGCTATCTCCGCGTTTGTGTTCGATCTATAGTATATGTGGTACGTTAATTAGCAACAAACGTGCTAGTGTGTGAGTGTGTGTAGTAGAACTCACATATTGATCGCTCATACCAAATGCTCCAGTCGCAGAATGGGTACCGTGATGGTACGGCCCTACTAGTACTACTAAGTGATTACGGGCCGTATCCGTATTCGAAAGTCCAAAGCCGTATACGGTTACGGGTTTACATTGCTATTCTATACTATAGGATACCATACTAGTAGTTGCTATAAGAGAAGGTATTTTGCGATTAACTTAAGTCTATCAAGATCGCTCAGTACCAAACGGGGAGTCACCAGAGACGATAACTTCTTCCTAAGTGCTGGGTATTTTTGCATCGGCGTAAAAGATCAACGTGTTCTTCACTATCCCAGACACAGGTTTGTACTTACTTGCCAACTTTGGGATGCATCAGGTTACGGTTCCTCAGCAACATCCTTCGATAGAGCTGTCAATCGAGAGAAGGTCGCCCAGATAAATACTGTAATTGATGGTAGACATTCTTTGGGGGGGGGGGGGGGTTCGTACTCAGAGGCGATATGTAAGATGGTGGGGCACCCTCAATTTGTGCCAGCAGCCAAGAAGAAGCACTTGCATACTCGAAACAACGTGTTCAACTTTAATCGGATCTGCATCCGAAAATGTAAATCGCGTATGCAGGCCGACTAAAAGAAGTCTTACGCCGCTATATAGATCGTGTGCTCGCCGGAAAATGAACGTGAAACTTCTCATGACTCGGAGTTTGAATTCAATAGAAAAAGGACCAAGCCGTGCCCGACGGTATGTGACACCAACCTCTAAAGCGGCGTCAGGGTCTGGTAGTAGGATCCGGTCTCCATCACTTTACTATTTAGCCGAGCCTGTTGCCACGCTCGGCAGTGTGAGCCTTCAAGTTACTATGGTACCATACACACTGCACTGCCAGTGGCAACTCAACTTCCCTATTTGCATATCTTGCATTAATAACACCGGTAGGAGAGAGCGGCGCTGCGAACTGCGATATCACTTTCGCTCTTCATCAGGGAAACTACTTTCTGCTGAAAGTGACTTAAGTGTTACTTAAACGTCCTGAGAGACTGAAGTCTTAAATAAGGCAAGCTTCACTTATTCATGCATGTCCTCCCATTATTCAGGACAAGTTGGCTGAAATAAGTGCGGGCTGGCTTAAATAAGGAAAGATGGCTGAATCAGTGCTCTAAGTGTTTCAGGCATTCAGCACCCCAGTGCTCCAGTGTATCATCCTTTAATTACAGCAGTAGACAAGTGTTGTAAGACAAATTGCAGTGCTCAAGAGTCTAAGTGCATAAGAACGATCCAAGTATTTCATTGCATCAGAAATATATAAGACAACATTATTTAGCTATCAGTGCCTCAGTGTTCAAGTACATCAGTCATCTACGCAAGACTAAGCATAGCAGTCGCTATGAAGGGATCCCCCACGACATTACCGTGAACCTCTGCCGTGACGGGCAGTGGCAGGTCACACTTCGCTGCCGTACCTTCAATTCTGCATGTTCTTTGGCGGACCAGTAGAAACGAAGGCTGCTCTGCGAGTCGATGGTAATATAATATTGAGCGCACGGACAGAAACGAAAAGAAGAGGCTCACCAGTGATCGATTTGCCCTTAGAAGTCTACGCAGTCCGTAGCCGAATCCCATTTTGAAGCGTCGTCCTCCTCATGATCACCATCTCCACCTAAATCCTTGTCCTCGCCCTCGCCCTCGCCTTCGCCCTCGTCCTCGTCCTCGTCCTCGCCCTCGTCCTCGCCCTCGCCCTCGTCCTCGTCCTCGCCCTCGTCCTCAATCTTCTCAACGCCCTCGTCCTCGTCCTCGCCCTCGCCCTCGCCCTCAATCTTCTCAACGCCCTCGTCCCCGCTCTCGCTCAGGTCGTCGTCGCCCTTAGCATTAGCATGTTCGTCCTCTGCATCACCTTCCATCTCGCTTCTATGTTCAGCCCCCTCACGCTCTTCGCCCTTATCGTCGGTTCCGTCTTCCCAATTATCAGCGCCTTCGTCATACGCTTTCTCGCAGGTCGAATCTGCATCTACACCGTCAAAATACAAGGAAAAGTCCCTGCCAGTGATACCCGATCCAACAAGTTCGGTGTTCTTTCTCGTGTCGATATCTGTACTGGCATCGTAAGCTAGGAGGCGGGATCGAACCTTTTCCCAGTTTGATTCAGTGAAGAAAGAGGGATTCGACAACAAGTTAACATAGTCGTCCGTATGAGGCTGCCACAGAGCGCTAGTGAAATACCACTCAGCGCCGCCAAGTTCTTCTTTGATATTTTGCAACCGAGCCACCTGTTTATCAATGGCAACCTTGACCTATCCATGAGAAGATCAGCGGATAAGGACAATATAAGTACTGAAAAAATAGATACCGCTGTTGCCGCAAGGGCGAGGGCACCGATAGGCTTTCCTATGGTGTTTCTGTCCAGTATTTTATGCCGACCCATGGCCAAGACAATGTGTACGGACAACACTGAGACCACAAGGTCAGAGCAGAACAGTCCTTGCTTCTGTACATTTAGGGTCAATGCATGGACACAAAACGCGACAATAAACACTCTTTTACTTACCCTCTCCATACTATACCAGCTTTCCCATAGAAACGGTTCGGCTTTCTTCTTGTCAACTAGCGTCTGCAACGTCTTCACAATTGCTTCGTTTTGCATTGACTTTAATTGTTCGCCGCTGATAAAACTGGCAACTGATTGCTCAGCTTTCTCAAAAAGTTTCTTGCGCCAGCTATCAGAGCATCTCTGGGCCGCCTGAAATACGAGGATTGCATCTCAATTTGGTAAAGGTAACTTGAGAATAAGTAAAAATGACTCAACTAGAGAACAGATATCAGCGAACTGAGTTTCGTAACTAAGTTCCACAGAATCAAACACTTTCCCCCACAGTGAGCTGATGAGCTTATTGTCCGGGGTTTGCCATGGTGTGACGGATTTTCCAACTGCGCGAAATAGTGAAGGTAATAGAATATGAGTCCAACCTGCCTGAGTACCGGGAGGGAGACACTGGTTCGTCGCCCTTTTCCTGCCTGGCACGCGAGATCCTTCCCTTCCTTCATTTCGATCCTTGTCCTCAAGTCCCACTGATGTCTGCATATAAGTAAATCAACAAAATATGTCATAGAAATGAATTTGATTCGACAAACTGAGCTAGTAGTCCGAGAGACTTTGCGATGACCTTGATAAGCCCCAGTCACTAACACTTCGGGTCCGGGGGTGCAGGATGCACTCTTCATTGCAAGCGACGGTGCCCGAGGTGCTAACGACATGTTTCGACCACCAGACTATTAAGAAAAGAAGGTGAATGCTCACATTTAGAGTGTATCAATCGACTCTCACTTACTTCATTATCAGCCACAAGCGACTGCCTCTTGCGATTAGAGGTAGCGGATCCAATCTCCGGCTGCAACACGTCAGAAAGCTGTTATCCAAGGCAAGTGAGCAGATCGAAAAGAAGCACTTACCGTCGTATCGGCCTCAGGCCGATAAGGAATATCAGAGGGGTTCCTCTTCTTACTCAAGTCCTTTCCGCCTGATCAGATACGAACTTAAAATGCCGGTTACCATAGAATTGACACTTACTGTGGCACCGGCCGGTGTGTCCATGTCAGTCAACAATGACTTCTTGATCTTGACAGTTTTATTAGCCAATTGAAATGGCTGAAAATAAGTAAACATAAAATGAAGGAATTCATTGCACATCAAGGTAGAAGAATTACCACATTAACCTGAGAGTCGGTGTCTGGTGGCGACTTCCTCTTTCCGTTCTTTGTGACTGTGATTTCCTATTCATATGCACCCATTAGCGATCGACTCAAAGTGAAGAAGGAAACGAATAGTTGCCACAGGAGAGCACCGGAAGTGAGCCTAGGGTGCATCGACACTCACACATACCTGTACACGGGGTTCCAAGGCTAGTGATTGCACCTTACAACCATAAATAAGGGGGGAACGAGAGAAGTTGAAATAAGATAGACTTACCGGTGCGCTAAGCTGCGAATTAGCAGTTCTCTTGTTTGCATCCTATCAAAATACCAATTCAGTAAGCAATGAAGGAAGGATGTACCATGAAGATCACTGTCTGGTACTCACCTGTCCACCTGGTTTTATCTTGTGGTTCTTATCCTCGAGTACGGGAAGGGATTGCTCAGTAGATTGAAAAATGTAAATGATATGACGTCGCTTACCGTTGAAACCTGCGACCCGGAAAGAGTGTCATGCAATAACTTCCTTTTCTTCGAGTTGACGTTGCTGCTACCTCCATCCTGTTCATGACACGGCAGTTGGCAGATAAATAATAACGAAGGAATATGAACAAACAGTCATGGAGTAACTGACATGAATCGAACAGTAATCAGTCGGACTCACACAAGCTTGAGCCGGCCTTGTTAGCCTCTTCGGATCGCTTCCACCCTATAAACAAGTTATTCAGACTGCACTTGCCATTCTAATGCTCCATCAACTCACTGCATTTGATTCCGAATCGACAAGATGTGCCTTCTGTTGTACGCTGATTGTGCTATTTTTTACACCATGATAGCTTGTAAGGGTTATTGTTTCTCCTTCATCCTCCCAGGGACTTAAGTTTTCATCATCTGGCAATGGGATGGTGTGTCTGGTGTAGCTTTGCGTCAGCAAGACTCATAATACAGTGGTAGCAAAGACAAGAGCGTCCGAGTCAATGTTGCAGGTGAAGGACTTCCAAGTTGGGTCTCGGCCCGGGAGTGTCACGCCGGTCACTGGCACTGCCAGTGCATCCGCTGCCAGTGGCAGGCTCATTAGTCGTAATCTAGTACTAGTCGGGATGATGTTTAATAATTGAGTCTAAATCAAGCTTCGCACTCACTATTACATCGACTTGACAGTACCAGATACTGATTCAGACGCAATGCAAGATTCAAACTTCAAACTCACAAATTGATCCTTTCTGAGACTGGCAACTCAAGACCTCCACCCTCTTCACCGATGAAAGTGGAATCATCTGTGTTGCGAAGCGCCCTGACAGGGCGTTTTGTCTTGTCGTTCCGCCTTGACGTAGCGGGCGAGTCTATTATGTCCGTTTCTTCACCAGAAAGACTCTCGTTCGGTCCTGCAGGAGCGTGAAAGAATGCGTCGCTGGGAGTGGCGGCAGACCTGGACATCTTTGCGGTCTGCACACGTGTGCGAAATGGAAGTTCACCTTTGGAATCTTCCTTCCTAGCCTTTTTTGCAGGCTTCCTGTTTGGCTCATCCATACTCGCTGCTTCGCATGAACGTGAGTCACAGTGTTTAACCTCCAAGCTTTGAGATCATCTGAAAATGTATAGGCAATGTTACTCACGAATATCCAAGTCTTCGTTGTGTCCATCTTCACAACCCGATACGTCTTTAACATCGTTCTTCGAGCCTGTTTATGCTAGTTCAAATCTGTGTCATCACTGATCTAAAGTTGAAGACTTACTACTAGCTTCGCCTTTTGGCTTTCTACGTCCACGTTTGCCAGTGAGTTTGGGCACTGTTGAGCCCATCTGGGTGCGTGTCTCAAGAGCCTTCGACAAGTTGTTTTCAAGCTCTACGGTCTCTAGCATCGCTGCTTCTTGGTTCTCTGCTGCAGTCACCTTCTTGCGAACCTTGTCAGCTGCCTCTTGTTCTTTTGCTGCCCGTTTTTGCTCCGCAGCGAGTTTTTTCCTCTCTTTCGCAACCGCGACTTGCTGGGCCGCAGCTCTGCGGAAAGCTGCCCGCTCTTCCTTCTGCTTTTCCTTCTCTTCCTTCTCCTTCAATGCCTCATCCCGCCTTTCTGCCTGCCGTACTTTCTTTTTCTCTTTTTCTTCCTTCTCCCGCAATATCTCCTCCTGTGTTCGTCTTGTTCTGAGCTGTTCAACTACTGCTCCGGGGTGCTGATCGCTGTTCTTAGCCCTTGTCTGTCTTCGAGTTGACATTTTGTGCAGTGTTTTGAGTCTTGTATGAGGATAAGATGGATCGAAGGTGCAAGTTCAAGATCAGGGAGGCGGGGGCGTCTATCTTAGACAAGTTGAAAATTTACGCCCACTACTGCTATGACTAATTTTAACTCCGAGTCAGGTTCACTCAGGCTCACTGGCAGCCTCAGGCTGAGGCTCAGGTGTGAGACCCAAAGACCCAAGACGTGTACTAGTACTTCTACTGAGGCTACATTCAAGTTGATGCCAGCGACACGGAAAAAGCACGATCCCTTTCATTTTCCACCAACTATTCGATGCACCTTGCCCGGCTGTAGTAGGACGTTCAAGAGTCAATCTGGAAGAACAAGACATGAATATTCAGCTCATCCGACGTCATTCATGGCAAGTTCTACTGCCAGTGGTAGTGGTCATGACTATGATTCTTCACCCATTCCAAGTCGACCCACACGAGCTCCAACTTTTCAAGTTCTCCCTAGGTTGTCTGAACTTCCAACAGAAAGTCATCTTGAGAGTGGCTCTGACTCCTACGATTACGATATCTCCATGCTTACACAAGATATCTCGATGCTCAGTATAGTAGGCCGAGACGAACTGCTTCGAGACCTACTAGTAGGCGGACCTGATTCTCAGTCACATTCTGTCATTGGAAGTGATGACCGTAGCGCGTCCTCTGAAGACTTGGACTTAGACATTGGAGATCATGAGGAGAGCGGGGATAACTTGAAGGTGTATCACAGATACTTGAATGGTGCGTGCCATGTTTATTGTCCTCGGTTTACTGTAGTACTCTGACACCAGACACCGTGCAGCCACTCCATGCGATGCAGAAGGAACCTTCTTAAAAGACGAAGAACCCCCCGTTCCTCGAAACAAACCTACATCAAATGATTGGTTTCCCTATTCGTGCCGAGCAGATTTCGAGCTCGCAGATTTTCTCTATCGAGAAGAGCAAATGTCTGCTGGTAACATAACGAAGCTTCTTGGAATCATGAAGGCATATCAGCTAATCCACCTCGCGGATAATGCAAAATCTGGCGGATATTCTGATTTCGACGCGACAGAGCCTGACGAGGACTCGGATTTGGATATTACTAGTACGCTGCTCGATGGAGATGCACAGAAGTTGTACAATGTCATTGACGCTACGAGAGTTGGTGATGTGCCTTGGAAATCCTTCAGTAACTTCTATACGAATGACAATGGCCAAAAGGCAACAAACGAGAACTCCGAGTCATGGAAGAGGAAAGAGTATGATGTATGGTATCGGGATCCTTTGGAAGTGATCCGTAATTTGGTGGATAATCCGGCTTTGGAAAGCGAATTCGACTGTGTTCCATTTCGTGAATATCAGCCAAAGGAGGACTCTGATGCCAGTGACAACAAAGAACGAGTGTTCAGAAATTACATGTCCGGAAATTTTGCTTGGGAACAGGCTGTAGGTCATGACTCATGAACTCGCAGGAAACATACTGATTATCCTTGACTTAGAATAAGATCTACGCCGAAGATAAAGCAGTCCATGGATCTATGTTTGTCCCGGTAATCTTAGGGAGCGACAAGACAACAGTCTCTGTCGGAACTGGAAACAACGAATACTATCCGTTATATCTCTCCATCGGGAATATATCTAACAAGGCCCGGCGGTCACAGAAATTGAATACAGTCCAGCTTATAGCATTTCTAGCAATACCAAAGAGTGTGTACCATACCATAATATTTGATTAGTTCTGACACATTTTGCAGCTGAGCGGCAATACGAAAAGTCGGATGAATTCCGCCGCTTTCGACATCAAGTCTTTCATTCATCTATATCGAGAATCTTGAGACCACTGAAGAGCGCAATGTCCATGAACAAAGAGCGAACCATTCTCCGGTGCCCTGATGGTCACTTTCATAGGTCGATTCTCGGACTCGGCTCGTATATAGCCGATTATCCGGAACAGGTGAGTCTATGCGCAATATGCACAGGATGGTGCTGCAAGTAAGTACCGTCCTTCCCCAACATCGCATCCGAGCCCGAGAAAATGGCTTAATGTGTCTTTATAGATGCACAGCACCTCACAAGAACCTAGATAATCCGGAATTCTTTACAAATCCTCGAACAAAAGAGCTGCACGAACGATTGATAGAACAAGTCGATGATAACAGCATAAGTAGAGCAACAATTCGTAAAGAGTATGGGTTCCACCAAGATATTGTGGTAAGGGTTCCGAATTCTCCATTGGATGTGCACTTACCACAACGATAACCCGTAGCCCTTCACCAATGACTTCCCGCGTGCAGATATATGCGATCTCATTTCTCCGGACCTTCTGCACCAAATCATCAAAGGCGTGTTCAAGGATCATCTTGTCGAGTGGATATGCCAGAGCTTGACCACAACAGAGCTGGATATTGTGGATAAAAGGTGCTATTCTCTTACAAGTAGAATAATATGAGTCTCAGTGCTAACTTTCGCATAGAATCAGAGTCGCTGCTCCTTTTCCTGGTCTTCGCAGATTTCCCGAAGGTCGAGGCTTCAAGCAATGGACAGGTAATGATTCAAAGGCACTTATGAAAGTATATGGTCTTTTCATCTCGTTCGACGCGGTGGTTTGCTGATATTTGATGCAATCCGCTTAGGTATATCTTCCGGCTATTGTGGGCATTGTGCACGATGATATAATTCACGCATTGAGTGCATTTCTGGACTTCTGTTACCTTGTGCGTCGGTACACGATAACAGCCTCGACTCTTGATCAGATCAAAGCCTCTCTGGATCACTTTCATCAATATCGGCAAATATTCATAGCGAAGGGCATCCGGGATAACTTTTCGCTGCCACGACAACATGCCATGACCCATTATCCTACAATGATCCCTCTCTTTGCTGCACCTAGCGGGTTGTGTTCATCTATAACAGAAAACAAACACATCTACGCGGTCAAGCAGACATGGCGATGTTCAAACAAAAATGATCCTTTGGGTCAGATGATTACAGCGAACCAACGACTCAGCAAACTTATTGCGTCGAGGGCAGACTTCAAAAGGCGTGGACTGCTGGACGATACGCTGGCTGAGGCTACGTGGAAAGCCTTGCGAGACGTTTTGCGGAAAAATATATCAGAGACGGTCACGGATGACACTGAGAGGACCCGTAATCAAAGAGAGGAAATGCAACATCATGGCGTACTATTTGTAGGTGCAGCCAATGATACAGAGGACTTCTTCGATGATATTGCGGCCAATCAAGAGCCAAATGAAATTGCAGATCTGGACGATTCGGAAGGTTTAGCGGATGGGCCACAGCGTGGTGCGGTTCATGGCAGAGGATTTGCTGAATGCCAGTTCCACTTGGGTGGCAGAAATGACCCTTTGAGCTTAATGCTAATGGCTTCGAGACAGCGTCAGTAACACGTCTTTCTGATGCTGCACATCTAACTTCCTTGTTGTCGTCCACACAGAGTCCAGCAAGGTGTACCCTAAACAGCTCAGCGCTCTTGCGGCAAAAAAAGGCCATCCAGAGCTCCGACAGCTCCGACAACTCATAAAAAAGTACTTATTCAACAAGTACGAAAGGTGCAACCACAACTCCGATTCAGAGTGCTCTGCTGGCATGGCCGAATCGGACTACAACAGATTTGAACACTTTGAACTGGATATGAGCAATGACTTTTCAGTTTTCCATTCGGCCACCGCTTTCTTTGCCTACCGTGGTGAATCGATTCCCATAGAACAAGCAATGAGGGAAGTGATTAGGTCTAGCCCCTCTTGGCGTGGAAAACCTCGACGAGATGCAGTTCTTGTTCGAGTTAGCTCCGGCAAAAAGGGATTTGCAGGAATGAGAGTTGCCCGTGTTATGCTTCTATTTTCCTTCACCGACAAAGTGGAACGTCACGAATGTGCTCTCGTCCAGTTTTACAAATGCGTTGGAGACTCGCCTGACCCAAAAACAAGTATGTGGATAGTCGAACCAGAGTACGAGTTCACGACCCCTACCTCTCAATCTGTCGCAAGTGGTCCTCAACAGAGTGCCAGTGGCAGAGCCACCTACCGCTCTAAGAGTTCGAAGTTTACCGTGATAGCTCTAGGGGATATCTTTCGGTTAGCTCACCTCCTTGGGGTCCCGAAGGGTGATGAATCTCCTCCGAAATCATTGGAACCGGAAGGCTCCTTGGACTTTTACGATAAGTTTTATGTTAACAGATTCGCTGATATGCACATGCATGAAACATTATACGAAGCCAGATAACTTGAATAGAGTTAAATCCTATTTCTAGGCGTTAGCATGCCTGTGAGTATGTTGGCATATATGACTATATAATTTGTACCTTGAGAGAGCACGGCAAGGGCATGTCAAATATGATTTCAATGATTAGTATTCAAGTTGTGATGAGGTCATGGCGGTGTACCCTCCAAAATCCGAACTTGAAGTTATCCTTGACGAGGAGTCGGCGTTAGAAAACACTGGCAGTGGCACGCCGAGTCCGACTCCGAGTCGGGTTGGCACAGTACCACTGGCAGTGGCACCATGACTAATTTGATTTGATGTATTATTCCATTATAGTGACCGCAGGCCCTTAAGTAGGGCCTATCATGATGATGGCGCACTTAGAATACATTGTAATTTAACACTACTGTAACTTGAATGTAATTGTAGAACTTGAAAGCGCAGAATAATTTTAACAAACAAGAAAAAGTGCAAAGGGTATGATCAGATTGAGATATGCCGAATGACGGTATTGTGAGGCGAAGTGTTGCTTGAAAGACTCTCAGAGGGGAGTGCATACAGTTACAGGAATTGTTCAAGTGTTGATACAATATGTTGGTGATGGTTTTTATACAGTGCTCCGAGTCTGAGTCGATGGGGGGAACCGCTTTCGAGAATCCGAGAATCCGAGTCGGAGGCGTTCCGAGTGTATACTATTAGTAAATAAACTGATAGTACTAGTCGTAGTAAAAAACGGGCCGAGCTTTCAAATTGCCGGCACTCCGAGTCAGGCTCAGGCTCACGCAATTCCGGAACTTGAACACAGTGCCCTTCCTTTGAGCGGGGGAGAGAGAGAAAAAGCGAGGAATAAGTAGAAAAAGCCGGGTTCATTGAGTCGTGATGGCCGGGAACAGGTGGGGAAAGCGTTGTCCTTGATGTAGTGCAGGACTAGGTCATGCCTGGTACCCTTGCCCAGGGTTGATCTCAATGTGAAGGGTTTATTTTTGAGTGACGTTTGGAGTGCTCCGAGTCGGCGGGTGTCTGCGTACACACTGGCAATCGACACTGGCACGTGAAGAGATAATGGGAGACCGGATCCGGAACTTGGCAATTGAAACAGAGAGGAGAGTCAGTGCACAATATGCGGGCCAAGTGAGTATTGAGTGGTGTGTATCCCGTCCGGAGTTGTGTGATGATCACACACTCGTTCCGGCTCCGATCCTTGCAGATTCTGCGAACTGCCCGAGACGGTGCAGTGAGGTCAACGGCGCGCAGTTTCTTCCCACTCTTCAATCTGATCCACTCCGTCTTCCAGCGCAAGGAGGATTGGAGTTTCCGGTCTGCAACATCGGGATGCTTCAGGCGTCCAACCTATCTCGAGTCGGAGAATTGTGCCGCGATTTCGGCTTTCGCATCCACTCAGGCTTGTTCGCCGTTCGCGGCCATGTCTTCGTGGCTCGGTACCCAGTGAATAGTGATTGCCAGAGTGGTTCATTGCTCAGGCTGCCGAAGTCGCTGGATTTCTGCCCAGAACGTTCTGAGTAAGTGCTGGCCCGGTTGTGCTTTGGGTGTGTGGATGACTTGAAGGCCAGGCGACTTTCCTTATATGTCTCACTGGCAGTGCTGTGGCGGCGTGTCTACTACTACACGCAGACATACTACTTACTCAGCCTACTAGTAGTAGCCTGGTCTGGGTACGTTACGAAAATAGCTAATAGTACTAGTACCGCAGCCACTCAGGCTGCAACTACTCTATAAAGTATGACTTGAAGAAGCTTCAATGCCAGGTCCTCGCCCTTTGCCCTCCTCGTCCTCGCTCATTCATCTGAAAAGTAGTATGTCCTTTCCTCCCGTGTCACTATCCTTCCCGCATTCAACTATTGTCTGCTCTCCCATTCCCCTTATTATTACTGACTGTCTCTTGCAGCTTTTATTCACAATACGATGAATCCGGGCAACCGAGACCGGATGAAGCGTCCGAGTCGTCCCGGCGGCTCACTGGCACAGCAAGTCAATGCCAGCCTCAGGCTGCCAAGTGGCAGCTCTTTGAATTTGGAAGTGAGTTATGTCTTGGCGTCTTATACTACAATTTCAAATTTGTTATCTCACATCCAACTTGGACTTGAAGTCATCGCCGGTGGGCCGGGCTCAGGTACTAGTATGTACTGCTGTTTAATTGAAATTTTCACCATGCTGAATGTCACCGATCCCCCATTTACCTCAATTAGCCATTTAGAAGGCCAGTGGCGACACTGAACTCCGAGTCGAGTTTTTATACCTGTCAGTATTATATCGGGATTCGGTCCAACCCTCCTCTGGTTGGCAGATCGAACCATGATCGGCGGCGAAAAGAGGACCATCAACATCGGGGAAAAGAAAAGTTCTTGAACGTCCTCGACAACGACTGCCCTCTGATCGGGCAATGGCCCGTTTTGCTACCTATATTTGAAGACGCTTTTGATCGCTTTCACGTCAGGCATACCGTGACATGCATAGATATATGCAAGATTGGATATCATAAAGACGGGAAGGGGGAAGACGGGAGGTCAGATCCTGTTGTCGTGTGGATTGGAGTAATACCGTCCGAGTTGGAGGTGCTTATGCCCTCCGACTACGAGAGGCCTGTTGGTGATGTTTATTGTGAATGCGCCGACGCAATTAGAAGCTCCATTCGCAAGCGCTGGACATTCAAGTTATCAGGGCGGTTCGAGGTAGAATTTCGCGAGGCCATAGAATTTCGTCATGTCGACACCGACGAACAAGCTGATCATGATGCAGACCCCCTGGTCTATATGGCTATAAACCAAATCCCACCTGAGACGTATGTCCCTGTACCTGATGTTGAACGACCGAATCCCGAACCTCAACCGAACGCTGCACCTCTCAGGGAAGTGGATGACGAAGTTTGGGGTCAGCTCGTCCTCATGCTGCCACCCGTTCCTGACCCCTCACAATCTGATCTGGGATCATTCATGCAACGGATGTTGCACAAGGTCCAGACCACTGTCTCACACGCTATATCGGTGCAACCAGGCGTTGCTGTCAGCCCCCGAGGAAAGCGATCGTACGGAACTCTGGGACTTGTTGTGCAGATTCCAGTTCAGTCGGAAGGACAGGAAGCCAGGCTTCTATCGCACTTCATAACGTGTCGTCATGTATTGCTTCCAGACACCATCTCACATATCGACAATAGAGTCGAGAACGCCACCGCCTACAACTTGAAACGCGTGCAAATTGCACCTACGATCCACTACGATTATGTTTACAAATCGTACCTGAGTTCGGTGGAGGAGGAACTTCTAGAGAAATTGTTACGCCATGCACAGACCCGGGTTGACTACGTACAGGCTATAGCAGACGTGCAACAAGTAAGGAGCGAACTGAACAACTTCAAAACTCAGCTTCAGACATGGCATGCGGATACTAGTGACAACTCAAACACCCTGGTCATCGGCGCAGTAGTCTATTCGCCTTCACCAAGGCGCGAGAACTACCGAAGCATGTACGACCGCGATATTGCTGTCGTCCAGCTGTGCCATACCGTAATGGCTAACACAGTGGTCCCATACTATAACGTTTTGAACTTCGGTATCTACGCGCAGGACAACACTATTTTGAACAGGATACGAACATTTTTCAATGAGCAACATGAGTTATATCCCGAAAATAACTCGTTGCCTATCAGGGCCGATATCATCCCGAGCGCTGAGATGAATGTTTCGATCCCAGTTATAAAAGCTGGTGCTTCCACCGGTGTGACAGTCGGCATGGCCAACCCTATGGAGGCAATCTCCTTCGTCCGCGTCAATGTGTGCTATCGCAACAACCGTCCCACATACATTCTCACGTATGACCAACACCTGTACTGGACCGTGTATTCGCCGCTATCGGACGTCTTCTCGACAGCAGGTGATTCTGGAGCTGTCGTCGCTGACTTACGAGGACGGTGGGGAGGTCTCGTCGCATCTGGGGTCGGGGTTGATGAAGATCGACTCGACATAACATATACAATCCCTGCTTTCGCAATCCTCGAGCAACTCTATAATGAGGCTGAATTCCCCAGAATTATAATACCTCAGGCTCAGGCTGACACTGACCCGGACTTGGACCCGCAGCCTTGAAGTTGACAGCGAGAGCAAGTCCGAATCGACGTTGCCTATCTATTTTTTCCCCTTCACTTGTCCATCTCTCCACTAGCATACTGGTTTTGTTGGTTTTATTGCGTGCCCTTACTTAGTAGTTGCAAATTGTGATACAAAAAATCATGATGTTCCAAAGCTGTTACAACTTCAATCTTGCAGATCAAACCTTGAAATGGGTAAAGTTCTAGTTCAAGTAGAGCTCCAATTGTTGAACGTAAAGTCAGATTGGGCATAGTGACTTATAACGTGAACTTGAAGGCATCTAAATCGTACTCAGCCTAAGTAGTATCACAGCCTCCTGAGTGATTGCCAGTGCTATCTTCGACCCGGAGTCGCAACTCCGACTCGGAGTCGGAGTCACTGGACTCCGAGTCGTCACTGGCACTCCCAGGCACTCCCAGCCTCTGAGGCTCAGGCTGCCACTGAGTGCCGGCGTGGCAACTTGAACACTACTAATATAAGAGCGCCGCCAGTGTCTTCCACTGGCACCCCCACCCTCT